>QRFJ01001312.1:47751-92368 GCA_006176705.1 Cocos nucifera | reverse complement strand
TGATAAGCATCATAAATTCACCAATAAAAAGTATTAATTTATTAATTAATTTATATTAATTTTTAAGAATTATTAATCAATTTATATATAATTTTTGAAAAATTCATATTTTTATTAATTAAAAAATTAATTAAAAAATAATAAAAAATAATAAAAATTAAAAAATAAAATTTTATTATCAATAGAAAGAGCTCATTTTTTTGATCACAACGAAATAAATTTTCAAGTAAAACGGAGCTAAAATGAAAAAGATATGAATTTTTAAAAATATAAAATAAATAAAAATTAAATAAAAAAGAAAATGGCTCAGCCGGCTCCGCAAGCCGAGCCACCAAGCCAAGCCAAGCCATCAAAGCCGACTCAGCCATTGAAGCCATCAGCCGGTCCACGATCCAGGCGTGGACCGCCAGCTCAGCAAAATCCGGCGAATCAGAGATTGCCACGTGGTGGACCTAGACCCCTTAAAGGGTCTACAGAAATTTATCGTGGCTCACAAGGGCAATTTGGTCTTTTTCACTCGGCAACATAGAGGCGCTGATTGGTTGCGGTGTGCGGTGCGGCCGGTCCACGCGGTCCATGGGAACAGTGATTGCGCGATCGGACGGATGTGGTTGTTTGCGGTCAAGGATCGGACGGCTGTGGTTGCATTTTCGAATTTTATTCAGCTACAGACATTTCACTGCGGATCACCATCGGATGGCAGCGCTCGATTCCAGGCGATCGATCCGATGGTCCAGAAAGCTCCCGACGGTGATCAAGACTCTCAGCGCATGATTTGCGGCCAGATTTCCTCCATCAAGCGCGATCCAACGGCCAGAATTTAATCCGACCTGATCTGGAGCTGATCTGCATCCGATTTTGATGATTTTTGGACCGTTGGATTCCTATTGAATGGCCAGATTTTACCAGATTTACCAGAGATGTATCAAAGCTATTTTGATTCAAATTTTATTCAAATTTTTTTTTATTTTGATGATTACAAAGGCAATTAGTCCCATATTGCCTTTAGAAAAAAATATCCACCCTCCTAGCTCTATAAAAAGGACCCTAAGGCCTCTAAGAAATCAAGATCTCCGATCAAGGTGAAGCTAAGGTATAGGGCGAAGCCAAGGCTATGGGTTAAAGGTTGCTTCAAAGCAACGGGTGCTGAGAAGAAGAGCCGAGCTTCTACACCATCTTTCATGCCAATGCCGATCCAAGATCAGAGATCAGGCTATTTTATTTTATTCTTTTTAAATTTCTATGTATTTAAATTTTAAAATTTTAATTAATAAAAATTTTATTTTTTGCATTTTAATTTCTTGCTTTTTATTTTTATTGTAATTTTAATTTCTGCACTTTAAATTATTGCTTTATTGCAAGTAGTTGCTAAGATCTAAACTAGTAGATCTTAGTACCAAATTTAAATTTCCTGCACCTAATTTAAATTTTTATTTTTATTTTCCGACTTTCACTTTTGATTTCTAAAAACTCTTCTTCTTTTTTTCTTTTCTTTTAAAAAAATCAAAGATTTTCAAATCTAAAATCACTACCTTCCTCTGTGGATTCGACCCGACTCACTACTATCTTACGCATAATTTTTCAATAATTTTAAAAAGTAAAAGTCGGATTTAAACTGATAAACACGGTGTCTTAACGACAACATCGTGTTCCTATCAAGTTTTTGGCGCCGTTGCCGGGGAAGGCATAAAAATTAAATTTTTGATCTCTTTGATTTTTCTTAAATAAATTATAAATAAAATTTCTACTTTCTTATAAATATTGCTTGCTAATTTTTTTTTATTTTGCAGAAAAAGAGATTAAAGGACAAAAAGAATTAGGAGTTTTGCTTGGTGAGATCAATTCCTAACCCTAGTACTCTTTCCTTTTTATTTATTTATTTATTTATTTTATTTTTAAATTAATTTAAAAAAAATATTCATTTAAACCTAATTAAAAATCTCATGATAAGATTAGAAACCCTAACTGTTTAGAGCATCCATCATATTAGTTTTATTTTTATTTTTATTTTTTATTTTTGGTGATTGCTGGAAGCAAGGTAAGCCTTTTCAGAATTTCAATTAGTTACATGCATCTAGTTTAAATTGCATAGAACTCTTTGATTGAATTTTTTTTTTTTTGCATATTTCATATTAAACCAAATTAAGGGCACAACCCAATTAAACAAGATAAGGTGGGGATTTGATCACCCTTCCTTAGCCCACAAACAACCAACCAGCATCCTGCATTAACCCAAAGCCTTTAATTCTTAAAATCAATTAGACATTCAACCCTTAAGGATATTCGAGCTCAATAGGACAAGAAATCCTAAGAGTTGAACCAAGTTAGGGTTAATCAATTTGACTGGTGTCTAGGAAAGTGGTTCAGGGACGACTGGGCCCGAAGGAAGGTGGTTTTCTTAATTGGATTCCGTTCGCTTACCTGGCCAAGCACAATTGGTGTCTAAGGCAAGCAACGGGAGGGACTCCCACCGACCTTACACTTACCTGGCCTAGTTGATTGGCTAATCCTACTACTTGGAGGGCTTGAAGGTGATCTTGGCAGTTAGGAGCTGTCTAGATCTAGGATAACCCTTAGTCAGGATTGATTGACCTAACTTGATTGCTAACCAACATTAAATCTAATTAAACCGAATTCTTCTCTTATCTTCTTAGATTCTAAGACTCCTTAGGACCTCTTCTTTAGAACTCTTCTTTCTTTCTTCTCCTTTCTCCTCTAAAAATAAAATAAAATAAAAATTAAACTAACTAAAAATTAATAATTAAATTAAATTAAATTAAATTAAAATTAACAAATAAAAATAATTAAAAAAATTAATTTTTAATATAATAAAATAATAATAATAATAATAAATAAATAAAAAATATTCTAAAAATTTTTAAACCATACATTAGGGTTACACTAATACATGCATGGTAGGAAATCGCTTTTTCTGATTTAGTTGAACTTAATTGAATGGTTGATTCACATTAAACATAATAATCAAATGGCTAATATGAATCTAATAGTCCAAAAATTAGATAAAGTTGACCTTCTTGCTCAGAAAATAGATCAACTCCTAACCCTAGGTCAACAATCTCCTAATTATCAGGAAAATTATTCAATCTGTGCTAGTCCAACCCATCATGTAAGTGAATGTCCTATGACTGCACAGTTTTCATATTTTATCCAAGAACAAGTTCAAGCTACTCAAGGATACTCCAAATTGATTAATGACCCATTTTCAAATTCATATAATTCAGATTGGAGTAACTTTAATTTTTCTTGGACAACCCAACAGACTCAGGCTCAGACCCAAATTTCACTTGAGCAAAATTATCAAAATAGATCCCAATATCAAAATTATGCCTATAATAATGGTCAGCCTAGTCAGTTTATCCAGCCATCATATTATAATCAGCCCTCATACCCACCTCCTCAACAGACCAATCTAGCTGATGATAGATTTAACCAACTTCAATAATTAATTCTAACTCAACAGCAATCTATCGCCAGACTAGAAGCTCAAATAGGATAATTAGTTGAGTCTAACATGAGGAGAGAACTAGATCAACTACCGAACCTACCAATTTCAAATAACCCACCTAATGACCACCAACCACCTGGATTAAATTATCAATCTAATGTTTCATCTAAGAATCTCCAATTTGAGAATGCCAAAGTAATTCCTGAACTTAAAAGCTATAGGATTCTTATGGACCCATACCAAGACCAGGTGAGAGAGGCTAGTACTGATGCTAGCCAAAATAAAAATTTAGAGGAACTGGTTAGTACTGAGACTAACCACATAGAAGAACCCGAGCCAAGAATTAGTACTGATGCTAGTTCCAATTTAAATGAGATAGAAATAGGAAAAAGAGAATAGATGATTTACCCGAGACTTATAAACCTAATGTCCTATTTTCTTCAACCCTAGAAGCTGGTTCTTCTTATAAAAATCAAGAGGCATGTAATGAAATGTCAATGGAGTTGTTTAAGCAAGATCACATTAATTTACCTCCAGAATTAAAACCGCCTTTAGTCACCATTCCAGCACCCATTGAATCAAACTTAACTCCTAAAACTCCATTCATGAGCATTTTAGAAAAACAAATAGGAGAAATTCTTAATAAACATGGGTCTGAGAATGGAATCACAAATTATATCCCTAAAATTAACAAAGATTATATCAATAATGGGATTATAAATCATCTTTCTGAGATTGGCAATCCAAAACCATTGGAATTTGTCAATCCAATATTCGACACAGGATAGTGAGCTACATTGTGTCTGGCTGAAGACGGTAAACTTAGCGCTTGTTGGGAGGCAACCCAATATTTAGTTTTTATCTAATTTATCTTTTTAGTTTATTTTCTTTTTAGGATAATTTGAATAAGTTGGAGGAAGAGCTCAAATTTTCAAAGGCATGTGCTGGACTAAAAATATACTGAGTTAGGTGTATTCTTTCATGTTCTTTATTACATCCTTTATTTTTTCTTCTCCATTGAGGACAATGTCGATTAAGTTGGGGGGAGAGAAAAATAAAATAAAAATTTTAAAATTTTAAGTCCTCAAAAAAGTTAGTATTTAGTATTTAGACATCTGATTATGCTTAAGAATCGAATTAAAACTAAGCATTTTTAAAAGAAAATTGATACACAGATCAGAGAATCTGTGAGATATTGAGGAATCAAGTATTAAGAAAATTCAATAAAGAGTTAAGTCTAGAACATAAAAAAAAATTTTTTCTTGGAGCATTTCTAATTATTTCTACTAGCATCAAAGAAAAGTCTACTTTTTATAGGCTTGTGTAGGGATAACTATATACGTTTCTTCATATAAAAATTTATTTTAATAAAATAGTTTTCAAGTACTTCTCACTGAGTAACCGGGCCTCTTTGCCTAAGCAAGCATTGAGTTTCGCGTCAAAAGGTGGGAAGGGACAAAGAAGCTCGTTGTAAAGCTAGTCTTAACTCGTAGCCTATTTGATTCGAGCTAGTAAGCCCGAGGGGTATTCTATACCTAGTGCCCTAAAGCCAACTGGTTTGGGAGTCATTGGCCCAAGACTCGCTACATGGATCAAATAGAAAGCTTAAGGAGTTAAGACACTCAATAGTGGTACAAATATTTTAAAAAAAAAAAAAAAAAAAAAAAAAGAAACATTGGTTTCCCACCGAGTAACCGGGTCCCGTTGCCTAAGTAAGCAATGATATTCGCATCAAAAAGTGGGCAATGTAAAAATAAAAATTAATAAATGAAGGATGGAAGTAGCAATACACCTGCCTATATGAAAGTTTAGACAAATCAGAGATAAAAGGTAGGAATAATTTAGAAAAAGTTCTGAAAAATTTAATGTTCTTTACTTAATTTTTCTATTGATAAGTATTAATACCCCAATGATATGTCTCATTTAAGCTCTACTGAATATCAATGGCCATTTTGAAAATTGCTTAGATAAAATTCGAAACTCTAAAGTTAAAACATATTTAAAACTAAATTCTTTTTTTACTCGAGGATGAGCAAAGCTTAAGTTGGAAGGTGTGATAAGCATCATAAATTCATCAATAAAAGTATTAATTTATTAATTAATTTATATTAATTTTTAAAAATTATTAATTAATTTATATATAATTTTTAAAAAATTCATATTTTTATTAATTAAAAAATTAATTAAAAAATAATAAAAATTAATAAAAATTAAAAAATAAAATTTTATTATCAATAGAAAGAGCTCATTTCGTTGATCATAACAAAATAAATTTCAAGTAAAACAGAGCTAAAATGAAAACGATATGAATTTTTAAATATATAAAACAAATAAAAATTAAATAAAAAAGAAAATGGCTCAGTCGGCTCCGCAAGCCGAGCCACCAAGCCAAGTCGAGCCACCAAGCCAAGCCAAGCCATCAAAACCAACTCAGCCATTGAAGCCATCAGCCGATCCACGATCCAGGCATGGACCGCCAGCTCAGCAAAATCCGGCGAATCAGAGATTGCCACGTGGTGGACCTAGACCCCTAAAGGGTCTATAGAAATTTATTGTGGCTCACAAGGGTAATTTAGTCTTTTTGCTCGATAATAGAGGCGCTGATTGATTGCGGTGTGCGGTGCGGCCGGTCCATGCGGTCCATGGGAACAGTGATTGTGCGATCGGACAGATGTGGTTGTTTGCGGTCAGGATCGGACGACTGTGGTTGCTTCCAAATTTTATTCAGCTATAGACATCATGCGGATCAGCATCGGATGACAGAACTCGATCCAGGTGATGATCCGATGGTCCAGAAAGCTCCCGACGGCGATCAAACTCTCAGGTGTGTGATTTGCGGCCAGATTTCCTCCATGAAGCGCGATCCAATGGCTAGAATTTAATTGACCCGATCTGAGCTGATCTGCATCCGATTTTGATGATTTTTGGACCGTTGGATTCCTATTGAATGGATGGATTTTATCAAATTTATCAAAGATGTATCAAAGCTATTTTGATTCAAATTTTACTCAAATTCTTTTGTGTTTTGATGATTGCAAAGGCCATTAGTCCCACATTGCCTTTAGAAAAAAATATCCAGCCCTTCTAGCACTATAAAAAGGACCCTAGGCCTTTAGAAATCAACATCTCTGATCAAGGTGAAGCTTTGGTATAGGGTGAAGCCAGGCTATGGGTTAAAGGCTGCTTCGAAGCAACGGATGCCGAGAAGAAGAGCCAAGCTTCTACACCATCTTTCTGCCAATGCCGATCCAAGATCAGAGATCAGGCTATTTTATTCTTTTTAAATTCTATGTATTTAAATTTTGAAATTTTAATTAATAAAAATTTTATTTTTTGCACTTTAATTTCTTGCTTTTTATTTTTATTATAATTTAATTTCTATACTTTAAATTATTGCTTTGCAAGTAGATGCTAAGATCTGACTAGTAGATCTTAGTACCAAGTTTATATTCCTGCACCTTTTAATTTTTGCTTTTTATTTTTCGACTTCACTTTTGATCCCAAAACTCTTCTTCTTTTCTTTTTTTCTTTTAAAAATCAAAGATTTCAAATCTAAAATACTACCTTCCCTGTGGATTCAACCCGACTCACTACTATCTACGCATTTTCAATAATTTTAAGAAGTCGGATTAAACTGATAAACACGGTGTCTTAACGACAACATCGCATTCCTATCAGTATGGATATGTGTATCTTATGAAACACAAGTCTGAAGCTTTTGAAAAGTCCAAGAAATTCAGACATGAAGTAGAAAAGCAAATAAGAAAATCCATTAAGGTTCTTCGATCAGATCGAGGAGGTGAATACCTTAGTCGAAAATTTCTAGACTATCTCAAGAAAAATGGAATAGTCTCTCAATGGACTCCACCTAGAACATCTCTACTCAACGAAATTTTAGAATGGAGGAACCAGGCTCTATTGGATATGGTCCGATCCATGATGAGCTTCACAGACCTCTCCTGATTTTTCTTTGGGGATACTCATTGTTAACTTGCAATATACTTACTGAATAGGGTTCCTTCTAAAAACCGTTCCTACCACACCGTATGAGATATGGCATGGTAAGAAACCAAGTCTGAGTCATCTCAGAATTTGGGGATTGTCCGGCTCATGTCAAAAGACAACAAGCGGACAAGTTAGACTTTAGGTCCTTTAGAGCTCGATTCATAGGATATCCTAAAGAGTCATTAGGATATTATTTCTACATTTCAGAAGATCACAATGTGATTGTGAGTCGACATGCCATCTTTCTTGAAAAATAGTTTATTCAAGATAGCGCATTGAAAAGTAGATCAAGTTCGATGAGAAAGTCTCACTAGAGCAACGAGCTAAGGACCATATGGAACCAAATCAGGTTAAGCCAATCCAATCACTACCTCCTCCACCTCGTAGATCGAAAAGAGTTTTCCATCCCCCTGAAGAGGTACTTAGGTACTATTTCAGAGGAAGTAGAGAAAATGTTCCTCATAGGTAATGGGGTTCATGGTGATGATCTCAAAACCTATAACGAGACGATATCAGATATCGACTCCGAGAAATGGTTAGAGGCAATGAAGTCAGAAATTGACTCGATGCACTCAAACCAAGTCTGGACCTTGGTAGATCCACAAGAAGGTATAGTACCTATTGGGTGTAAATGGATCTACAAGAGAAAGATTGGTGCAGATGGAAATGTGGAGACATTCAAAGCTAGATTAGTGGCAAAAGGTTATAGTCAATGCGAAGGCATTGACTATCAGGATACCTTTTCTCCAGTAGCTATGCTAAAATCCATCCGCACATTGCTTGCTGTTGCAGCCTATTTCGATTATGAAATATGGCAAATGGACGTGAAAATGGCATTCTTAAATGGATATCTTGAGGAAGATATCTATATGGAACAGCCGCTAGGTTTCACATCCAGTGATGATGATCACAAGGTTATGCAAGCTGCAAAGGTCCATATATGGACTTAAGCAAGCATCTCGGAGCTGGAATACTCATTTTAATGATGTGATCAAAATTGTTTGGATTTCATCAAAAATGAGAGGAAGCCATGTGTCTTCAAAAAGATCAGTGGGAGCGCTGTTGTCTTCCTCGTATTGTACGTGGATGACATCCTCCTTATTGGGAATGATATTCCCATGTTGATCATAGTTAAAATGTGGTTATCTAAAGAATTCTCCATGAAAGACCTAGGAGAAGCATCCTTTATTCTAGGAATTAAGGTCTATAGAGATAGACCGAATAGGATGCTAGGACTTTCACAGAAGATGTACATAGAGAAAGTGCTAAAGAGGTTTAGTATGGAAAACTCTAAGAGGGGTTTGGTATACCCTTCAGACATGGCATTCATCTTTCCAAGAAGATGTGCCCTAGCACACCTGAGGAAAATAGAATGCATGAGCAAGATCCCTTATGCTTCAGCAATAGGGAGCCTCATGTATGCCATGTTATGTACACGACCTGATATAGCCCATGTTGTAAGTGTCACGAGCAGATATCAATCGAATCCAGGTGAAGAACACTAGAATTCTATGAAATGTATCCTTAGGTACTTGAGAAGAACTAAGGATATGTTGTTGGTCTTTGGTAATGGAGAACTCTAAGTCCAAGGGTATACAGACTCAAATTTTATGTCCGATGTAGATGATCGAAAGTCGACATCTAGGAGTCTGTTTGTGTGCAATGGTGGAGCTATTAGTTGAAAAAGTTTCAAGCAGACAGTGATAGCAGATTCCACCATGGAAGCAGAATACATTGCTACATTAGAAGCTGCAAAGGAGGCATTCTAGTACAAGAAGTTTGCCGTAGAGATTAAAGTGATGCCATCAGATGCCATTCCTCTATACTATGACAACAATGGTGCCATAGCCCTTGCTAAGGAGTCGAGGTCTCACCAAAAACTCAAGCACATTGAGCAGCGATACCACCTCATCCGCGATTACCTCGAGAAGGGATACGTCAAGATCAAGAGAGTCGACTTCGTAGATAATGTGGTGGACCCGCTTACAAAGCCATTGGGTCAGCAGAAGATTGAAGCCCACCTTGAGAAGATGGGACTTAGATTTGTAGCCAATTGGCTTTAGGTCAAGTGGGAGTTTGTTAGATATGTGTGCCCTAGAAGCCAGAATTGGTTGACACTTGTAATACACTTCTAAGGGCAAAATTATAATTTTGACTATAAATAATAAAATAGATTATTTTCTATCATAAATGTGTATTTAGTGTCTGTGATACATTCTTGAGTTAATGGTAATGATAATTCATATTTTCAAGAGTTGAAAATTTAAGATAAATTTTTATTTATTAACTCATAAAATGCTCCTGACCGTAGGATCATCATGAGGATGGTGATTGATCTAGAAGGTTGGTGTACAATCATTTCTTCATAGTAGATGAGTCTTGAGTCTACGATGTAGAGACACCAGAATGAGAGTATAGGTACTCGTTAGAGAACGAGGGCACTGAGCGTGACCACCTCGAGTAGTCATAAAGGAAAGTCTACCTTCTCATCGATGACTGACTCGAAGCTACAGTGGTGTGTCTGGTTCTTTGACCTGAGGTGCATCGGTAGTTCACCTTGAGGGTGTTATAGTTTGACTACACCATGACTCGGTCTCCTAGCCATTTGGAATCCTGAGGTGTATGTTGGCTATAGCATGTTCATTGTAGGAATTGGATTGCACCAAGAGGGAATCTATCTACCTCGGTGGATGAGGAGCAGCCCTATGATGATCATGAGAATCAAGTCCATAAGCCCATGGCCATGGACAGAGTGAAATAATAGAAAGAGTTTCTATTAAAGTTTTTCACATCGGACTTGAATCGAATGATTAAATCATATGATAGAAATTAGGGTTTGACGAGTTCACCTTAACCCTAATCTGATCCAGGCTCAAGATAGAAGAATTTAATCACACAAGTAGCTGCACCGAGAGATTCATTTTTAGTTTTGATGGGTTGCCACCATATACTGTTAGGTGTCACTGATGGATTTTGGGAGCAATTAGAATGATTTAGATGATCGATCATTCTAGTTATCTGAATCAGAAGAGTTCTGATCCATCGAAAGAAGTTTCGATGATGTCGATGATAGAGATCACAACATATCCCATTACCATACAGAACTAAATCTAACTAGGTCACAAAAACAAGAGTTTGGATCTAGATATCATCAATTGGACTAACCTAGTTCAATTGATTTGAATTAGATTTAATTAGGTTCAAGGAAATCATGCTAGCACACGATTGAACCTAACGTTCTCTTTTTATTATCATTAAAAGTTATCTCGACTAAGCCAAATGAGTTTATGCTCACTTAGATACCTTTACTTGGTCTGACTGAAGCTTGTCTAGGTCAAAAAAGAATTGTCTTAATTTATGAGATAAATTTAAGATAACACCTACCATTTTTCATCACCTGCTAATTCTTGTCCTTTGACTTTGGTCAAACATTGACCTTTGACCCTTGGACATCTGCCCATATATCATGCACTTATTGGAGAGCAGATATGGGCTTATCCGCTTACTAGAAATTAGAAAGGAGGGGGCACATGCCTAGGGAGGCATGCGCCCATGGATAGGGTTGCCTGGAGTCCCATACGGATGGGACTGTAGGTTGCTTCTTGGATTCTACTTAGGTGACCCTTACCTATAAACTTTGACCAATCTTAGGCGCCATCTAAGGATGAATTAGTAGGGCTCTCATCTAAGTGGATTAGGTGATGTCATCCCACCAATCAAATTTAGATATGATTGCATGAAGCAACGCGATTGGCTGGGATGATGTGGCACTGCATGGCACAGCAGGGTCTATAAATAAACCCTGTCCATGCCAAAGTTGTAGAGAGTTCCTCATAGCCCATGCCCCAAGGCTGCCCCTCTCTCTCCTTCATGCCATCCTCTGATCCTCTCTCTTTTCTCCATTCCCAAGGGAAGTTGGGCTCCAGTTTGGTGCGATCCAGACAAGAAAAAGCTGATGAGAAATAAAGAAGGCAGCACTACTGTAGAGACGACTACTAATCTTTAGAAGGAGTTTTAAAGATCCTCCAAATTAGATCCAAAATTGATTTTTGGAGAAGTGATAAAGAAGGAGAAGATCTCTAAATCCAATCTGAGTGGATATCGGTAGAGGCCAGGCACTTGCATGGCTAGATCCAGAACCTCAGGCAATCAACAGGATCATCAAAGGATCATCAGATTACCCAACATCAAGGTATAAACTAAATTAGATTTAATTTATTTTTATTTTTATTCATTAGATCTATAAAATTAGATCTAAAATATCTCAAATTTGATATGGATGCTTGAGAGAAATTTTTGAAATATCTCTCTTGATTCGATCAGATCTAAACGAATCTGATCCGGAAAATCAGGATTTTCCCTTCAGGATCATCTTGAGGATGGTGACTGATCCGGAAGGTTGGTGTATGATTGCTTCTTTAGAATAGATGAGTCTTGAGTCTATGATATAGAGACATCAGAGTGAGAGTACAGATATTATTAGAGAATAAAGGTACTGAGCGTGACCACCTCGAGCAGTCATGAGGAAGTCTACCTTCTCATCAATGACTAGCTCAAAGCTGTAGTGGTGTGTCTAGTTCTTTGACCTGAGGTGCATCAGTGCTTCACGTTGAGGATGTTATAGTTTAACTACACCATAACTCGATCTCCTGGCCATTCGGAACCCCGAGGTTTACGTTGGCTATAGCATATTCATTGTAGGAATTAGATTGCACCAATAGGAGATCTATCTACCTCGGTAGATGAAAAGAAGCCCTATGATGATCATGAGAACCAAGTCCATAAGCTCATGGCCATGGTAGAGTGAAATGATAGAAAGAGTTTCCATTAAAGTTTTCACATCGGACTTGAATTGAATGATTAATTCATATGGCGGAAATTAGGGTTTGACGAGATCACCTTAAACCCTAATCCGATCGGAGCTCAAGATAGAGGAACTTAATCACATAGGTAATTGCACCGAGAGGTTTATTTTTAGTTATGATGGATTGCCACCATATGCTGCTAGGAATCACTAATGGACTTTGGGAATAATTAGAATGATTTGGACGATCGATCATACTAATTGTTTGAATCAAAAAAATTCTGATCCATCGAAAGATATTTCGATGATGTTGATGATAGAGATCATGACATATTCCATTACCATACGAAATTGAACCTAACTGGATCATACAAACAAGAGTTTGGATCTAAATATCATCAATTGGACTAACGCAATTCAATTGATTTGAACAAGATTCAATTAGGTTCAAGAAAATTATGCTAGCACACGATTGAGCCTGATATTCTCCTTCAATAATCATTAAAAGTTGTCTCAACTATGCTAAATGTGTTTGGGCTCACTCAAAAATCTTTACTTGATCTGACTGGAGCTTGTCCAGATCAGAAAAAGATTTTCTTAATTCATAAAATAAATTTGAGACAACATCTGCCATTTTTCATCATCTATTAAATCTTGTTCTTTCAATTTGGTCAATCTTTGACCTTTGACACTTAGACAACTGCCCATGTGTCATGCACCCATAGGAGAGTAGATGGGGCTTTGTCCTCCTGCTAAAAGAGAAAAGGGAGGGGGTGCACGCCTAGGGAGGTGTGTGCCTAAAGAGGATAAAGATTGGAGTCCCATACGGATGGGACTCTAGTTGCTTCATGCTCTCTAGTTAGGTGGCACCAAAGACTCTTCTTTGATCAGTCTTGATGCGACCTAAGGAGGTTTGTGAGGGACTCTAATTAGATTGGATCAGATGATGTCATCCCTCCAATCAGATTTAGATCTGATTGCACAAAGAGTTATGATTGGTCGGGATGATGTGGCACTGCATGGTGCACCATGGTCTATATAAACCCTATCTGCACCTAAGATTGAGAGCTTCTACCCTTTGCCCATGTCACATAGCCCCTCTCTCTCCTTCTCCATGCCTCCTTCAGATTCTCTCTCTCCTCCCTATGCCCAAAAATTTTGGGCTTCAGTTTGGTGCAATCCAAGTAAGAGAATGGCGATAAGAAAGTAAGAAGGCAGCACTGTTGCAAGAGACAACATCCGATCTTTAAAAGATGTTTTGAAGAACTTCAAGATTAGATCCAGATTTGATCTTTGGAGTATAGATTGAGAAGAAGATCTCTAGATCCTGTTCGAATGGATATCGATAGAGGCCAGACGCTTGCATGGCTATATCCAGAACCTCAGGCAAACATCAGGATCATCACAGGGTAATAAGATTATCCATAACAAGATACAACTAAATTAGATTTAATTTAATTTATTTTTATTTTTATTTTATTTTATTAGATCAATAAAATTAGATCTGAAGAGTCTTAGATCTGATTTAGATCTAAAAAATTTTTTTTTAAATATCTCTCTTGACTTAATCAGATCTGAACGAACCTGATCCGAAAAATAGGATTTTTTTCTTCATAGTCTAGATTAAAAATTTTTATGATGAGATCATTTAAAATTTTACTTTCAGATATTACATCAGATGTAAACAGATCTAAAACATAAATTTAAATATTAAATTTGATCCATGAGATGTACGCAAAGCATGTATAGATTAGATCTTAAATCATGTAATAGTTATATATTTTAGATCTAATAATTTTGTAGTATAGTTCATATTTCTGATTAAGATATTTTCCTTGGCCATCTGGTCATAAGAGTAAGAAGAATTTAAAGGCCCTCTCATTCCATTCAATGGGATGCTCTTATGTTATGTAGGGGTGCGGCGTTTGCCCTTAATCAGAAATCAAAAACTTACTTTTCTGCAAAATCCTAAATTCTAAAATCTTAGGATTTCTATGCATGTTTTATTATTGAACCCTTGAACTTAATTAAGAATTAAGTTTATAAAATTAATTAGATCTAAAAATTATAAATTTTTAGATCTAAGATACATTCATAAATCATGGGTTCGGGTGTGGGTAGCTCAAATAGGTTTAGCGGTTGATCAAACCAAATCAAGAGTTAGTTAGATGGGATCAAGAGTGCTTAGATTTGACTAGCCTAATTGAATTAAGTCCAGATCATGGTCGACTCATAGTTACATATGGTCGATTAAGTTAAGACCCAATTTGGCTCCATGGTTCGAGCTTGGATTGTAAGCTAACTTGATCAATTTTGGTCAAACAAGTCGGTGTCTAAGGTAAGTACGGCAAATACGACCAGTGGTCTTTAATTGAAAGATACTCGATTTGAATGCATTCACAGCGAGTTAATGGCATATTCCTCCCATTGATCTCATTTACCTGGCCGATTGAGTCGATCCAGTTCTAATTTGTGGTGGCTAATGATTCGAGATAACCCATGCCACTAGGTTAGTCATAAATGTTATGACTAGTTGAGTCTAAGAGATTAAATCAAATCTTCCTAAGAAAATATTAAGTCCTAGGTCTTCCACCATTATAAATGTGTGGGCCCTTCCTGGGGTTGATTATTTTTGGCTCGATACAGTGGTTTAGTTGCACTGGGAAGACGCAACCATATCTATTAGGCATTGGATGCTATGGGTTGGAGGATGGGTTGAGCTCAATATTCTGGATATGGTGAGGGATCCAAATAGAAATCCAATTTATACAAATGGTGGGTTAGACTTAATTAAGGAGTGGAACAATATTCCGGACATGGTGAGCTTCATGAATTAGAGACCACGAAGAAGAAAAAGTGTTTTCACTGCAACTCTGATTGCCATTGGAAGCGAGACTACCGTACGTACCTAGCCAGCCTGAAGAAGAAGAAGGAAGAAGGACCTTCTGAAGGAATGCTCATCATTGAGTCTGTCGAGCAAAACCTGAATGTCATAGGATCAAAATGATCTAGAGATAGTGTTAATGAAAGGTACCTGTGGCACCTTAGGCTAGGTCATATAGCTGAAGACAGGATCAATAAATTAGAAAAATCTGAACTAATGGGTTCATTGATTTTCGAGTCATATTCAATTTGTGAATCATGCCGTTAAGGCAAAATGACCAAGCTTTCTTTTATAGGATATGGGAAAGGGCCACAGACCTACTTACCCTGGTACATATAGATGTGTGTGGTCCATTCGACGTATCGGCCAGAGGCAATTATGTCTACTTTATTATCTTTAACGATAATCTATCTCGATATGGGTATGCGTACTTGATATGACATAAGTCTGAAGCCATTAAAAGGTTCAAGAAATTCATACATGAAGTAGAAAAGCAAACCGGAAAGCTCATTAAGGTTCTTCGATCAAATCAAGGAGGTAAATACCTTAGTCGAGAATTTCTGGACTATCTCAAGGATAATGGTATAGTCTCATAATGGACTTCGCTTGAAATGTCTCAACTTAACAAGATTTCTGAATGAAGAAAATGGATCCTATTAGATATGGTCTATCCTTGATGAGCTTCATAGATCTTTCAGAATTTTTTTAGGGACATAGTCTAATTGGGTTCCATCTAAAACCGTTCCTACCACACCATATGAGATATGGCATGGTAAGAAGCCAAGTCTGAGTGATCACAAAATTGGGGTTGTCCGATAGTGGACAAGTTAGAGTCTAGGTCCCTTAGAGCTCGATTTATTGGATATCCTGAAGAATTATTAGGGTATTACTTCTATCTTCCAGAAAACCATAAGATGACTATGGGTTGACACATCATTTTACTTGAAAAATAGTTTGTTCAAGATGATGGCATCGAAAGATAGATTAGACTCAAGGAGAAAGTCTCCAAAGAGCAACGAGCCAAGAAACCTCAGAATCCCAGTTAGTCTAAGCCAATCCATAATTCACTACCTCTTCCACATTGTATGTTAATTAGGATTTTCTGTCCTCTTGAAGGTACTTAGGTACTATTTTAGAGGATGTAGAGAAAATATTCCTCAAGAAAAATAGGTTCATGGTGACGATCCCAGCACCTATGATGAGGTGATATCAGATATAAACTCTGAGAAATTGTTAGAGGCAATAAAGTCAAAAATTGACTCGATGCGCTAGAACTAAATCTGAATCTTGGTAGATCCACCTGAAGGTATAGTACCTATTGATTGTAAATGGATCTTCAAGAGAAAGATATGTGCAGACGAGAATGTAGAGACATTCAAGGCTAGGCTAGTGGAGAAAGGATATAAGGTTACCTTCTCGTCTGTGGCCACCATCCGCACATTGCTTGACATTGCAGTATATTTCAATTATAAAATATAGTAGATGGATGTGATAACAGAGTTCATAATTGAATATATTGAGAATGATATTTATATGGAACAGTTGTTTATTTTCACATCCAATGATGGTGATCACAAAAATCTATAAGCTGCAAAGATCCATCTATGGACTCAAGCAAGCATCTCGAAGAGGAATGCTTGATGTAATCAGATTGTTTGATTTCATCAAGAATGAGGAGAAATCAGGTGTGTTCAAGAAGGTCGGTAGGAGCATTATTGTCTTTCTCATATTGTATGTGGATGACATCCTCCTGAATGAGAATCATATTCCCATGCTGACATAGGCCAAAGTATGGTTATCTAAGAAATTTTCTATGACGGACCTAAGTAAAGCATCCTTCCTTTTAAAGTCTATAGGGATAGACTAAAGAGGATACTGGATCTCTCAAATAGAAGAGGTGCTGAAGAGGTTCAGCATGGTGAACTCTAAGTCCAAGGGTATGCAAACTCAGACCTTATGTCTGATTAAGATGATCGAAAGTCGACATCCAAAAGTTTGTTCCTGTGCACTAGTGGTACTGTAAATTGGAAGAGTTTCAAGAAGATGTTTTCACCTAATTCATGATTACCTCAAGAAGGATACATCGAGGTTAAGGGAGTCAACTTCGAAGATCATGCGGTTGATCCACTGACGAAGCCTTTAGACCCGCAGAAGATCCAAGCCCATCTTGAGAATATGGGACTTAGATTTATAGCCAATTGGCTTTAGGTCAAGTGGGAGTTTGTTAGATGTGTGCCTTAGAAGCCAGATTGGCTGAAACTTGTTAAATACTTTTTAGGGGTATTTTTATAATTTTGACTTCAAATTAATTAAAGAATTATTTATTCTATCACATTGTGTATTAAAGTATCTATGATATATCCATTGAGTTAATAGGCATGGTAACACGTATTCTTAAGAGTTAAGGATTTAAGGCATGTATTATCATAATTAACTCATAAATTACTCTTTATCATAGGATCATCATGAGGATGGTGATAGATCTGGAAGATCGATGTACAATCTCTTCCTTAGGGTAGATGAGTCTGAAGGTTCTTGATCTAGGATTTTAGAGATAGATCTTGAAACTTTTTCAAGATCTTATAGTGAAAGACTTAAATAAATTAAATATTTATTTAAATAAATATCTAAATACCTAGATCTTAAATCTATTATATGATCAAGATATTATATTAAATCAAAAATTAAAATCAAACAAGAAAGAAAAGTTTGATCAAATCAACAAAGATCTACACTACATCTAATGCAGGTATTATAGATCATATCTATTATCTGAGCAAGTTAGACATTCAACATACTGATCCAGGCTTGAGGATGAAGTCATGAGCCACACATGCATCCAGCCTCTAGGAGTCATCCACACGAGCCTATGATCTCTGATCTGAAGTTCGATGCAGTAAATCAGCACAGCATGCTAGTACTGTGCTGGTCCTTCGACGATTGATCCGATACTCCCTTCTTCAAAATTTGGACTCACCAAAATATGAAAAGAAAGATGAGAGTTTACTGATCTAATATTCTCTTAGAAAAAATTCAAAAAAAAGAGGAGAGATTGAAAATAAAACAGCCCTAGAAGAAGACCCTTTTCTTCTTCTCTTTTCTCTTACCTAGACACCTAGTTTGGTGCCTATGGGACCCCCACACCCAAGGACACACTTCCTATAATTTTTTCACACCCCAAATCTCTCCCAAAGCTCTATATTTTATAAAAAAATTAGAATAAAATTTATTTAATAAATAAAGAAAAAGAAGAGTCCAAGTTAGATCAAAATCCTAGACTCGGAATGTCCAAACATGGGAAGTTATTGGGGCGCTCAACTCTTGGGCTCCTCCTCCACAATTATTGGCATGGACCAGCATGGGAGGGTGCACAAAGAAAGAGGTTACTTTTATGGAATAAGAGAAGAGTTAATTAAAAGAGGGGATGGCACTCAAGGGAAGGTGTTTTGGTCAACAAAGATTCTATCTCATAGAATCCTAAGCACAACTAACTCCTCTTTTGACTTGGTCTTCCAACAAATTGCCTTATGAGAAAAGAAAGAGAGAAAGAGGGCATGAGAAGCCATGGGAGTGGAGAATTTTTATGTAAGAAACAAAACAAAAAGGGCATGGGGCATGAGGATTAAGTAGCGCAAGTGATAGGAAGTCCTAGTCAGACTAGGACTCCTATTTTAACTTTGTCAAACAAGATCTTTTAACCAAATAAAATCAAGATTAAACCAACCCAATTAAATAAGATCCTAACCCATTTAAGAATTTAGTTAAATTAAATTAAATTAGATTTAATTTTAATTTATTTTTTAATTAAATTAAAAAATTGGATTAATCCAAGTCCTAGTTAGACTAGGACTAGTTCTTCCTTGCACTTGACTCATCCAATAAATCAATTGAACTTGATCCAATCAAGCCCAAACCAAATCTAATTAAATTATATTTAATTATACTTAATCTCAATCTATTGGCTTAATCAAATTAAGCCAATTATCAATTTAATTACTAATCGATCCGCCTGCAACATTTGGAGTAGGTTAAACACCAATTGTATTGATTGTTTAACCTTAGAATAATTCTTAATCATTGATCAACCATCCGATCAGATCATAAGGTCTAATGTGTGTGACCTCATAGGTTCAAATCTAAGCTCGTAGCATAGAAATAAATTTCTGTGCCAATCGAAGTAACCATCTAGCAATGATACCCGACAGTCGGATAGATCGAAGGTGTAGAATACCATCCTCAGAATCCATGCGGATATAGTTTCCATATAATTCATCTTCTTGACCACAATGCTCGTAGGACACCTCAGAGTTCAACTGTCAACTTTGATCAGGTTGTCCACATTGCATTTCAAAATATCAAATCCGTCTAATGGATTAATTAGATTTAATTTTAATTTATTTTTTAATTAAATTAGAAAATTGGGTTAATCCGAGTCTTAGTTAGACTAGGACTAGTTCTTCCTTGCACTTAACTCATCCAATAAATTAATTGAACTTGATCCAATCAAGCCCAAACTGAATCTAATTAAATTATATTAAATTAGACTTAATCTCAGTCTATTGGCTTAATCAAATTAAGCCAATTATCAATTCAATTACTAATCGATCCACCTGCAACATTTGGAGTACGTTAAACACCAATTGTATTGATTGTTTAACCTTAGAATAATTCTTAATCATTGATCAACCATCCAATCAAATCGTAAGGTCTAATGTGTGTGACCTCATAGGTTCGAATCTAAGCTCGTAGCATAGAAATAAATTTCTATACCAATCAAAGTAACCATCTAGCAATGATATCCGACAGTCGGATAGATCGAAGGTGTAGAATACCATCCTCAGAATCCATGCGGATATAGTTTCCATATAATTCATCTTCTTGACCACAATGCTCGTAGGACACCTTAGAGTTCAACTATCAACTTTGATCAAGTTGTCCACATTGCATTTCAAAATATCAAATCCATCTGATGGAATATCCTGACCAAGGTTTTGTTATATTGAAATACAGTGATATATTCTTCTCTAACTCTTAGAGTGGTCAATTCCATTTTGATCACACTCTAACTTTGCAAGTACTTGGCTATGCCTAGAAGCCTTCCATTGTTGAATTGAAAATTTAGTTAGTTCGGTACCAAAGCATAACGAGTTGCTTGCAAGTTACTGAGGTGATCTCAAGTCTAAGGGATACTTATACCTATATCCCATCAGAGACATGCTCGATAGCAGAATGCTCTAAAGTTGGTCATGTTTAATGATGATGTATCCATACATCTCACCTGTATGCCATACCAGTATCTCCACTCTCTTTGGTTAAGAGAACAACCAACCTATATGGCATATAGTGACCTATGCTCGATAGACGCTGTTATCCTAATTAACAGCCTATCATTTGGTTGTGAACAAATTTAATGACTAATCGATAAATACTCTTTTTATCGAAACTAAAGAGTCCTAAGGACTTCATCACAATAATGAAGTTCATTAGAAGATGTAAACTTATGATGAAAAAGATGCTAAAATATTTTTATTAATTTATAAATCAATTGTAATTATAAAATAGCTCAATCATCAACAGACTGACTATTGACTTTGGAACATAGTTCTCAACAACTTCCACTTATCCTAAAGTCACTCGGCATAGTATCTAATATCCATCTTCGACTTATGGTTGTTGAACTCCCTGATTGCTAGGGCTTGAGTAAATGGGTCAGCTAGGTTCTTCTTTTCATCAATCTTCTGAAGGTTGACGTCACCACGATCCATGATCTCATGGACCAAATGAAAGCAGTGCAGAATGTGCTTTATCCATTGGTGTGCCTTCGATTTCTTTGCTTGAGCTATGGTGCTAGTGCTGTCGTAGTAGAGCAGGATTGGACCATCAATGGAGGGTGGTACTCCGAGCTCGGTGATAAACTTCCTTAGCCATAGCTTTCTTTGTTGCATTTGATGCTGTCATGTACTCTGCTTCACAAACAGAGTCAGCCACTGCATGCTGTTTGGATCTTTCTTAGCAGATGACTCTACCATTTAGAGTAAAGATATACCCCAACACACTTTTACTGTTATCATGATCAGATTGAAAGCTGGAGTCTGTAAACCCCACAAGCTTTAGATCTGACTCACCATAAACCAACCATTGATCTTTAGTATTTCTTAAATACTTAAAGATGATTTTAACCATCTTCTAGTGATTTTCTCTAGGGTTAGACTGGTATCTACTCACCACTCCTAATGGGTATGTCACATTTGATCTCATACATGTCATTGCATACATAATAGACCCCACTGCCGAAGCATATGGGATTCTACTCATACGCTCTTTCTCTTCAGCAGTTGTCGAACAATCCTTCTTAGAGAGAGAGATTCCTTGGCCTATCGAGGATAGCCCTTTTGAAATTCTCCATGTTGAATCTCTTCAGTATAGTTTCTATGTACGTGGATTGGGATATACCAAGCATCCTTTTAGATCTATCCCTATAGATCTTCATCCCTAGAACATAGGATGCTTCATCAAAGTCCTTCATGGAGAACTGTGATGACAACCAAACTTTTATTCCTTATAGTGCAAGAATATCATTCTCGATTAAGAAAATATCATCCACGGACAAAATAAGGAATACCACTACTAGATCATTTGTCCATTTATAAATGTAGGATTCTTCTCCATTCTTAACGAAGCCATACGTTTTGATCACTACATCAAAATGCATGTTCCAACTCTGAGATGCTTACTTCAATCCATAAATAGATCTCTGAAGCTTGCACACCTTGGACTAATCTGTGGATGTAAACCCTTCAGATTGTATCACATACACCTCTTCGGTCAGCTCTCCATTTAGAAAAGTTGTCTTCACATCCATCTGCCAGATCTTATAGTCCAGATGGACAGCAATGGCAAGCATGATCCAAATAGACTTGAGCATTACCATGGGAGAGAATGTCTCATCATAGTCAATACCATAACATTGACGATATCTCTTAGCAACCAAATGGGCTTTATAGGTCTCCACCTATCCGTCTGCACCCCTCTTTCTTTTGAAGACCCATTTACACTCAATGGATTTAACCCCTTCAGGTGGGTCAACTAATGTCCATACATCATTGACCTTCATGGAATCCATTTCGGATCTCATGATTTTTAGCCATTTCTCAGAGTCGGGTCTCTACATCGCATTCATATAAGTGATCAGGTCCTCATCGTTCTCATTGAATTCGATGGGATCACCATCCTGGATCAAGAATCCATAGTATCTATCCAGATGGGGCGGTACTTTATCGGATCGTCTTAATGGTGTGGGTTCACTAGGCTTCAGATCTGATCTGATCAAATCCAACTTAGGTTCAACATTCTGTGTCAGACTTTTTACCTGTTGAACTTCATCAAGTTCAACCTTAGAGGCAACAATTCCTTCACCAAGAAACTTCTTTTTCAAAAGGGTTGCCCTAAGGCTGATGAATACCTTTTGTTCATTAGCATGGTAGAAATAGTATCCTTTGATCTCTTTTGGGTACTCTATGAATGTACACTTATCAAACCTAGGTCCAAGCTTGTCTGTAACTAACCGTTTGATATAAGGCAAGCAACCCCAAATCCTAAGGTGTGAAAGTGCTGGCTTACGTCATATCCATATCTCATATGGAGTTTTAACAACAGACTAACTTGGAATACTATTTAATAGATAATAAGCCAATTCAAGTGCATATCCCTAGAAGGATATCGGCAAGCTGGTAAATCCCATCATGGGTCGGACCATATCTAACAAAGTTCGGTTCCTCCTTTTGGACATACTATTATGTCGTGGTGTTTCAGGAGAAGTTCATTGAAAGAGAATTTCATTCTCTCATAGATATGTGAGAAACTCACTAGAAAAATATTCTCCTTCTCGATCAAACTGAAGAGTTTTAAAACTGTTTCCAGTTTATTTTTCTACTTCAAAATTATTTGAACATTTCAAAAGAATCCAACTTATGTTTCATCAGATAGACATATCCATATCTAGATAGATCATCTATGAAAGTGATGAAGTAGACATATCTACCTCTGGCGTTTGTGCTCATTGGTCTACATACATCAGTATGTACTAGATCTAAGAGTGCATTGGCTCTCTCACCTTTTTCAATAAAAGATGACTTGGTCATTTTACCAAGAAGACATGACTCATAGGTTGGAAGTGATTCACAATCATTGACTTCGAGGATTCCCTCTTGAGTCAACCTATTTATCCGGTTCTTGTTTATATGACCTATCCTATAGTACCATAAGTAGATATCTGATACACTATCTAATCTAGGATGCTTGCCAGTAGAATAGACTACATTAATAGATTGTGATAATATATATACACCATTGTTCAATTATCCATAGAAAGCAGTAACACTATTCATAATGTCATTATAAACTCATTTCTTTACTGAAATTTCATAATTGTTCATGGCTAAAAGGCCTATAGAAATGATATTTAAAAAGAAACTAGGATAGAAATGACAATCACTAAGAACAACGGTATGAGATTCAAATATAAATTTCAAAATTTCTAAAGCTAGAATTGGAACTGGTCTTCCATCTCCAATGTTCAGGAATCTCTCGCCTTGCTTGAATCTTATACAGACCTGCAACACCTGCAATGAATTGCAAATATGTTAAGGGCTACCCATATGCAATACCCAGTAAGTAATATCATAAATAAAAAAATTGCAAGAAGTTATCATATAAATACCTTGCCCAGCAATAACTTGCTTCTTTCTCTGCCTGTTCGAGTCTAGGGAGGCAATGTGCTGAGGATAGTTCCTCTTCCAGTGCCCCTGCTTCTTGCAAAAGAAGCATTCAGCTTGACTCTTATCGAACTTGATCTTCCTGATCTGGCCCTACACTGTTGTCCCAGCCTAAACTTGCACCTTCTTTATTTTCTTCTTCTTATTCTTCTTTTCTTTCCTAAAGGGTCGAGAACTAGAAGACGAACCTCCCACTAAGTTCATAGACTCTTTATGGAGTTGGCGATCCTTTTCAAAGTTCTGAAGTAACCCCAATAAGCCATGGTAGTTTACTTCAGGCTTTGTCATTCTATAATGAGTAAGGAATGGAAGATAGGACTTTGGCAGCGAGTTTAGTATTGCATCTTTTCTAAGTTGTTCATACGAAAAAGAGCCGAGTTTGCTCAAGCGCTCTATCAACTCGATCATATATAGTACATGATCAGTGATAGAGGCTCTATCCCATATTCTAGTATTGAAGATGGTGCAACTAGTCTTGTGCCTCTCAACATCATCGGGTCTGCCAAAAGAATCCTACAAAACTTGGAGCATTTAATTTAGTTGAGCTTCTCAAACCTATGACTTAACTCATCGCTCATCACAACCAGCATAATGCAGTGCACCGTGGTTCGATCACTGAGCCACTTCTGATAAGTGTCTCTGACTGGTCTACGTGCATGGCAGCTGGCTCCTCAGGTATAGAAACCATCAGCACATATAGGATCCATTCATTCTCTAGGACAATCTTCAACTTTTGGTACCAACTACCAAAGTTGGATCCCATCCATTTATCATTGTCCAACAATAATTAGAGTGATAGGAAAGTGGCCATGTCTGCAAAAAGAAAAACTAAAATCTAATTAGTAATTGATTCATTAAACCTAAAGATTTGGACTTCAATCAAAAGGTTTCTCCCACTATTTTATTCAAATTGGTAGCCTCTACCTCCAATTCGAGAAATTATCCTAATTCCTTAGTGGGTACTAGAATCCACATAGACTGTACATGAGCCCAACTTTGGTTGGCCCACCCATGTAAATCAAGGGGTAGGTTCATAACCAATTGTTTTCTTCAAATAATTTTCAATAATTAAATTTTGCTCCAGGCGCTGATCAGTTGACTTTGGCCTTCTCAGAAAAGGGTCCAATTAGGTTCAACCATTAACATGACCATACTTGACCCATCCAATCAATGAATGATCAGGCCCAACTTTGGTTGGTCCACCTGACCATCATTTAGAAAGATGTATCCAAGAGATCATATAATAAATGATAATTCCATCAATCAATAAGCACCAGACCTTTGGGCCTCCAATGATTATCCAACTGATGGACTCATTATCATCCACTTTAATGGGAGGCTAAGATCCAGTTATCATATAACTATTTCATTTTAGGGATCTAATAATTTTAGAGGATTTAATTTATAGAAGCAGGTTAGATTAACTAGCTTGTCATGATCCTCCCACTAACTTCATCAAGTCAGCTTAAAGAAAGCCATTAATAGGCTGGTCTAGGAGCATCTAAATTAGTCAAACCGATTTACCTAGCTGACAAGGATTAGCTCGAATAATTAAGCTATCTAATCAAAACATAATCTCACCAAGAGGCTGGATAAGTTCTATCAGTGGATGGGTCTACTAGGCTTGCCTTAGACATCATAAAAAATGGCTAGGTAAGCAAGCTGCCAATTAAAAACCACTGGTCTGATTTATCTTAGACACCAACTGGTTTAATTAGTTTTAATTAGATTAACCTAACAGTTTATGCTAGATCGCGTAGCCAAGAATCATGTCCATCTTGGATCTTGTTAAAGACATGGACTTGACCAACTATTACTATTGCAATTGATCTAGAGAATCCTTGACCTAATCTAAGATAATAATTGATTAGATTTTGTCAATTCACTAATTAAGCCCATTCTTTAATCTAACCCTAGGTCTAACCAAATTAATGGACCTAATCTCCACTATCCCATTAACCCAATGTGTTATGATTCGTCTCATAGGATCTTCAATTTACAATCCTAGAACCTAATCAAACAACTTCTTAATTCTTAATTAAGTTTTGGGCTAAGGGTTGGGGTTTGGCTTTTCAAAAATAGTTTTCATATTTGTAAAATATTTTTACAATATGGTTTTATCAACCAAGTTGCTTTTTTGATTTATAATCAACATGCAAGTAACATAAATATGAATCTACTTTAGATCTAATCTAAACAGGTTTATGTAATTGAAATAGTTTCAATAATAATCAATCATAAATCTTCCTAGATGAAATCTAACTTATTTTTGAAGATTAAAACTAGATTAAAAATTTTTTAATCAGATCATAAAATCTCTTATATCTAATTTAAAATTTTATGATCAATATTTTAGATTAGCACGCACTAGGATAACCTATTCATTATAAGGGATAAACCTTACAGCATAACAATCTTATGGCAGTCAGTGAAATCTAAAATATTTTATTTTTAGATTTAAAAATATTTTAAATATATTAAATTATAAATAAAATTAGATCAAATCTAATAAATTTATGATTAGACTCAAATCATCACGAACTAGGACAACCTATTCACCGTAAGGGATAAACCTTACAGTAGGACAACCTTATTGCAGTTCCTGAGATCTAAATTATTTTTTTAATTTTAGATTTAATAATTAGATTATAAATTAGATCTAATGTAAGAAATAATCTAAACATGCATAAAAATCATGTAATAACAATCTGACTCTGATACCAATTGAAGGTTCATGATCTAGAATTTTACAGGTAGATCTTGAAACTTTTCAAGATCTTACAGCAAAAGACATAAATAAATTAAATATTTATTTAAATAAATATATAAATATATAAATATTAAATTTATTACATGATCAAGATATGATATTAAATCAAAAGTTTAAATCAAATAAGAAAAAAAAGATTGATCAAATCAACCTAGATCTACACTACATCAAATACAGATATGAAGTTTATAGATCACATCTATTACCTGAGCAAGTTAGACATCCTAATTTGCTGATCCAGGCTTGAAGATGAAGTCATGAGCCACCCACATATCCAACCTCTAGGAGTCATCCACATGAGCCTACAATCTCTGATCTAAAGTCTGATGCAAGAAATCAGCACAGCATGCTAGTATTATACTGATCCTTCTTCGACGGTCGATCCAATGCTCTCTTCTTCGAAATTTGGATTCTCCAATATATGAGAAGGAAGATGAGAGTTTACTGATATAAGACTCTCTTAGAAAAAATTCAAAAAAAGAGAAAAAATTGAAAATAAAATAGCCGTAGAATAAGACCCTTTTCTTCTTCTCTTTTCTCCCACCTAGACACCTAGTTTCGTGCCTATGGAACCCCCATGCCCAAGGATTCTCTTTGTTTGATTTTTGCACACCCCAAATCTCTCCCAAATATCTATATTTCATAGAAAAATTAAAATAAAATTCATCCAATAAATAGAGAAAAGAAAGAGTCCAAGTTAGATCAAAATCCTAGACTAGGAATGTCCAAACATGGGAAGTTGTTGGGATGCCAAACTCTTGGGCTCCTCCTCCATAATTCTTGGAGTGGACCAGCAAGGCAGAGCACATAAATAAAGAGATTATTTTCATGGAATAAGAGAAGAATTAATTAAAAAAGGGGGCGGCACTCAAGGGAAGGTGTTTTGGTCAATAAGGATTCTATTTCATGGAATCCTAAGCAAAACTAACTCCTCTTTTGACTTGGTCTTCCAACAAATTGCCTTATGAGAAAAGGAGGAGAGAAAGAGGGTGTGAGAAGCCATGGGAGTGGAGAATTTTTACATATGAAATAAAACAAAAAAGGCATGGGGCATGAAGATTAAGGGTGCAAGTGATAGGGAGTCCTAGTCACACTAGGACTCCTATTTTGACTTGGTCAAACAAGATCTTTTAACCAAATAAAATCAAGATTAAATCAACCTAATTAAATAAGGCCCTAACCCATTTAAAAACTTAATTAAATTATATTAGATCAAATTTAATTTTAATTTATCTTTTAATTAAATTAAAAAATTAGGTTAATCCGAGTCCTAGTTAGACTAGGACTAGTTCTTCCTTGCACTTAGCTTATCCAATAAACTAATTAGACTTGATCTAATCAAGTCTAAACTAAATCTAATTAAATTATATTTAATTAGACTTAATCTCAGCCTATTGGCGTAAAAAAATTAAGCCAGTTAGCAATCCAATTGCTAATCAATCCTCCTGCAATACTTGCATTAGGTTAAACACCAATCGTATTGATTATTCAATCCTAGAATGATTCTTAATCGTTGGTCAATTATCTAATCAGATCATAAGCTCTAATGTGTGTAATCTTATAGGTTCAAATCTAAGTTGGTAGTATAGGAATAAATTTTTATACCAATCGAAGTGACCATCTAGCAATGATACCCGATGGCCAGATAGATCGAAGGTGTAAAACACCATCCTTAGAACCCATGCAGATATAGTTTTCTTATAATTCATCCCCTTGACCATAATGCTTATAGGATACCTTAGAGTTCAGCTATCAACTTTGATCAGATTGTCCACATTATATTTTAAAATATCAAATCCATCTGATGGATTACCTTGGCCAAGGTTTTGCTATATTGAAATACGGTGATACATTCTTCTCCAACTCTTGGAGTGGTCAATTTCATCTTGATCACACTCCAACTTTGCTAGTATTTGACTGTGCCCAGAAGCCTTCCATTGTTGAATTAAAAATTTAGTTAGTTTGGTACCAAAGCACAGTGAGTTGCTTGCAAGTCACTGAGGTGATCTCAGGTCTAAGGAATATTTATACCTATATCCCATCAGAGACATTCTTGATAGCAAAATGCTCTAAAGTTGGTCACGTTCAATGACGATGTACCCATATATCTCACCTATATGCCATACCAGTATCTCCACACTTCTTGATTAAGAGGACAACCTACCTATATGGCATATAGCGATCTATGCTCAATAGATGCTGTTGTCCTAATTAACAGCCTATCATTTGATTGTAAATAAATTTAAGGACTAATCGATAAATTCTCTCTTTATCAAAACTAAACAGTCCTAAAAACTTTATTAAAATAATAGAGTTCATTAGAAGATGTAAACTTATGATGAAAGATGCCAAAATATTTTTATTAATTTATAGTTAATTATAATTATAAAATAGCTCAACCGTCAACAGGCTGATGATTGGCTTTGGAACATAATTTTCAATAGAGTCTTGAGTCTATGGTGTGGAGACATCGGAGTGAGAGTACAGGTACTCGTTAGAGAATGAGGGCACTGAGCGTGACCAACTTGAACAGTCATATGGAAACCTATCTTCTCGTCGATGACTAGCTCGATGCTG
This sequence comes from Cocos nucifera, assembly GCA_006176705.1. NCBI lineage: Eukaryota > Viridiplantae > Streptophyta > Magnoliopsida > Arecales > Arecaceae > Cocos > Cocos nucifera. Next base: position 63,088 of record QRFJ01001312.1, on the reverse strand, counting down.
CAGTGTGTATCTGATTCTTTGACTTGAGGTGCATCGATAATTCACCTTGAGGGTGTTATAGTTTGACTACACCATAACTCGGTCTCTTAGCCATTCAGAATCTTGAGGTGTATGTTGGCTATAGTATGTTCATTGTAGGAATTTTATCACACCAAGATGGGATCTATCAACCTCGGTAGAGAAGTAGTCCTATGATGATCATAAGATTGAGTCCTAAAACCAATGGCCATGGTAGTGTGAAATAATAGAAAGGAGTTTCCATTAGGATTTCACATCGGACTCGAATCGAATAATTCATTCATATGATGGGCGTTGGTTTGATGAGTTCACCTTAACCCTAATCCCATCGGGGCTCATGATAGAAGAACCCAATCATATAGGTAGCTGCATCGAGAGGTTCACCATTTAGTTTTGATGGATTGCCACCATATACTACTAGGTGTTACTAGTGAATTTTGGGACTAATTAGAATTATCTTGATGATCGATGATTCTAATTGGAGGAATTGGAAGTATTCTGATCCATCAAAAGGTATTTCGATGATGTAGATGATGGAGATCATGACATGTCCCATTACCATATAGAACTAAACCTAAATAGATCACACAAATAAGAGTTTGGATCTGGATGTCATCAATTGAGCTAATCCAATTTGATTGATTTGGATTAGATCCAGTTAGGTTCAAGAAAATTATGCTAGCACACGATTGAGCCTAACATTCTTCTTCTATAGTCTTTTTGAATCATCTTGACTGAGCCAAATTGAATTTGGCTCATCCAAGAGCCTTGTATAGGTTTGTCCTAGTCTGACTGAAACTTATCCAGATCAAAAAAGTCTTGTCCTAACTTGATCTAGGCTTGTCTTATTCCATCGAATGGAAATAGGACAAGATCTGCTAATTTATGAAACTATTTGAATAAGGCTTATCTGAAAACTCTATAGGGATTTATCTTGATTTGACTGGACCTTGTCCTGCCTAGTCAAGACTTATCCTAAATCCCATAAGATGGAAACAAGACAAGAGTTGTCTTTGCCATATTAGGATTTGTCCTAAAATCATGGGATGAAATTTGGACAAGCCTCTCCCAAAAATTTTAGATGGATTTTTCTTGATCTGACTGGATCGAGTCCTGATCTGATCAAGACTTATTCTAACTTGATTAAAACTTAACATAAATCTATTGGATGGAATGTGAAAAGGTTTTATCTTAATCTCATAAGATGGGAAATGGATAAGGATCAAATGTTGACCCGAATGCAGGTAAGAAAGGGAGAGGGGCGTGCGCCCCCTGGAGACTATCTAGGGGTACACACCCCCTTAGGATTTATATGAGGGAGAGAGGGCCTCATCACCCTCTTTGATCGTGCAACCATATGATAATGTGGAGATCCCCTTTCAAAAGGGTTTTGACTGGATCAAATATTTGAATAAGTTCAATCTATTGGGAGGTAAGAGTTGTGCGCCAACTTCATCTTATCCCAAGTTATTCCATGCCATTTTCCTTTATTTTTGTCTAACAAAAATCTGAAAAAAAGGGGTGTGGGGCATGGAGATCATGGAGGAGTTCTTCTGCATGTTAAACTTTGACCTATTCAAAGTTATATGCAAAGGGACTCTTGACTAGGTCTATAAATAGGGCCTTGTGCAAGCTGTTGTGCATCACGATTTTTCTACGATGAAGTCCTGCCAAAATATTCATCTCCACATCTTCCTCATCTGATCCTCTCCCTCTTCTCTATGCTTAAGATTTGGGCAAAACCTATAGGCAAAAATCAAGTCCCGTTGGCATGATAATCAGCGAGAGACAATGGTGTTCGTGAGACGAACGCACAGCCTTCAGAGTTTGTTTTAAAGGTTCTATGGAAAGACATTAGATTTAATCTTTAGAGATCAGATCCAGAAGAAGGAGACTTCTAGATCTGATTCAAGTGGATACCGATAGAGGCCAGACGTATGCACGGCTCAATCAGAATCTCGGATCAATCATCAGATCATGACAATGGGTAAATGGTTTATCCGATCAGGTGATAACTATTATCATAATTTTTATTTTTATTTTACTTCTAATTTTAGATCAATCTAATCAAATTTGAAAACTCTCAGATCTGATCATATCATAGAAAATTTCTAAAAATTATTCTGCTGCAAATCTGATCCGATTAGATGCATCATGTGGCAGGAAAACCCATTTTTTTTCCTTTAAATCTAAATCAATTTGGCTCAGCAAAGCTGAACTAGAAAGACTATAGAAGGAGAATGTTAGGCTCAATCATGTGCTAGCATGATTTTCTTGAACTTAATTAGATCTAATCCAAATCAATCAAACTAGGTTAGCCTAATTGATCACATCCAGATCCAAATTTTTGTTTGTGATATCAAGTTTGGTTCAATTTTGTATAGTAATGAGATATGTCACGATCCCTATCATCGACATCATGAAACACATTTTGATGGACCAAAATTTTTTGATTCACATAATTAGAATGATCGATCATCAAGATTATTCTAATTGCTCCCAAAATCCATCAATGATACTTAATAATATATGGTGGCAACCCATCAGAACTGAAAATGAATCTCTCGGTATAACTATCTGTATGATTGGATTCCTCTATCATAAGCCCCGATAGGATTAGGATTAAGGTGTACACATCAAACCCAACACCCCATTATATTATTGAATCATGTGATTTGAGTCTGATGTGAAATCTTAATAGAAAACTCTTTTTCTATTATATTACACTGCCATGGTCATGGACTTAAGGACTCGATCTCATGACCATCATAGGACTAGTCCTCCTCTATCGAGTTTGATAGATCCCATCTTGGTATGAACCAGTCCCTACAATGAACATGCTATGGCCAACATACACCTCAGAATTTTGAATGGCTAGGAGATCAAATAATGGTATAGTAAAACTATAACATACTCAAGGTGAACTACCGATGCATCTCAGATCTAAAAATAGACACACAACTGTAGCATCGAGCTTAGCCATTGACGAGAAGGTAGACTTCCTATGACTACTTGAGATAGGCATGCTTAATGCCCTTGTTCTCGAATGAGTACTTGCACTCTCGCTCCGATGTCTCCACACCATAGACTCAAGACTCATCTATCATAAGAAAGTGATCATACATCGATCTTCGAAATCGATCACCATCCTTGAGATGATCCTAAGATTGGAAGCAATTTATGAGTTAATTATGACAACACATGTCTTAAATTTTCAACTCTTGAAAATATATATTTGTCATACCCGTTAACTCAAACGATGTATCACAGACACTTTAAATACACAATATGATAGAAAATAATTCTTTATTAATTTATATCCAAAATTAGAAAAATGCCCCTAGAACGTGTATTACAAGATAGAAACAAGCGATCAAAGGGCTTGAGTATACTTACTTTAGTTATCTGCAATGATGATCTCCGTGACATTTGTAGCATACTATCAAAATTTTACTTCAATCGGATATCGTTATCATGTCAATTTAGTATGGATTAATTTCAATCGTTAAATTAGAAATAAGCAATCAAAGAGCTAAATGGTATTCAATTATGAGATAATTTTTTAGTTAAATAATTTTTATTATAATTTTAATTATTTTATATGACGATGATAGTAAAATTTAAATTATTTTTATATGAACTATTCACATTAAGCGGATATTGCAAAAGCACGAGCACATGCATATAACAACCAACGGAGTTCAAGAATGGTTATTAGGCGACGTATAGTTTTAGATTATTCTTAGTCTCACGAGTTGAATTTTATAATCACCACCATAAAAAATGATTAAAGTAGCAGCCAAGATCATTTATAAAAAAATCATCTCACAATCAGACACCATCTGGTCCTTTAATCACTCATTTATTATTTAACGGTCGAAATTAATCTATACTAAATTGATCAAGATAATGATATCCGATAAGTGAAACTTTGATAGTATGCTATAAACATAACTGAGATCATCGTTATAAGTTTTTGAACTTATTGAAGGTCTCCATCTATCATATCATCGCATCATCATTCATGGTCATCAAAATTAAATTTTTTTGATCGATGAAGCTAAGACCATCAGATCGAGGTGATCTATTACAAAGATACTCTAATAATAATTATTTAGATAATGAATGATGAAGATGAATATTAAATTTTAAAATTATATAATATTTAAAAAAATAAGAAAAAAATTAATTACAGTGGTTACAAATAATCATTACCACTGATCAACATATAGTAGTGGTTACAAGAAACCGCCGCTATAGGTCTGACCTATGACAGTGGTTGTTCTTATCGCTACTATAGATCGGATCTATGGTAGAAGTTGCAAAGAATCACTGCCATAGATTGAATCTATGGCAGTGGTTAAAAAGAACCGCTGCCATAGGTCAGACTATGGCAGTGGTTTCTTGTAACCACTACTATAGGTCAGTCCTATAGTAGTGGTTCTTTGTAACCACTGCCATAGACTATATTGCAGCGATTTCAAAAATTGCTGCAATAGTATGCGCTACCATAGACTCTTTTGTAGTAGTATTCTAGGGCACATATCTAACGAACTTCCACTTGATCTAAAGCTAATTGACTACAAATCTAAGTCCCATTATCTTAAAGTGGGCTTCGATCTTCTACTAGTTTAATAGCTTCATGAGTAGGTCAGTCGCATTGTTTGTGGTGTCGACTCTTTTTACCTCGACGTAATCCTTCTCGAGGTAATCATGGATAAGTTGATATCACCACTCAATGTGCTTAGATATTTAGTGAGACCTTAGCTCCTTAGCTAGGAATATGGTGCCATTATTGTCACAGTATAGAGGGACGACATTCGATGGCATCACTCCAAGCTTTGTGGCTAACTTCTTATACTAGAACACCTCCTTTACAACTTTCAATGCAGCAATATATTTTGCTTCCATTGTTGAGTCTGTGATCACTGTCTGCTTGAAACTATTCTAGCTTACAGCACCACCATTATACACAAATAAATTTCTAAATGTCGACTTTTGATCTTCTATATTAGACATAAAGTCTGAGTCCATATACCCTTATACCTAAAGTTCTCCATTTCCAAAGACTTAAAACATATCCTTAGTTCTTCTCAAGTACTTAAGGATACATTTCATAGAAGTTTGTGCTCTTCACCTAGATTCGACTGATATCTGCTCGTGACACTCACAACATGTGCAATATCAAATTGTGTACATAACATGGCATACATGAGGATTCCTATTGCCGAAGCATAAGGGATTTTGCTCATGCATTTAATCTCCTCAGGTGTGTTGGGACACATCTTCTTGGAGAGATGAATGCTATGTCTAAAGGGAACCAATCCTCTCTTGAAGTTTTTCATGCTAAACCTCTTTAGCACCTCCTCTATGTACATCTTCTATGATAGACCTAGCATCCTATTCAATCTATCCCTATAGACCTTTATTTTCAATATAAAGAATGCCTCTCCTAGGTCTTTCATAGAAAACTCTTTCGACAACCATATTTTGATGGATGTCAACATGAGAATATCATTTCTAATCAGAGGATGTCATCCACATACAATATGAGAAAGACAACAGCGCTCCCACTAATCTTTTTGAATACACATGGATCCTTCTCATTTTTGATGAAACCAAATAATTTGATCATATCATTAAAATAAGCATTCCAGCTTTGAGATACTTGCTTAAGTCCATATATGAATCTTTGCAGCTTGCAGATCTTGTGATCACTATCACTGGATGTGAAACCAAGTGGCTATTTTATATATACATCTTTCTTAAGATATCTATATAAGAATGCCTTTTCAATGTCCATCTATCATATTTCATAATCGAAGTAGGTTGTAACAACAAGTAGCATGCAGATAGATTTTAGCATGGCGACTGATGAAAAAATCTCATGATAGTCAATGCCTTCGCGTTGACTATATCTTTTCACTACGAGCCTAGCTTTGAATGTCTCTACATTCCTATCTACACCTATCTTTTTCTTAAAGATTTATTTACATCCAATAGGTACAATACCTTCAAGTGGATCTAAACAAGGTCCAAACTTGGTTAGAGCGCATCGAGTCAATCTTTGACCTCATTGCCTCTAACCATTTCTTGAAATTGATATCTGATATCACCTCATCATAGATCTTGGGATCATCACTACGAACCCCATTTTTTGTGAAAATATTTTCTTTATATCCTCTGAAATGGTATCTAAGTACCTCTTAGGAGGATGGAAAATTCTACTTGATCTACAAGATGGAGGAGGTTGTTTTTGAATTAGCTCTAACTAATTTGGTTTCTTAGGTTCCTTAGCTCGTTGCTCATTGAAGATCTTATCCTCGAGCCTAATCTATCTCCCAAAGCCACTATTTTGAATAAACTATTTTTCAAGAAAGATGGCATGTCGACTCACAATTACATTGTGACCTTCTAGAATGTAGAAATAAGTATCCTAATGACTTCTTTAGGATATCCTATGAATCGAGCTCTAAAGGACCTAAACTCTAACTTATCCACCTTGTTGTCACTTTTGACATGAGCTCGGACAACCCCTAAATTCTGAGATGACTCAGACTTGGTTTCTTACTATGCCATATATCATACAGTGTGGTAGGAATGATTTTAGAGAAAACCTAATTCAGTAAGTATATTACTGTCATTAGACTATTTCCCCAAAGAAAATTAAGAAGGTTCGTGAAGCTCATCATGGATCGGACCATATCCAATAGGGTCTAGTTTCTTCCATTCTAAAATTCCATTGAGTTGAGGATATTTCAGGTGGAGTCCATTGAGAGACTATGCCATTTTTCTTGAGATAGTCTAGAAATTTCTCGACTAAGGTATTCACCTCCTCGATCTGATCGAAGAACCTTAATGGATTTTTCAGTTTACTTTTCTACTTCGTGTCTGAATTTCTTGAACTTTTCAAAATGCTTCAGACTTGTGTCTCATAAGATACACATACCCATACCTAGATAAGATCATCGATAAAGATAATGAAGTAGACAAAAGTTGCCTCTAGCCGGCACATCAAATGGGCCACACACATCAGTATGTACTAGGGCAAGTAGGATCTATGGCCCTTTCCTCCATGTCCTACAAAAGGAGAGCTTGGTCATTTTGCCTTGAATGGCATGATTCATAAATTGGATATGACTCAGAAGTCAACGGACTCCAATTAGTCTAGATTTTTCTCCAATTTGTTAATCCTATCTTCTGGTTATATGACCTAAGCCTAAGGATGCCATAGATATCTATTATTTAGACTATCTCTAGGTCGCTTAGATCTTATGGCATTCATGTTGTGCTCGATATTTAACATAGTTACATCAACATCCAACTAATAGAGACCATTAATTAAGAAACCACTTGCAATTTTATTTCTTTCAAAAAGAATAGTATAGTGGTCCTTAAGAAAGCTAATTACATAACCTTCCTGTGCTAAACAAGAAACAAAAATCAAATTCTTTCTTGCTGTCGGCACAAAATAACAATCCCTAAGTACTAAATCTAAATCAGATGGTAGTCAAAGAGGATAGGTTTCCATGGCCATAGCAGCAATCCTTGCTCCATTTTTTATGCATAGGATTATCTCACCATCCCTCAGCCTCTTGCTCTCCTCAAGACCCTGCATGAAAGTGCATAAGTGAGCACTCGAACTAGAGTCAAGCACCCAACTGGATGCAAAAGAAATTATTAGGTTAGATTCAATTATGAACATACCTTCAAAAGGATCTGTCTCCTTATTCTTCAAGTTGGCCAGGTATAAAGGGTAGTTCCACTTTCAATGGCCGTCGGTGTTGCAATGAAAATATTTTTCTTTATTGATGGCCTTCTTCTTCGGTTCTCCCTTCTTCTTCTTCTTTCCACCTCCAATCTTCTACTTTTTCATAGACTTCTTCTTCTTTCTAAAAGACTTTCTTTTGAAGAAAGTCCACTCCATAGCAAGCACTGAGCTCTTTGAACCTTTCAGAGAAAGCACAGTAGTAACTAGCATGTTCATTAGTTTAGCAAAGGTATATTGTAGTTTATGCATATGAAAGTTCATGATGAACTGTCCATATGCATTAGTCAAGGACTGCAAGATCACATCAATTTGCAGATCTCTATCCAATTTGATAGTAAGCTTTTAAACCTCTTCTAAGTCCTCAATCATAATTAGACAATGATGTTGGATCGACTGTCTATCATGCATTTAAGTCTTAAAAAATCTTCTTGTGACATGATACTTGGCGTGCGACTCTCTTCACCAAACAACTTTTGTAGGTGAGTCAACATTTGATGAGCAGTCTTGATATCTTCATGTTGGTGTTGAAGCTCATTAGACATTGAGCCCAACATGTAGTATATAACTTTATTATCTTTGTTCATCCATTTCTCTAGGGACACTCTCTAATCAGTAGATGGACGTGCTAGTATGATGGGAGGTCCTAATCTAATACATGAGTCAGCTTTTTGAAACCCAAAATAATTTTGAAGTTTCAAAGTCAATCCTTGTAATTCGATCCGATCAGTCTGTGGGTGTCTAGGATTTGGGCTAGTAGGTTGGACGTAGACATTTTCTTATAGAGAATCAAAGATTCTAGTTAGACATTGTAATTAGACTTAATCAATTTATTTAAAAATTTTATTTTTAAATAAATTTAGCTTTCATTATTTTTTTGAATTCCTACACTTCCTTGGCAGAGATATAAAAATCTTCATTATTATTGATTTTTAGTGGATGATGCGGTCCCACCGACTGGCTCACCACCTCACCTAACAGTTATTTATGATAGATCAGCTCGATGGGTGGACAACTCTTATCCAATAATTCTCTAATCATGGTGCACCCAAATCGGATCTCAAATTTACGAAGCTCACAATGGCTGAAATATTGCTCCAATCCTTAGTTAGGTCAAACCCACCATTTGCATAAATTGGATTTCTGATTGAATTTCTCACCATATTCAGAATATTGAGCCCAATCCATCCTCCAACCCATAGCATCCAATGCCTAATAAATATGGTTGCATCTTTTTGATGCTACTGAGCCACTATAACTAATCGAGAATAATCAACCCTGAGAAGGGCCCGCACATCTACAATGGTGGAAGATCTATGACTTAATATTTTTTTAGAAAAATCTGATTTAGGTCTTTAAAACTTGACTTGACTTAGTCATAATAATTATGACTAACCTAGTGGCATAGGTTAGCTTGAATCGTTAGCCAGCTCAAATTAGAACTGGGTCAACCCAATCAGCTAGGTAACTGAGATCAATGAGGAAAATATGCCATTAACTTATCGTGAATGCATTTAGATCGAGTAGCTTTCAATTAAAGATCACTGATCGTATCTGCCAAACTTATCATAAACACCGATTTGTTAAATTAGAACGAATCAGGTTAGTCTACAATCCAAGCTCAAATCTTGGAGCCAAGTTAGGTCTTGACTTAGTCGACCATATATGATTATGAGTCAACCTTGATCCAAACTTAATCTTATTAGACAGGTCAAATCTAAGCACTCTTGATTCCACCTAACCAACTCTTAACTTGGTTTGATCAACTGCTAGACCTAATTGAGCTATTTATACCCGAATCCAATTTTATGAAGGTATCTTAGATCTAAAAATTTATTATTTTAGATCTAATTAATTTCATAATCTTAATTATTAATTAAGTTTGGGTTCATAAATAAAATATAAATAAAAATTCTTAGGATTTTAGGATTTAGGATTTTGCAAAAAAGTAAGTTTTGATTTCTGATTAATAACAGACACAAAACACCCTTATATGCTAGAAGAGCATTCCATCGAATGAAAAGAGAGGGCCATTAAACCCTTCTTACTCTTATGATTGGATGGCTAAGAGGAATGTATTAATCAAAAATATCAATTATACTATAAAATAATTAGATCTATAACATATATCGCATATAAAATTATAGATCTAACTATGCATATTTTGCATACATCTTATGTATCAAAATTTAATCAACATATGCATATTTTTAGATCTGATATATCTCATATAGCATCTAAAAAATAAAATTTTAAATGATCACGTCATATAAAATTCTATTCTAAATGATACATAGAACAATTCTATATAACTAGTCTAGACATGCAACAAATACATCTCATATATATTAATTTTAATTTTAATTTTTAATTTTTAGATCTAATTATAACTCTTATAACATCTAAAAACAAAAATCAAATTGGTCATATCAAAAAAAAATTTATTCTAGACTACACATAGAACAATTCTACAAACCTAGTCTAATCATGCATCTCATACATCATCATATATCAGCATATATATGAAATTTCTAATTAATCTATTGATTTTAGATCTGATCATATCTGATGTGATATCTAAAATTATTAATATTAGATCAAAAGTAAAATAAAAATTAGATCAAAATCTGATCTGAAGAACTGCAAACGTAGCTCTGATACCAGTTGAAGGAAAAACTATTTTTTTCCATCGTAGGATCGATCTGATCTGATTAGATTTGTAGCAAAAATTTTTAAATTTTTTTTGTATATTTTTGATTAGATCTAAGAGTTTTTAGATCTAATCCAAGTAATCTAATATTAAAAATAAAAATTAAAATAAATTAGCAACAATAATTATTACCTATTCAAGGTAGATAATTATCCTGACAATGATCAATGGAAGCCTGAGGTCCTGGATTAAGCCACACAAGTGCCTGGCCTCTATCAGAGTCCACTCTGGTTGGATCTGTATGCGGTCTACTTCTAGATCTGATGCCAAAACTTAATATCAGATCTAAATCTCTGAAGCCTTCAAAATAATTTTTTGAGGCTGCACCCGATCTCTTGATGTAGAACACCCTATCGCGATCTTTGCTTTAGCTTCTATCAACCTTTGAATGCTAAACCTGTTGGAAAACATATAGGATTTCATGCATATATTTCAAAACTTTTTCAAATTTACAAGTAGTGGAAGACATAGATTAAATAATTTAATCTAATTATGAATGTGATCTAATAACTAAACCCCACATATAGGACCTATGATATCTCATGAAACATTTATATAAAAATTAAAATGCTTCCATATTGATTAAATCAATACCCTAGATCTAGAACACTTCTAGATCCCCAGATTGCATCTAGGTTAGAATAAGTTATCATATCCCTCACCTTTGCATGGGTCGAGAACACTGTGGTTGAATTTCATTATTGTCCTTATTGCTTAGAGCTATACATGCGTCCAGCCTCTATAGGTATCCACATGAAGCTGCAATATAGATCGAAGGTTCATTGAATGAAGATCCACTCGAAGTTCTAGCTTCTCACGGATCCCTCTTGATGGTTAATCAAAAAAATATTTTTTTATATCTGTTGGATACTCAAAAAGACAAAGAACACCAGGAGAAATAAGGGACAAGATCAACTTTTGGATCTCTCGTAAATTAGAAAATAAAACATAAGAGAAATGCCCTAAGAGAAGACACATCTGCTCTTTCAAGACATCAATGATTGATTTCTGACATTCTACGGAAAGCAAAGGTTCCATAAGGACATGTAAAGGTGGTCTTTTCCTGATCTCCTGGGTAGATTGCTACCTGATTGTATCCCAAGTATCCATCTAAAAAGCAAAAGTATTGTTGGCCTGCTAGTCTTTCTAGGATTTGATCGATAAAGGATAAAGGAAAGTGATCTTTTCAGGTGGTTGTATTGAGTTTTCTATAATCTATGCAGACATGCCACCCAGTGGAAAGTCGTGTTGGTACTAAGTTTCCATGTTCAGTGCGGACAACCGTAAGTCCAGATTTTTTTGGAACAACTTGTGTAGTACTCACCCAGTGGCTGTCAGAGATAGGATAAATAATTCCAGCATCTAACCATTTAATTACTTCTTTCTTGACAACTTCTTGCATGTTAGGGTTAAGCCTTCTTTGCATCTCTCGAGTTGGTTTGGCATTATCTTCTGTATAAATATGGTGCATGCATATTGACGGACTAATTCCTTTTAAATCGGCAACGGTCCATCCTATGGCCTCTTTATATGTTTTTAGTGAAAGGAAATCCTGATTTTCCGATCCAGGTTCGTTCAAATCTGATTAGATCAAGAGATATATTTCAAAATTTTTCTCTTGATCCCAATCAAATCTTGATATATTTTAGATCTGATTCTTATTATTTTAATAAAATAAAATTAAAAAGATAAATTAAATCAAATTTAATTTACCTGATCTGGGTAATCCTATTACCCTGTTGATGATCCTATTTGTAGCGGAAGGTTCTGGATCTTAGCCACGCAAGCGCCTGGCCTCTACCGGTATCCACTCGGGTTGGATCTGGAGATCCTCTTCTTCTCTATCACACCTCCAAAAATTAGATCTGAATCTGATCTGGAGGATCTTCAAAACTCTTTTGAAGATGAGCAGTCGTCCTTTGCAGCAGCGCAGCCTTCTTATTTTGATCGCCTTTCTTTGATCTGAATCGCACCAACCAATGTCCAAAACTCCTTTTGGACGTGGAGAGCAAGGGGAGAAGAGACTATGGCATGGAGAAGGAGGGGAGAGGCAGCCTTGGGGCGTGGGGTTTCTTAATTGAATTGCATTAGAATCTGAGTTGGGCGCAGGGTCTCTTTTATAGACTAAGCGTGATCCAACTCCTCTTCCTCCCAACCAATCACAACCCTTTGTGAAATCAGATCTAAATCTGATTGGTGGGAATAGAGACCCCTGGATTCCTCCTTAGAGGGTGCCTAAGACCAGTCAAAGTTGGTTCTTAGAAGAACTCTAATTGGAATCCAAAAAGGAGATGGAGTCCTTGTCCAACAAGGACTCCTAGGCGCCTCCAACTTGGGCACACGCCTAGGGTGGTGTGCGCCCTTCTCCTTGCCAGGTTCTGGCAGGGGGACAGGCCCCCACCAGCTCTCCAATAGGTGCATGACATGTGGTCAAAAGTCAAAGTGTCAATGGTCAACGTTTGACCAGTCAAAGGTAGACTTTTGACCAAAGTCAAAGAACAAGAAATGGCAGGTGACCAAAAATGGCAGGTAATGTCTTACAAAATAAGACAACCTTTTCTGACTTGGACAACCTCCAGTCAGACCATATGAAGGCCTCTGTTTGAGCACAAACTCCTTTGGCTCAGACAGGACAACTTATTTATGATAGCAAAAGAAGAACGTTAGGTTCAATCGAGTGCTAGCACGATTTCCTTGAACCTAATTGAATCTCATTCAGATCAATTGAACTAGATCAGTTCAATTGATGATCACCAGATTCAAACCCTTGTTTGTGTGACCCAGTTAGGTTCAGTTCTGTATGGTAATGGGATATGTCATGATCTCTATCATCGACATCATCGAAACTCCTTTCGATGGATCAGAACTCTTCTGATTCGAACAGCTAGAATGATCGATCATCTAAATCATTCTAATTGCTCCCAAAATCCACCAGTGACACCTAGCAGTATATGGTGGCAACCCATCAGAGCTGAATGTGAACCTCTTGGTGCAGCTACCTGTGTGATTCAGTTCTTCTATCTTGAGCCCCGATCAGATTAGGGTTAAGGTGAACTCGTCAAACCCTAGTCTCTGTCATATGATGTAATCATTCGATTCGAGTCCAATGTGAAAATCTAAATAGAAACTCTTTCTATTATTTCACTCTACCATGGCCATGGACTTCTGGACTTGATTCTCATGATCATCATAGGGCTGCTCCTCTACCACCGAGGTAGATAGATTCCATCTTGATGCAATCCAGTTCCTACAATGAACATGCTATAGCCAACATACACCTCAGGGTTCCATATGGCTAGGAGACCGAGTAATGGTGTAGTCAAACTATAACACCCTCAAGGTGAACTGCCGATGCATCTCAGGTCAAAGAACCAGACACACTACTGCAGCATCGAGTCAGTCATTGACGAGAAGGTAGACTCCCTAATGACTACTCGAGGTGGTCACGCTCAGTGCCCTCGTTCTCTAACGAGTACCTGTACTCTCGCTCCGGTGTCTCCACACCATAGACTTCAAGACTCATCTACTAAAGAGAAGCGATTGTACACCAACCTTCCGGATCAATCACCATCCTCGTGATGATCCTATGGTCGGGAGCAATTTATGAGTTAATAATGATTATTCATGTCTTAAATTTTCAACTCTTGAAAATATGAATTATCATTACCATTAACTCAAAGGATGTATCACAGACACTAAATACACATATGTGATAGAAAATAACCCATTTTATTGATTTTAGTCAAAATTATAATTTTGCCCCTAGAAGTGTATTACAAGTGTCAGCCAATTCTGGCTTCTAGGGCACATATATCTAACAATCTCCCACTTGTCCTAAAGCCAATTGGCTACAAGTCTAAGTCCCATCTTCTCAAGGTGGGCTTCGATCTTCTGCTGGCCCAACGGCTTTGTAAGTGGGTCTGCCACATTATCTGCGGAGTTGACTCTCTTGACCTCGACATAACCCTTCTCGAGGTAATCGCGGATGAGGTGGTATCGCCGCTCAATATGCTTGGATTTCTGGTGAGACCTTGGCTCCTTAGCAAGGGCTATGGCGCCATTATTGTCGCAGTATAGAGGAATGGCATCTGATGGCATTACTCCAATTTCTGCAGCAAACTTCTTATACCAGAATGCTTCCTTCGTAGCTTCTGATGCAGCGATATATTCTGCTTCCATGGTGGAATCTGCTATCACAGTTTGCTTGGAACTCTTCCAGCTGATAGCTCCACCATTGCACACAAACAGACTCCCAGATGTCGACTTTCGATCATCTATATCGGACATGAAGTCCGAGTCTGTGTATCCCTGGACTTGGAGTTCTCCGTTACCAAAGACCAACATCATATCCTTAGTTCTTCTCAAGTACTTAAGGATACATTTCACAAAAGTCCAGTGTTCTTCACCTGGATTTGACTGATATCTGCTTGTGACACTCACAGCATGGGCTATATCAGGTCGTGTACATAGCATGGCATACATGAGGCTCCCTATTGCAGAAGCATAAGGGATCTTGCTCATGCATTCTATTTCCTCAGGTGTGCTGGGGCACATCTTCTTGGAAAGATGAATACCATGTCTGAAGGGTATTAATCCCCTCTTAGAGTTTTCCATACTAAACCTCTTTAGTACTTTCTCTATGTACATCTTCTGTGAAAGTCCTAGCATCCTATTCGGTCTATCCCTATAGACCTTAATTCCTAGAATAAAGGATGCTTCACCTAGGTCTTTCATGGAGAATTCCTTGGACAACCACATTTGACTGATGTCAACATGGGAATATCATTTCCAATAAGGAGGATGTCATCCACGTACAATACGAGGAAGACAACAGCGCTCCC
>QRFJ01001312.1:0-47726 GCA_006176705.1 Cocos nucifera | reverse complement strand
GTCCCACTGACCTTTTGAAAACACATGGTTCCTCTTCATTTTTAATGAAATCAAACTTTTTGATCACATCATTAAAACGAGTGTTCCAGCTCCGAGATGCTTGCTTAAGTCCATATATGGACCTTTGCAGCTTGCAAACCTTGTGATCAGTATCACTGGATGTGAAACCTAGCGGCCTGATCCATATAGATATCTTCCTCAAGATATCCATTTAGGATGCCGTTTTCACGTCATTTGCCATATTTCGTAATCGAAAATAGGCTGCAACAGCAAGCAATGTGCGGAGGATTTTAGCATAGCTACTGGGGAAAAGGTATCCTATGTAGTCTATGCCTTCGCGTGACTATAACCTTTTGCCACCAATCTAGCCTTGAATGTCTCCACATTCCCATCTACACCAATCTTTCTCTTGAAGATCCATTTACATCCAATAGGTACTATACCTTCTGGTGGATCTACCAAGGTCCAGACTTGGTTTGAGTGCATCGAGTCAATTTCTGACTGCATTGCCTCTAGCCATTTCTTGGAGTCGATATCTGATATCGCCTCGTTGTAGGTTTTGGGATCATCTCCATGAGCACCATTACCTACGAGGAACATTTTCTCTACATCCTCTGAAACAATACCTAAGTATCTTTTAGGGGGACGAAAAACTCTTTCCGATCTACGAGGTGGAGGAGGTAGTGTTCTTATTGGCTTAACCTGATTTGGTTCCACTTGGTCCTTAGCTCGTTCTGCTTGTGAGACTTTCTCATCAAGCTTGATCTATTTTCCAATGCCGCTATCTTGAAATAAACTATTTTTCAAGAAAGATGGCATGTTGACTCACATCACATTGTGGTCTTCTGGAATGTAGAAAATAGTATCCTAATGACTCTTTAGGATATCCTATGAATCGAGCTCTAAAGGACCTAAACTCTAACTTGTCCGCTTGTTATCTTTTGACATGAGCCGGAAAACCCCAAATTCTGAGATGACTCAGACTTGGTTTCTTACGTGCCATATCTCATATGTATGGTAGGAACGATTTTAGAGGGAACCCTATTCAGTAAATAGATAAAGTTAACAATGAGTATCCCAAAAGAAATCAGGGAGGTCTGTGAAGCTTCATCAATCTCCCTCTCTAAATGGCAGGTAGTGTCTTACAAATAAGACAACCTTTTCTGACTTGGACAACCTCCAGTCAGACCATATGAAGGCCTTTGTTTGAGCACAAACTCCTTTGGCTCAGATAGGACAACTTATTTATGATAGCAAAAGAAGAACGTTAGATTCAATCGAGTGCTAGCACGATTTTCTTGAACCTAATTGAATCTCATTCAGATCAATTGAACTAGATCAGTTCAATTGATGATCACCAGATTCAAACCCTTGTTTGTGTGACCCAATTAGGTTCAGTTCTGTATGGTAATGGGATATGTCATGATCTCTATCATCGACATCATCGAAACTCCTTTCGATGGATCAGAACTCTTCTGATTCGAACAGCTAGAATGATCGATCATCTAAATCATTCTAATTGCTCCCAAAATCCACCAGTGACACCTAGCAGTATATGGTGGCAACCCATCAGAGCTGAATGTGAACCTCTTGGTGCAGCTACCTGTGTGATTAAGTTCTTCTATCTTGAGCCTCGATCAGATTAGGGTTAAGGTGAACTCGTCAAACCCTAGTCTCTGTCATATGATGTAATCATTCGATTCAAGTCCAATGTGAAAATCTAAATAGAAACTCTTTCTATTATTTCACTCTGCCATGGCCATGGATTTCTGGACTTGATTCTCATGATCATCATAGGGCTACTCCTCTACCACCGAGGTAGATAGATTCCATCTTGATGCAATCCAGTTCCTACAATGAACATGCTATAGCCAACATACACCTCAGGATTCCATATGGCTAGGAGACCGAGTAATGGTGTAGTCAAACTATAACACCCTCAAGGTGAACTGCCGATGCATCTCAGGTCAAAGAACCAGACACACTACTGCAGCATCGAGTCAGTCATTGACGAGAAGGTAGACTCCCTAATGACTACTCGAGGTGGTCACACTCAGTGCCCTCGTTCTCTAACGAGTACCTGTACTCTCGCTCCGGTGTTTCCACACCGTAGACTCAAGACTCATCTACTAAAGAGAAGCGATTGTACACCAACCTTCCGGATCAATCACCATCCTCGTGATGATCCTATGGTAGGAGCAATTTTAGTTAATAATATTTTCGTTTAAATTTCACTCTGAAATTGAATTATATTACATTCTAAGATGTATCACAGAACAAATACAAAGGATAGAAATAACCATTTATTGATTTTAGTCAAATTACAATTTTGCCTAGAAGTGTGTTCAAGTGTCAGCCAATTGGCTTTAGGGCACATATATCTACATTTAGAATATTTACCAATTGGTTTTCCTGTTCAGTAGTTAAGTTGGAAGCAATTATTACTGGTAGGGTTTTCTTTGATCCTAAAAATACATACTTAAGTGATTCAGGTAAAGGTTTTAGTTCAAGTTGTGGTGGGGCCTGAATTGAAGGACGTAGTGGTTCAATTTTTCGCTCAGGTAAGGGCTCAATTTTCACTGACCAAGGTAATGAATGTGATGGTTGAGGTAAATTAAGCAGGGTATTTACTTCCTGGGTTTGAGTATCTTCAGTGGGTTCATCATCTTGTAGTAAATCTAAGGAGGAATTAGATTCAACTATTTCATCTATCTGATTGATTACAAAGCAGTCTTCCTCCTCTTGGGTGTACTTTGGGGTATTAAAAACATTAATTCTTACTTTTTGATTCCCAAAAGAAATATCCATAGCTCCCGTTTTACAGTTGATATTGGCATTCGCGGTTGCTAAGAATGGACGTCCTAAAATTATGGGATTTTGGTTCAGCTCTTGGGATGGTTCCATGTCAAGTATGAGAAAGTCTACAGGAAAATAACATTTATCTACTCTAACTAGAACATCCTCAATTAAACCACGCGGTGTTTTTATAGATCTATCAGCTAATTGCAAAATGACTGACGTGGGTTTTAATTCTCCAATCCCAAATTTTTCATAAACCGAGGTTGGAAGGAGGTTTACACTAGCTCCTAAGTCTAGTAATGCTCGGTCAAAGGTTATACCTCCAATAACACATGAAATTAAGGGTGCACCAGGATCTTTCATCTTTTGAGGTATTGGATTTAACAGGACCGCACTTACATCCTCGGATAGCATAACTCTTTTGGTGGTTCGTGGCTCACGCTTTTGGGTACAGAGTTCTTTAAGAAATTTAGCATAGGCTGGAACATGCTGAATTGCATCGATGAGGGGTAAATTAATATGAACTTGTTTAAATAGTTCCATTAGCTCCTTGTTGCGTGTTTCTTGCTTTTTGCGAGAAGAGCCTGCTTCTAAGGCCGAAGGGAACGGGGCTTTGGGTTTATATGTCTCAGCTAATTCATCTGTTCTCTTCTTTTCTTTATCCATCTTATCAGTGTCAGTACCAGTCTTAAGCTCAAGTTCTTCTATATGATTATCCTCTTCTTCAAATTTCTCATCTTGGCTAACATCAGTATTGGCCTCTATCACCTGGTCTTGATATGGGTCCTTAAGAATCCTACCACTTCTAAGTTCAGATATTGCTTTGGCATTTTCTAATTGGGGGTTCTTAGGTGGAATGTTAGATGGATGAGTAAATCCAGGTGGTTGATAGACATTGGATGGATTATTTTTAGGATTTGCAATTGGTTGGCTTGGTAATTGACCCGGTTCTCTCCTCATGCTAGACTCAGCTATTTGTCCTATTTGAGCTTCTAGTCTGGCGATTGATTGTTGTTGGCTTAGAATTAATTGTTGAAGTTGATTGAATTTATCGTCGGCTAGATTGGTCTGTTGAGGAGGTGGGTATGAGGGTTGATTATAATGTAGTGGTTGAGAAGACTGACTAGGCTGACCCTTATTATAGGCATAGTTCTGGTATTGGGGCCTATTTTGATAATTCTGAACTGGTGGGATTTGGGTCTGAGCCTGAGTTTGTTGTGGTTTCCAAGAGAAATTAGGATGGTTTCTCCAACCAGGATTATATGAATTTGAATATGGGTCATTAAGTGGTTTTGAGTAACCTTGAGCAGCTTGGACTTGTTCTTGGATAAGAGGTGGTAATTGTGCAACCGTGGGACATTCACTTACATGATGTGTTGGGCTAGCACAAATAGAGCAAATCACTTGATAATTAGAAGCTGGTGTGTATTGTGCAGGGGATTGTTGACCTAAGTTTAGGAATTGATCTAATTTCTGTGCAATAAGGTCGACTTTATCTAATTTTTGTGCTATTATGTTCAAATCTGCCTTAGAATTGAGTTCCTGGAAGTTTTGATCTCATAAATTCCTGCCCGTTTTTGTTGAGAAATTGATCTTTCATAAGAAGATAATGAAGCATGGTTAATAGAGTTTTCACTTAAAGTTTCAAACAAGGTATAAGCTTCATCCTCACTTTTGCTCATGAATGCACCTCCACAGGATGCATCAACCATCTGCTTATATTGATCTCCTAAACCTTCATAGAAAGCTTGTACAATTTGCCACTTAGATAGACCATGGTGTGGGCATTTTCTAAGGAGTTCCTTAAGTCTTTCCCATGATTCATGAATTTGTTCCCCTGGAAGCTGAGCAAATCCCGTGATGGCTCGCCTCATGGTATTGGTTCGTCCTATGGGATAAAATTTCTTAAGAAATTCATGTTGCATCTCTGCCCATGTTTGAATTGTTCTTCCTAATGTGCCAAGCCAGTACTTGGCTTTATCTTTTAATGAGAAAGGGAACAAGGTCAGTCTAAGGGCATCATCAGAAAAATTCTGAATTTTTACCGTAGAGCAGATTTCTAAGAACTCATCCAGATGTTTGTAAGGGTCTTCATTGGCATTCCCATAAAAAGATGGGAGCATCTGGATTGTGGTCGACTTAATCTCATAGTGGCTAGCAGGGATATCAGGTATGTGGATGCAAGTCGATGGGTTGTAGGTGGAAGGAATAAAGTATTCCTTCATCTGCCTAGGTGGTTCTTCACGATTTCCAGCCATTTGATTATCTGGTCTTAAATGAATTAGTCTTTCAATTTCAGGATCTGGTTTAACTAGGTCAGGTAAAAGTGATCTTCTACCGTGCATGTACTAGTGCAATTTGATATATGGTTCAAATTTTTTTTTTTTTTTTTTTAATTATTATTATTTTATTTATTTATTTATTTTTTTTTTAAGAAAAGAAGAGAGAAAGAAAGAAGAGGAAAAATCCTAAAGAAGTCTTAAATCTGGAGAAGATAGGGAGGAGTTAATTTTTTTATGTTAGATATTATTTGGCAAACAAGTTAGGCAATCAATCCTGACTAAGAGTTATCCTAGATCTAGACAGCTCCTAACTGCCAAGATCACCTTCAAGCCCTCCAAATAGAGGATTAAGCCAATCAACTGGCCAGGTAAGTGTAAAGTCGGTGGGAGTCCCTCCGTTGCTTGCCTTAGACACCAATTGTGCTTGGCCAGGTAAGCGAACAGAACCAATTAAGTAACCACCTTCTTTCGGGCCCAAGTCGTCCCTGAACCACTTTCCTAGACACCAGTCAAATTGATTAATCCTAACTTGGTTCAACTCTTAGGATTTCTTGTCCTATTGAGCTCGAATATCCTTAAAGGTTAATGTCTAATTGATTTTAAGAGTTAAGGTTTGGGTTAATGCAGGATGCTGGTTGGTTGTTTGTGGGCTAAGGAAGGGTGATCAAATCCCCACCTTATCTTGTTTAATGGGTTGTGCCCTTAATTTGGTTTAATATGAAATATGCAAAAAAAAAAAAAATTCCAATCAAAGAGTTCTATGCAATTTAAACTAACTAATTAAATTATAAAAAGGCTTACCTTGACTCCAGCAATCACCAAAAATAAGAATAAAAACTAATATGATGGATGCTCTAAATAATTAGGGTTTCTAATCTTGTGATGAGATTTTTAATTAGGTTTATGTAGGTAATATTTTTAATTAATTTAAAATAAAGCAAATATTAAAAATAAAGAAAGAGATTTAGGGTTTAGGAATGATCTCACCGAATAGGATTGAGAGTTTTGTTCGTGCCCTAATCTTCCTTGTTCCCTTTTTTTTTTTTTTTCTTTTCTGCAAAATAAATAAAAAAATAATGAGTAGGCAGTAAAAAAAAATCAAAGAAATAAAGAAATTTTAATTTTTATGCCTCCCCGGCAACGGCGCCAAAAACTTGATAGGGACACGATGCTGTCGTTAAGACACCGTGTTTATCAATTTAAATCCGACTCTTTACTTTTTAAATTAACTAAAAATTATGAAGAAAGTGGTGAGTCGGGTCGAATCCACAGAGAGGCAATGATTTATTTCTAAAATCTTTGATTTTTTTTTTAAGAAAAGAAAGAAAGGATTTTTTTAAAAATTAAAGTCAAAAAATAGATCTATAAATAAAAATAGAATTTAAATTATGCAAAAATAAATTTGATACTAAGATCTACTATTTAGATCTTAGCAACTACTTATAGTAAAATTAAAAAGCAATAAAGAACAAATAATTTAAAGAGCTAGAATTGAAAAGAATAATGAAACTTTCTTTATTAAATTTAAAACTAAGATGCAGAATTTAAATACAAGAAATTAAAGAAAATTCAGAATTTTAATACAAGAAATTAAAGGAAAAAGACTAGATGGAGATCGCAGATCGGCGTAGGCATGAAGATGGCGTAGAAGACCGGCTCTTCTTCTCAGCACCGCAGCTTTGAAGCAACCTTTAATCCAGAGCTTGACTTCCACCCTATACCTTAGCTTCCCTTCCAACCCTCCTCCCTTTCTTAGAGGCCTTAGGATCCTTTTTATAGAGCTAGAAGAGGTAGATATTTATTTCTAAAAGCAATATGGGACTAATTGCCTTTGTAATCATCAAAATATAAAAAATTTGATAAAATTTGAAAAAATAACTCTGTTATGACTCTGGTAAATCTGGTAAAATCTGGCCTATTCGATAGGAATCCAACGGTTCAAAAATCATCAAAATCGGATGCCTATCAGCCCAGATCAGGTCGGATTAAATTCTGGCCGTCCGATCGCGCTTGATCGAGGAAATCTGGCCGCAAATCATGCTTCGGGAGTCCTGATCACCACCGGGAGCATTCTGGACCGTTCGGATCGAAGCTGGAATCAGGCGCTGCCATCGATGGTGATCCGAGTGAAATTGGCAACCGAAAAAAATGCTGACCGTCCGATCTTAACCGTAATCAACCGCAGCCATCCGATCGCGCAATCACTATTCCCATGGACCATGTAGACCGGCCGCACCGCACACCACAACCAATCAACGCTTCTGTCATCGAGTGAAATGACCAGATTGCCCTGTGAGCCACGATAAATTTCTATAGACCCTTTAAGGGTCTAGGTCCGCCACGTGGCGATCTCTGATTCATCGGTTTCTACTGAGCTGGCAGTCCATGCCTGGATTGTAGACCGACTGATGGCTTCAACGATTGAGTCAGTTTTGATAGCTTGGCTTGGCTTACGGAGCCGGCTGAGCGGTTTTCTCTTTTTTTTTTATTTAATTTTTATTTATTTTATATCTTTAAAAATTTATATCTTTTCCATTTTAGCTCTGTTTTACTTGAAATTTATTTCGTTGTGATCAAAAAAATGAGCTCTTTCTATTGATAATAAAATTTTATTTTTTATTTTTTAGTATTTTTTAATTAATTTTTTAATTAATAAAAATATGAATTTTTCAAAAATTATATATATTAATTATTAATTCTTAAAAATTAATATTAATTAATTAATAAATTAATACTTTTATTGGTGAATTTATGATGCTCATCAATTTCCTAAATACATCTCTATGTCAGGACAAGAGAAGACCTTCTCCTCTAGAATTTTTCCATGCTTCTAGATCTCTTACTCTCTGATTTCCCTCATGGAAAAATCTCATATAAAAATAGAGAAAAAGGATTCTCAAGAAAATCCTAAGAAAAGATCTTCTTCTCTCATCAACACATGATCAGATCATATCCAAAACAAAACACCATTCCTCAACTCCTTGGAGCATCCATCGTATGCACTCTCTCCCTCTCTCTCACATATTTTTCTTATAGAAAAATAATACAAAAATAAGGAAGAAATAGACTTGAAAGAAATTTTTAAGAGAAGACAATCTTCTCTCTTACCTATGTCTTAACAAGACATCAACTTTTGATGTCTTAATGAAACTTTTCCTCCTACAATCTTGGTGCCCCAAACCTCCATGCCTCCTCCTCCTTTTTCTCTAATTTTTTTATAAATTTTCTTGGATTTTTCACATCCAAAAAGCATCCCATAGGAGGCACCCCAATTAGATAAGGAAGACTAGGTCAAACCTAGTCTTATATGGACTATAGGGAGGAGTTTTAGGAGGCATCCAACTCTTGGATGCCTCTCCTCCTATTTTATTGGTATGAAGACTAGGAAATCATGTACAAAACCAAAGAAAATAAGTGTACAAAAGAAAGAAAGGCATGAAGAAAAAATTCCATAAGAAAAGAAGGTGTTTTGGAGAATTGGGACTCCATCAAATAGAGTCCAAGTCTTAACAACTTACTTTATTTGACCAAGTCAAATAAAATTTCAAAAACACCCGATAGGAGGCATGGAGAACCTCTCTTAGGCATAGGGAAACTCAAAAAACTCTAGAATTAGAAATATAATGAGAATGGGATCTTTCTTAGGTGGTGCAAGGGTGAAAAGAAGAGTCCTAGTCTAACTAGGACTCTCAAATGTAGACTAGGTCAAATCTAATTTAAATCTTATTTAAATTAGATTTGAGTCAACCTAATTAAAAAATAATTCTAATCTAATTAGAAGTATTACTAAATTATATTTAATTAAATTTAAATCTAATTTAATTTTTAATCAAATTAGAAATTAAGTGTACTAAGTCCTAATTGAATGACTTGTTCTTCCTTGCAATTGGCTTATCCAATAAACTAATTAGACTTAATCAAATTAAGTATAAACTAATACTAATTAAATATAATTTAATTAAACTTAATCTCAGTCTGATTGCTCAATCAAATTAAGCTAATTAGCAATTCAATTGCTAATCTACCCTCCTGCAATACTTGCATTAGGTCAAACATCAATCGTACTGATTATTTAACCATAGAACGATTCTAAATCATCGATCAACCATCTGATCAGGTTACGACCTCTTATATGTGTAACCCCATAGATTTAAACCTAAGCCAGTAGCATAGAAACCAATTTTTATACCAATCGAAATGACCATCTAGCAATGGTACCCAATGTCCGAATAGATCGAATGTATGCAAAGCAATATTCTTAGAACCCTGGCCTATAGTTATCGTATAATTCAACCCTTTGATCAATAATACTCAAGATAACATCAATTTAGCTGTCAATACTCATACAAGTCATTCCTATTGTATTTCAAAATTTTGCAAATTCTGTGACTACTCACGAGGATTACCCCAGCCTAGGTTTTGTTAAATTGAAATACAGCGAGACATCCTCTTCCTGAAGTTAATCAGGAGTAGTCAATCCCATCTTGACTCACACACCAACTTCATAAGTACTTGACTATATCCAAAAATCTTCCATTGCTAAATTAGAAATATAGATAGGTTGGTACTAAAATACAGAGAGTTGCTTCCAAGTCATCATGGTGATCTCAAGTCAGAGGGACACTAATATCCATCGGCCTTGACTAGCTACTATTGATAGTAGAGTGCTACATTGATCACATTCAGTACAGATGTACTCCTACATCTCATCTGAATGCCATACCAGTGTCTCCACATTACTTGGTTACGAGGACAACCAACGTATATGACATACAATGACCTACACTCGATAAGTTATCGTCCTTATTAATAACTTATTATTTGATCGTGAATAGTTTAAAAACCATCCGATAAATTCTTCTTTATCAATTGATTGTGGTTCTAAGGACTTCATCATAATTTAGGAGTTCATTTAAGAAAGATAAAATTTTTATGATGAATAAGCTAAATAACTATTATTATATGATAATTCATATAATAATTTTAATCATCTAGCACTTGATGATTGGCTTTATAACATATTTTTTAATAACTCCCACTTGGACTAAAGCCAATCAGAATAATATCAAATATCCTATCTTTCACTTGAGTTCATAGAACTCCTTAGTTTCGAGGTCTTAGCAAATGGGTCGGTTAAGTTCTTCTTTTCCATCGATCTTCTAAAGATCGATGTCATTCGGATCTAAAATATAAGGTAAAAGCGATGCAGAATATGCTGGTCCTTCGATTCTTTAGCCTAAGCAATGGCTCCAGTGTTATGATAGAACTGGACCATAGGTAGAGGGTGCCACTCCCAACTTGCTAATGAACCTCAATAACTACATAGCCTACATGGCAATATCATATGCCATGATGTACTCTACATCATTAACTGAATAGCCTAGAGTATCTTGCTTGGAATCTTTTCAGTAGATTGCTTCTGCAATTAGGGTATGACCCGATACTCTCTTACTGTCATCTTGACTTGACTAAAAATTAAAATCAAAATATTCCATAAGTTTTAAGTCAGTATCTCCATATTTGAGTCACTAGGCCTTAGTATTTCTCAAATATGTAAGGATTGTCTATACAATCTTCTTGTGGTTCTCATTTGGATCAGACTAGTATTTGCTCAGTATCTCTACTGAGTATACCATATTTGGTCTCATACATGGAGAAATTAGATGATAGCTAAATCTTTATTCCTTGTAATGCTGGAATGTCATTCTCAATTAAAAGAATTTCATCCACAGACAATACAAGGAATAACACTATAGAACCTTTTGCCCACTTACAAGTGCATGGTTTTTCTTTGTTCATAACAAAGGCATACGTTCAAAATGTATGTTCGAACTCCGAGATGATGACTAGATGGGCTTTATAGGTCTCTACCATTTTATCTATGCTACTTTGATCCTTTTGAAAATCCATTTACATCCAATGGATTTTATCCCATCAAGTGGATCAACTAGTGTCCATATACTATTGATCTTCATGGACTTCAATTTAGATTTGATGGCTCCAAACCACTTCTCAGAGTCAGACCACTGCATTGCATTCCTATAGGTGATCGAATCCTTATTATTCTGATCGAGCTCAATAATATTACCATCCTAAACTTAGATATCGAAGTATCTATCTAGCTAATGTGGTACTCTACTGGATCTTCTTAAATGTGCCACTTTAATGGACTCAGGGTTTGATCTAATCAAATCCGATTATGTAGGTTTAATAGATTGTGTCAGTTCACTCTACCAATTGAACTTCTTCAAGTTCAAGTTGATAGGTATCAGTTCCTTCTCCAAGAAACTTCTTTTCCAAAAAGAATGTCTTATTGCTGAGAACAACTTTTGCTCTTCAACATGATAGAAGTTATAACCCCTAATACCTATCGGACCATGATCCAAGTTTATCTATGTGCAATCCTTTGACATAGGCCGATCAACTCCAAACCCGAAGGTGGGAGAGTCTAGGCCAATGTTCGATCCATATCTCATATGGTGTCTTTGCAATAGATTTACTTGGAATATATTTTAGAGTAAAATAAGTAGTCATAAGAGTATAATCCTAAAATAGGCAGACAAGTAAACCCCATCGTGGATTGAACCATGTTTAACAAAATTTGATTTTCACTAAGAGAGAATCCCATTCTCTCTTAAATATATCAAAAACTTACTGGATAAGTATTCACCTCCTCGATCTGATCAAAGAGTTCTAATATTTTTTTAGTTTATTTTTCTATTTCATTATTGAATCATTTGAATATTTCAAATGATTCAGCTAGATGCACTCATACCTAGATGGGTTGTCTATAATGAAATGTTGATATCCTTGACATTATCTAACTTGGATATTTATTCGATGTATGCATTACACTTAACTGGCTATATAAATATTAAATATCATTTATTTATTATTCATGTATTATTGTAACATCATTCATAACAATGTTATAATAATCTTTATTTATAGATAAATAATGATCATCTTTGGTCAAAAGGCTATCAAAGATCACATTCATTGTAAATAATGGACAATAGTAACTATCACTCAAAATGACAACTTTTGAAAATGAGCTCGACAATTTCTAAAGTTAGGATTGAAACAAAACTTCCATTCCCAATGTTCAGGTATTTCCTACCATTTTCAAATATTCCACTCACTTATAGTTCTTGCAACAAATTGCATAGGACTATCGGTATCCAATACCTAGGTAGTAGAATCTTAAATAGAAAAATTCCAAGGTGTTATCAAATAACATCTTTGATAAGCAACTTTTTGCTCCTTTCTCTTGTTCAGCCCGTTATGGTCAAGGGAAATAAGATATTTAGAACATACTATTTTCTATGATCCTACTTCTAATAATAGAAGCACTTTACCTGATTTGAATTAGTCTCAGATCTTTTTATTTTGACTGGACTTATAAGTCCCAACATGCACCCTTTCGAGCTGCTGAACCAAATTTAACTTTTGATACTAATTATTAAAGTTGGATCCCATAAGTGATCACTGTCTGACAGTAATTGGAGTAATTAGGATTTAGCCTTCTTCTATGAGAAAAGAGAACATGGATCTAATGTATATGAATTATTTTAAGTCTAAAGACATGAACTTTTGTCTAAAGATTCTCTCACTATTTTGTATGAATTGATAGCCTCTATCTTCAATTCAAGAAATTACTTTAATTTTTTAGTAGGTATTAGAATCCACATAGACTGCACACAAGCCCAACTTTGGTCGGTCAACCCATGTACATCTATGGGTAGGTTCTTTAACCAATTATTTCTTCAAATAATTTTTAGTAATTTAATTTTGCCCCAAAAACCTAATCAGTAGGCTTTGGCCTCTACTACAAGGATCCGATTAGGTCCAACCATTAACACGATTATACTTGGTGCATCTAACCAAAGAATGATTAAGCCTAATTTTGGTTGGTCAACCTAACCACTATTAGAGAGACACTTTCAAGTTATCATATTATGAATGATAATTCTATTAGTTAATAAGCATCAGGCCTTTGGACCTCCAATAATTATTGAGTTAGTGAATCCATTATCATGCAACTTAATGGGAGACTATGACTTAGTTATTCTCATTACTTTCTCATTTTAAGGACCTAATAATTTTAAAGAATTTAAATTATTAGTGATTTAAGGATAGAATGGACATGGATTAATTTGTTTCCACTAACTTCACCAAGTCAAGTCCTCCCACTGACTTCTTAAGTCATTGATAAGGACTAGGATTAATTTCAGTCCATGGGTAGCTAAATCAGTCTCACTAAATAAATCAGTCTCATTGATTTTTCATGGGACATGGGTCAGCATGAATCAATGAGCAACTTAACCAAGACCTAATTAACTACTTTGGCTAGGTAAGTGAGATCCATGGGAGAGTCTGCCAAGGCTTGCCTTAAATACCATCAGAAATGGCTAGGTAAGCGGGCTACCAATTAAAAACCACCGATCTAGAAATGCCAGACTTACCTTAGACATCAATCAGTTTATCAGTTTTGATTAGGTCTTCCTAAAGACTCGGGCTCGACTACAAAGCCACGATTAGTATCCATCTATTAGATATATAGACTTTGATCAAGTACAACTATTGAATTGATCTATTAGAAAGAAATGACCTAATCCTAATTAACTATTAATTAGATTTGATCAATTTCTTAACTTAGTCCATATCTAATCTAACCCTAGGTCTAACCTAGTTAATGACCCGATTAAAGCTAACTCATTATCTTTTAACCCATATTTTATGAAAATGTCTTAGGATCTTCAAATTACAAACCTAGATCCTAAACATTCACTTAATTCTTAATTAAGTTCAAGGCTTATGGGTTAGGGTTTGAAACCTCAGAACTACATTCTGATTTAATTATTTAAAATATTTTCAAATATTATAAATAATTTATAATGAATCACATTCATTTCAGGGTTTTAGATCTGATTTGTTTCATTGTGTAGATCATATCCTAAGATTTCGAATCTAGAGTTTTGCAGAATGTAAGTTCGCAATTTAATTTCTACAAGGCATATATGTCATACATGTACAAACTAGATTCAAACTAACAACTACATATCAAACATATGTAATAAGGAACTAGATCTAAATGTGAAACACATATTATTCAAATCATATTTAAATGATCAAAATCAAATAATAAATTAATTAATATTAAATTTAAAATCTAAAAATAAATCATAAATTATTTTAGATCTTATCTAACTTATTTATGATTCATGAAGTACATACTAGGATAAACTTTCTACTATAAGGGATAAACCTTACAGCAGGACAATCTTACAATCAGTATGTGTGATCCGATATTATTTAGATCTAATCTAAATGATCTAAAATAAATCTAATATTTATTTAATTTTATATTTAAAATTAAAAAATAAATCATAAAATTTAGATCATATCTAACTTATTCATGATTCGTAAAAATTAGATTAGCACATACTAGGACAACCTTTCATTGTAAGGGGTTAACCTTACAATAGGACAACCTTATGTTAGTATGTGCGATCTTTAATATTTTATTTTTTAAATTTATTCTAATACAAACATGATCATGTCATAAAAGAACCTAGATACTCTGATACCACTATTGGAAAACATGCAGAATTTTATGCATACATTTCAAAACTTTTTCGAATTTACAAGCAGCGGAAGACATAGGTTAAACAATTTAATCTAATTATGCATGTGATCTAATCACTAAACCCTACATCCAAAACCTATGATATATCATGATTTAAATATAAATCTAAAAATTAAAATGCTTTGGTATTGATCAAATCAATATCCTAGATCTAGAACACTTCTAGATCCCTAGATCGCATCTAGGTTAGAATAAGAGATCATATCCCTCACCTTTGCATGGGTCAAGAACACCATAGTTGAATTCCATTTTTATCCTTGTTGCTTGGAGCCACACATGCGTCCGACCTCTACAGGTAATCCACACAAAGTTACAACATAGATCGAAGGTTTGTCGAACGAAGATCCACTCGAAGTGCTAGCTTCTCGTGGATCCCTCCTAATGTTTTATCAAAAAAATATTCTTTGGATCTCTTGGATACTACAAAAGATGAAGAACACAAGGAGGAATAAGGAATTAGACCAACTTTTGGATCTTCCATAAATCAGAAAATAAAACATGAGAAACGCCCTAAGAGAAGACATCAATGATTGATTTCCTGAATACATCTCCATATCAGGACAAGAGGAGACCTTCTCATCTAAAATTTTTCTACACTTCTAGATCTCTTACTCTTTAATTTTCCTCATGAAAAAATCTCACATAGAGATGGTGAAGAAGGGTTCTCAAGAAAATCCTAAGAGAAGAACTTCTTCTCTTCTTCTTCTCTCATCAGGATATGATTAGATTATATTCGAAACAAAACACCATGCCCCAACTCCTTGGAGCATCCATCTTCCACGTCCTCTCCCTCTCTCTCTCAAATTTTTCTTATAGAAAAATAACACAAAAATAAGAAAGAAATAGACTTGAAAGAAATTTTCAAGAGAAGACAATCTTCTCTCTTACCTTTATCTCAATAAGATATCAAACTTTGATGACTTATTGAAACCTTTCCTCCAACAATCTTGGTGTCCCAAACCTCCATGCCTCCTCCACCTTTTTCTCTAGATTTTCCATAAATCTTATAATATTTTTCATGTCCAAAAAGCATCTCATAGGAGGCGCCCCAATTAGATAAGGAAGACTAGGTCAAACCTAGTCTTATATGGACTCTAGGGAGGAGTTTTAGGAGGCATCCAAGTTTAGGAAGCATCCAACTCTTGGATGCCTCCCCTCCTATTATTTTGGTGTGAAGACCAGGAAATCATGTACAAGATCAATGGAAATAAGTACACAAAAGAAATGAAGGCATGGAGAAAAATTTCATAAGGAAAGGAGGTGTTTTGGAGAATTGGGACTCTATCAAATAAAGTCCAAGTCTTAACAACTTTGTTTATTTAACCGAGTCAAATAAAATTCCAAAAACATCTAATAAGGGTCATGGAGAACCTCTCCTAGGCATGGAGAAACTCACAAAAATCTGGAATTAAAAATATAATGGGCATGGGATCTTTCTTAGGTGGCGTAAGGGTGAAGGGAAAAGTCCTAGTTTAATTAGGACTCTCCAATGTAGACTAGGTCAAACCTAATTTAAATCTCATTTAAATTAGATTTGAGTCAACCTAATTAAAAAATAATTCTAACTTAATTAAAAATATTATTAAATTAGATTTAATTAAATTTTAATTTAATTTAATTTTTAATTAAATTAGAAATTAGGTGTACTCAAGTTCTAATTGAATAAGGACTTGTTTTTCCTTCCAATAAATCAATTAGACTTAATCTAATTAAGTTCAAACTAATTCTAATTGAATCTAATTTAATTTAACTTGATCTTAGTCTAATTATTCAATCAAATTGAGCTAATTAGTAATCTAATTGCTAATCGATCCTCCATCAACACTTGCATTAGGTCAAACATCAATCATATTGATTGTTTGACCATAGAACGATTCTATATCATCGATCAATCATTTGATCAGGTTACAACCTCTTATGTATGTGATCCTATATATTTGAACCTAAGCTGGTAGTATAGAAATTAATTTCTGTATCAATCAAAATAACCATCTAGCAATGGTATCCAACATCCGGATAGGTCGAATGTATGCAAAGCAACATTCTTAGAATCCTGGCCTATGGTTACTGTATAATTCATCCCTTTGATCAATAATGCTTAAGACAACTTTGAGTTAGCTATCAACATTCATACAAGTCATCTCTATTATATTTCAAAGTTTTGCAAATCCCGTGACTCCTCATGAGGATTATCCAGGCCTAGGTTTTGCTAAATTAAAATACAGCAAGACATCCTCTTCCTGAAGTTAATCAAGAGTGGAATCCTATCTTGACTCACTCACCAACTTCATAAGTACTTAACTATACCTAAAAATCTTTCATTGCTATATTAGAAATACAGATTGATTGGCACCAAGATATAGTGAGTTGCTTGCAAGTCACCATAGTGATCTCAAGTCGGAGGAACACTTATACCCATCGGCTTTAACTAGCTACTTTTGATAGTTTAGTGCTACATTGATC
Organism: Cocos nucifera; assembly: GCA_006176705.1. Lineage (NCBI taxonomy): Eukaryota > Viridiplantae > Streptophyta > Magnoliopsida > Arecales > Arecaceae > Cocos > Cocos nucifera. The sequence goes on along the minus strand of QRFJ01001312.1, from coordinate 30,533 downwards.
ATGTTCAGTGAGATGTACTCCTACATCTCACCTAGATGCCATATCAGTTACTCCACATCACTTGGTTACAAGGACAACCAACACATATGGCATACAATGACCTATACTAAATAAGTTATCATTTTTGTTAATAACTTATCATTTGGTCATGAACAGTTTAAGAACCATCCGATAAATCCTTCTTTATCGATTGATTATGGTTCTAAGAATTTTATCATAATTTAAAATTTCATTTAGGAAAGATAAAACTTTAATGATGAATAAGCCAAATAACTATTATTATATGATAATTCATATACTAATTCCAATCATCTACCACTTAGATGATTTGCTTTATCACACATTTCCCAATAGAACCTATGCCCAACCTAGTATGGGCATCGAGAAGGAAGAGAGGACCAGAGGGGGGCATGGAGAGAAGATAGGACGGCAGCCTAAGAGCATGGGAAATAAAAAATTACAAACCCTAGGATGCAGGGTCTTTAAATAGACCCCACGCCAACCCTAGAGTCTTATTTGATCAAGTAATCTAATTACTTGATTTAATCAAATTTTAATCTAATATCCCATGAGAAATACCAAGTCTCTACCTGGTTTTGTTGCCTAAATAACCCCTAGAGTTGTCACACAAAAGGGATAAGAAGAGGAGGGTGGCGTGGAGAATTATCTCCAAGAGTTTGTTCCATAACAAACTCTTCCTCCATGCCTCCTCTCATTGTGCGCATGCAATATGGGGTAGGCCCACCTCATTTCCTCGATGAAAACTCCTTGGGGTGTGCACCCTAGATCAAATATAGGGGTGCATGCCATACCCTTCAATTCCTACAAAGATTGGGTCAATGTCTTGATGAAACAAAAAATAGTAGATTGTGTTAGGAATTAGCACATCTGATGGATTAAGATAATCCTTTTCTGACCTAGACAAGCTTCAGTCAGACCAGGACAAAGTCATATAGGGTTTTTGGATAAACCCAAACTAATTTGGCTTAGCTGAGATGAACCAAAAAGACTACAAAAGAAGAATGTTAAGCTCAATCATGTGCTAGCATAATTTTCTTGAACCTAATTGTATCTAATCCAAATCAATCAAACTGGGTTAGCCCAATTGATTACATTTAGATCCAAACTCTTGTTTGCGTGATCCAGGTAGGTTTAGTTCCATATGGTAATGAGATATATCATGATTTCTATCATCAACATCATCAAAACACCTTTAAATGGCCCAGAACTTTTTTAATTCACATATTTAGAATAATCGATCACCAAGATCATTCTAATTGCTCTTAAAATCCACCAGTGACATCTAGTAGTATATGGTAGCAATCCATCAAAATAAAAAATAAACCTCTCAATGCAGCTATCTATGTGATTGGGTTCCTCTATCATGAGCTCCGATAGGATTAGGGTTAAGGTGAACTCGTCAAATACAACATCCGATCATATGATTGAATCATTTGATTTGACTTTGATATAAAATCCTAATAGAAAACTATTTTTTTATTATATTACACGACCATGGTCATGGACTTAAGGACTCGATCTCATGATCATCGTAGTGCTACTTCTCATCTATCGAGGTTGATAGATCCCATCTTGGTGCAAATCAATCCCTACAACAAACATGTTATAGCCAACATACACCATAAGATTTCGAATAGCTAGAAGACCGACTTATGGTGTACTCAAACTATAACATACTCAAGGTAAACTATTGATGCACCTTAGGTCTAAGAACTAGACACACAACTATAGCATTGAGCTTAGTCATTAACAAGAAGGTAGACTTTCTTATGATTGCTCAAGGTGGTCATGCTCAGTGCCCTCATTCTCTAATGAGTATCTATACTCTTGCTTCGGTATCTCCACACCATAAACTCAAAACTCATCTATCCTAAGAAAGCGATCGTATACCAATCTTCTGGATCAATCACCATTCTTGTGATGATTCTACGTTCGAAAGTAGTTTATGAGCTAATTATGACAACACATGTCTTAAATTTTTAACTTTTAAAAATATGTGTTTATCATACACGTTAACTCAAAGAATATATTATAGATACTTTAAATACACAATATGATAGAAAATAATTTTTTATTAATTTATAACTAAAATTATAAAAATGCTCCTAGAATGTGTATTGCTAGTGTCAGCCAATCTGGCTTCTAGGACATATCTAACAGCTTCGTCCTTGCATCATAGATCGAGTTCTAAGCAAGTAATAGTGCACTCTACCTATCACAGTGCACCCTGATGGCCTTCTGCATGTGACCCATCTCCAATGTTAATCCTTTTAGCCATAGTGCTTCCTTTGCTACCTCCGTGACACCGATATACTCTGCCTCAGTGGTGGATAAAGCTGTGATGGGTTGTGATCACGTTCTCCATGAAACTGGACCTTCAAATAGGCTGAACACAAAATCTATCATTAACCACTGAGTGTCGACGTCTCCACCAAAATCTGCATCTATAAATCCTCTTATCTATCCCCGAGCTTCCTTGAACATGTCGGAGAGTTTCTTAGCTCCATCTTGCTATCCATAGCAGATGCCAACTCCAATAGTACTTTCCAAGTACTTAAAAATCCACTTCAGTGCTCGCTAGTACTCTCTACTAGGATATGCCATGAACCTGCTGATGTGGCTCACTACATGGGTGATATCTGGCCTATAACACACCATGGCATACATTAGGCATGTTACACCAAGAACATATGGTACTCTCTCCATCTTCTGAGCCTCCACCTCAGTCTGTGGTGATATTGTCTTAGAGAGTCTGAAGTGCCTAGCAAGTCGCAGCTCCACCGATTTAGCTACCTTCATCTCCATCCTCTCCAAGACCTTCCTGATGTAGCCTCCTTGAGATAAATGCAGCATCCTCTTCACTTGATCTCTAAAGATTTTCATGCCTAAGATCTTCCTAGCCGGCCCCAAATCCTTCATCTCAAAACTCCCAAGTTAAAGTTTCCTTTAATTCCTACATAACTTTCTTTCTCTTGCATGCTATAAGCATGTCATCCACATACAAGAGTAAGAACACTCTAGACACATCCTCCAAAGATTAAACATACGCATAAAAGTCATACTCGCATATGAAAAGTCAGATGCTCCTCACATAAGAATCAAATCGCTTGTACCATTGTCTCGATGATTGTTTCAGCCCGTATAATAATTTCTATAGCAAATAGGCTTTTCCTTCTGCTCTTGGCTCTTGGAACCCCGGAGGCTGCTCCATGTAGATGCTCTCCTCTAAATGCCCATGGAGGAATGCCATCTTGACATCCATCTGCTCTAGCTCCAAATCCTAAGCTGCCATGATGCTCAGCAACATCTTGATGGAAGTATGCCTAACAATGGGAGAAAATAGTTTGTTGAAGTCAATGCTTTCCTTTTGGGAGTATCCCTTGACCACTAACCGTGCCTTATATCTGATACCTCCCTGCTCTGAAGGCCCTTCCTTGTGTTGGTAAACCCACTTGCAACTAATGGATTTCTTTCCTCGTGGCAACTACACCAATCACCATGTCTCATTCTTATGGAGAGACTACATTTCTTCGAGCATTGCTTGGACCCATTTCTCTCTATCCTAGCTATCCATAGTCTCCTCGTAGGTATAGGGATCTCCGTTTGCTGTCACCAGGGCATATGACAGTGTATCCTCGAAGCCGTATCATTTTGGTTGCTTGATGTTTCTTTTGGACATGCAGTACAACCTTAATGTCCGTCTTAGGTCTAGCTTGCTCCTGCTGGGCGTCCTAGCTTCCTTCATCCATCCGAAATCTCTCCACCTATGGAGACACCTTTGGTGAGTGCTCCACCTGGATACCAAGTCCTCTTAATGCACTTGCAAGTGGTAAAATAGAGTAAGATGTTGGCTGTCTAGTGCTGTCCTACTGGACCTCCTGCTGCACCTACTGCTCCTCCATACCATCTCACCTTTGGAGAACTGAATTCTCATCGAAGGTGACATCCCTACTAATGATGACCTTTTCTCCAAGGGATCCCAGAGCTGGTATCCCTTAACTCCTCATGGATATCCCAAAAATACCGTCTTCTGTGACCTGGCATCTAACATGCTCCGCTCACCAGCACTGATGTGCACAAAAGCCATGCACCCTAACACCCTTAGATGGCTTAGCCCAATCTTCCTTTCAGACCATCTCTCCTCTGGAATACCAACATCTAACTTTATATATGGTGACTGATTCATCAGATAATAGGTTGCATCTATTGTATCAATTCAGAACACCTTTGGAAGCCCTGCTCGCAGCCTCATGTACCTTGTCTTTTCTAAAAAGATTTTGTTAATCCTTTCGGCCACCCCATTTTGCTAAAGAGTTTCTTTCACTAAGAAATGCCTTTTGATGCTACACTGCTCATAAAAACTTTGAAACTCTTTGTTGGTGTATTCTCCATCTTTGTCTAACCATAGATACTTTAAGCTCCTACCTATCTCCTTCTCCACTTCTACTTTTCACACCTTAAACCTGGAGAAGACTTCTAATTTCTCCTTCATGAATTAGACCTATACCTTCCTCGAAAATCATCTATGAAGGTCGAGAAATATGTTGCCCCATTTCTAGTTGGAAATGGAGCCAGTCCCCACATATCAGTGTGAACTAGTTTCAGTGGGACTACACTGTGGGCTAAACTGATGGTAAACTATACTCTCCTTTATTTACCCATTTGGTATGGCTCACATACCTCCATAACACCTTCATCTAGATCTAGAATCAGACCATGCTTGCTCAGCTCCTTCATCCCAGGATCACCCATGTGGCCTAGGCGGTAATGCCACAACCACCGAGCCCCTTGCTGATCCTGTGCTATGGCTACTGCATCAGTTTCCCCAGTCACCATAGATCCTTCCAACCTATAGAGATTGTTCTCCATCCTCCTACCTTTCATCACCACCATGGCACCATTGGAGATATCGAGAACTCCACTCTTGGCATAACTGCTAAAGCTACAATCGCTCTACTCCAGGTAGTCTAGTGACACAAGATTTCTCTTCAAATCTAAAACATGCTTCACATTTATGAGAGTCCGCACCATCCCATCAAACATCCTTACCTAAATACTTTCAATACCAACAAATCTACATGGATGATCATCTCCAAGTGTCACAGTACCCTCATTAATCTTGGTGTATGAAACAAACCAATATTGGTTTAGGATGTAGTGATACGAACAGGCTGAATCCAGGGTCCATACATTTGTGTATCTCTTTTGACCATTTGATACAATCAAGAGATCATCCTCCATCTCATTATCAGCTATCGTTCTCAGTGCATCAGATCCACTATTTTCTCTTTTTTTTTCTTCAACTATGGGCAATCACGTCTAAAGTGCCCAACCTCATTGCACTTGTAGCACCTGGCTTCCATCCTATTCTTGCTCTTTCGAGATTTTGAGCATCCCCTTAACTTGACTATCTCCTTTGATCTTCTAGGCCTCTCCCCCACAATCAAGCCCTCCTAGGAAACACCTTCCTTGGTCAACCTCTCTCGCTGTTCGTTGGTTCGCAGCACCGAGATCGTGTCTTCATACTCCAGGATCTCCTTACCATAGAGCAGCATCGTTACCAATGGATCATATGACGAGGGTAATGAGCATAATAGAAGTAATGATTTATCTTCTTCTTCCATCTTCACCCTAATGTTTAGCAACTTATTGTACATGTGGTCAAACTTTGTGATGTGTCCCAAGACATCTCTGCCTTCCTACATTTGAATGCTGTATAATCTTTTCTTCAACATCAGCTTGTTGCACATATTCTTTCTCATATACATAGTTTGCAACTTCAACCACAAACTGCTTGGGGTCCTTTCCTCTAAGACTGAATAGAGTATCGTATCTTCCAAGCATCCTCTATGTTGATGCATCACCATGGCATCACCTAGCTCAGATACCATGTTGCAGAAGCCCCTGATCTTTAGCATGGATCTGAGGAGATCTTTGATATTTTCTAAGGGTAGCAAACCATCGATCCACCAATTTAGATCTATGATGGGGTGCCTCCCTCCTTGGACATGAGGGAGGCATCCCCCTTAGGGTGGCAACTCTAGAGAGAAGAGAGAAGAGAGAAGAGAGAAGAGAGATTGAGGAAGAAAAGATCTGTATTCCAATCTACGTTTTGAAATCCTAATACATCCTATGTATTTATACATAGATATTAGGCCCAACCAAAAATTCTCCTGGCTAACCCAATATATGAAAGCACTCACCGAGCCCATGTACATCCATGTCTCCCATGCTTTCACCTTCTGGATCTAAACCCGATCCATACATGTGTTAGCCACCTTAAGACCTTATTGGATCAGGCCTTAAGACCCCTAACAGAAAACCCCATCCAGTTCTGTTCGCCATCTTAGAGCCAGCTCTATCAGGAGCCAAGCTGGCTCAACTACATATCGCCCAAACCCTATCTTCTAGCTTTTTGAGATAGCCAGCTCGACTACACCCTGAGTTGGCTCAATCTCAGTATGAGTTGGCTCGACTGCATATTCGAGCCAGCTCACCTGTGTGTCAACTCCTTATCTTAGCTAATTCTTCTCCTGGCTTTGGTCCTTTGCTCAACCTTGTGTCTCAGGTCTCTGGACCACCTACCAAGCCCCCATTAAGGCCCTCACACCTGAACCTTAAGTCCGTACAGGGCTACATGCCACCTTCATCCTAAGATAACTCCTGTCCTAGCCATAAGACCACACCCATGCTAGACTCCTAGAGCTAACATCCTGGCTCTTCCTGTGGCCTCCCAACGCTTGGGAGCACCGTAAATCCTAACAATCTCCATCTTGGTGCTCCAAGCCTTGGCAAACCCTGGCAATACTCTCTTGCACGATCCTACTATCGCTACGCACCTTGACAGCCTCTTGCACAAATATTGTCTCCACCAATCCTCTTCAACTATTGTGCATCCTTAGAGACCTTTGAGATAACCGCCTCTACCACTGAAGACCTTGGCTTGCACCTATGCACCATCCTGAAAATTATAAGAATCCTTCTGCTTGGTAGCTGCATCAATTATCTTAGACTTTCCTTAAGAACCTATAACGTTCCCATACCGACACTCACTGCATATCCTAACATCATCTCCTCAGAACTTCATCAGTCTTTCCCGCACGTTCTGCTCTACTTAGAACTGTGCATCTCTAGTGTTGGTGCTAGGATATTGATCCTCTTACACTCCTCCACTCTAAACTCATGTCACATCTCCACCAGTGAAGCTACCTTTGCTCGGTGCTTCACCTAAAATCGAAGTCCTCCTGATGCCATAGAAGATCATGACTCTATAATCGAGTCATCCGAGGCCAACCATCAAATGCTACACTACTGGGCTTACCACTACAGCTCAAACACAATCGCTGCTCCTTCAGATCCTGCACACTCTACAGACCCCTTCAAAGCCATCTTAGATATATCTAAGAGCTCATCCAACTCTTCTAATTTCAGTAACTAAAACCTAGAAAATTTTAGCCTAGCCTTCTACTCTTCTACCCCTACACCAGCCATCACTTTAGTTGCCCCTGAAGGAACTAAAGCTCAAACCCTACCTTGGGCTTAGACCCACCTATCTCATTTTGAGGCTCCTAAGACTCTTTGGCTCTTCCTAAGACCTGCTCTCGGTCTTCCTAAGATGCCTCCTAACACTCTCCACTAAGATACCTCCCTCGATTGCTACACCATCGAGCCTCTCTCAACTTCATGCCTCTAGGGAAGCACTATTGCAGCACTCCAACGCTCCTTGCCTCATCTCAACACCGCCTCCTTATTGGTATCCGGGTCCTCTGTTGTTGTATGCAAACCATCCTCCACCTAAACCATGACTCTCCTTGGTGCTCCTATAAAAGAAACTTGATCCAAGATTAGCCATCCAGCACTGACCTGCCAGACCTCCATGGATCATCCATCTCCATTACCTCCAAGGCTTTGCAAATCCATGCCCTGATCGAACTACTAAATGCATCCCCGACTACTTCTCCCATCTTCTCACAATCGAAGGACGTATAGTCACTTTTTTAGCTTTCCTTCGACCATTATCCCTTGGAAAACCTCTCTTCATCCATCAAACAGCCCCATACTGCCCATCTTCCTAGAGAATCCTTTCACCCATCATACACCCCGATCCCTCCAATCAAGATCGATCAAAAAATCATGCACCCAAACCTTCCACCCTAGAAAAAACCCTTCCCATTAATCCTCTCAGCCTCCAGCTTCAACCCGTTGCTCTCGATTGGCCAAACCACAGCAATAACAAAGGTAGATCCTAGACATACCATTGAATACTTGTGCAGATTTTTGATTTCTTTCTGTATGACTTCTTCTTTGCTTCCACACACCATCAGGCTCTGATACCAAATGTTGGCACTTCACCATGGCATCACCTAGCTCTAATACCATGTTGCGAAAGTTTTTTATCTTTAGCATGGACCTAAGAAGATCTTTGACATTCTCTAAGGATAGCAAATCTGAAGGAAATGCGCAGGATTTCTAGCTCTACTTTCAAAATTTTTTTTCAAAAAATATATACAGTAGAAACATTATTAATCAAATTAATAATAAAAACTACAGATCTAATCTAAAAATCCTACACTGTACAAGATCTAATGTATAATATATGCATGCATATCCAAAAATAAAATTAATGACTGCAGTAAAACCATTTTATTGCTTCTACGTGTTCAGAATACGTTACGTTTTTATGGATAGATGATCTCTATAATTTGATCTTCTCGATGTAGATCTGATCATCATGATGCAGTCACACACGTGTCTAGCCTCCATGAAGAATTGACACGAGGTCCAGATCTCAATCAACTCCTCCTGAGTGCTAGCTTGAATAGAAGTCTTCAATGGCTGATGTAGATCAAATTTCTTTGATCTTCTTCATCGGATCTTTGGATGCTCTGGATCCCACTGAATGCATAAGATAGAAGAGGAGGCCTTCCAATAATCTTGTGAAATAACAACCCTCACAACTCACAATCTGGAATTCCAAACCATAAGTATAGATCCTAGGATATGCACTCAACCAAAAAACCCTTGCACCCTTTTTCTTTTGGATTCTTTCACGCACGTAGAGAAGAGACTTTCTCTTCTCTCATTTTCTTTCTCCTCTCTTTCATGAGTTATATCCTGTGCATCCATAAAATCATTCATTTTATGGATCGCACAAACAAGAGAAGCATGTAGGAGAGGTTTAGATCAAGTGGTTACCCATTCAATTCAAATCCCATTCGAATTGAATTTGTAACCAAATAAAACTAATCCAAAAGGAGCATGAGAAGGGAAAATGCATGCCCTCCCTAGCATGTAAAAACTCAAGAGAAACCTCTTTCTCGTGGAGATAGGATGGTGCAAATATTGATGATGTGGCACATGGGAAGACTAGTCAAACTAGTCTCAATGTTTGTCATCCAATTTAATCATTCCAATCCAAATTGGTTAGGCCTAATTAGACCAGATTAAATCCAACTTCTTTAGGCTTAATTAAGTTCAGTTAAATCCTAATCAAATCAAAAATTAATCAAACAAACCTCTGATCAAATCAGAGATTAAACCTTCTTGATGATTAGATCATCTTATAACCTAATCGGGTCAAATCCAAATGAATCCAATTCAACTGGTCTTGATCCAAAAATAATCACTCAATCAAATTAAGTTAGTTAGTGATCAATTCACTAATCAATCTTCTCTTGATCAGTCATTAGATCAGGTAGGAACCTCTAGTTTGTGTGACCCTATAGGTTCAAACCTAAGTCGGTAGCATAGGAATCATTTTCTTGAACTAATTGAAGTGACCATCTAGCAATGGTACCCGATGTCCGGATTAGTCGAATAGTGCAATCACAATATTTAAACCCTACGTGAATATAGTTATCGCATAATTCATCCCTTTGATCTCTATGCATAAGATGACTTTAGGATTCGACTGTCAACCCTAACAGATACATCCAAATCATGTCTCAAAGCAATTAGTCCTATGAGCCCTCATAAGAACTACCCTGACCAAGGCTTTGCTAAATTATAATACTATTGAACATAGCTCCTGAGTTCATGAGTTGTCGATCCTATCTTGACTCACGTACTAACTTAAATACTTGACTGTACTCAGAAATCTTTCATCACTAAATTAGAAATTCAGATAGTCCAGCACCAAAGCAATTATTTGCTTGAAAGTCATCATGGTAATCTCAGATCGGAGGGACACTTATGCCTATACTCTATTAGAGCAATTCTTGATAGTAGAATAGCTCGAAAGTTGGTCATGTTCAGTGTAAATGTACCCCTACATCTCACCTACATGCTATACTAGGGTCTCCATGCTCCTTGGTTAAGAGGACAACTAACCTATATGGCACACAACGACCTATAGTCGATAAATATTGTCGTCCTTTAGTAACAACGTATCATTTGATCGTGAACTTATTTAAGGACTAAATGATAAATTCTCTCTTATCAATTCTAAATAGTCCTAAGGACTTCATCACAATATACAGGAGTTTATTAGAAGATGAAAGATTTATGATGAAAAGATTAGAATAATTTTTATTAAATTAATAATTCATATATAATTACATGAAATAGCTGAATCGTCAACAAGCTAATGATTGGCTTTGGAATACTATTCCCAATAATCTTTCACTTGGCCTAAAGCCAATCGGTGCAGTATCGTATACCCATCTTCGACTTGAAGTCATCGAACTCCATCATAATGGCTTTAGCAAATGGATCGGTCAAGTTCTTTTTTTCATTGATCTTCTAAAGGTCAACATCACCTCGATCCATAATCTTGCGGACAAGATAAAAATAGTGCAGAATATGCTTCATCCGCTGGTGTGCTTTCAATTTCTTTGCCTGAGCAATGGCTCCAGAGCTGTCATAGAAGAGCAGAACTGGACCATCTAGGGAGGATGCTACTCCGAGCTTAGTGATGAACTTCTTCAGCCTCACCACTTTTTTAGCAGCATCTGATGCAGCAACATACTCTCCCTCACACATTGAATCGGCCATGATATACTGCTTGAAACTTTTTCAGTAGACAGCACCACCATTAAGGATAAACATATACCCCAACACACTCTTGCTGTCATCATGATCAGACTGGAAATTACAGTCTATAAACCCCATAAGTTTTAAGTCCGATTCACCATAAACAAGCTGCTGGTCTTTAGTATTTCTCAAATACTTTAGGATGGTTTCAACAATCTTTCAATGGTTCTCCCTTGGATCAGATTGGTATATACTCACTATCCCTAGTAAGTATTCCACATCTAATCTCGTACATGTCATGACATACATGATAGAACCTACTACTAAAATCTATGGAATTCTACTCATACACTCTCTCTGTTCAGGTGTTGTCGGACAATCCCTCTTTGAGAGAGAAATTTCATGGTCTATCGATAGATAGTCTTTCTTGGAATTCTCCATGCTGAACCTCTTCAGCATAGTATCAATATACGTAGACTGGAACAACCCAAGCAATCTTTTAGATATATCTCTATAGATCTTCATTCTTAGAATGTAGGAAGCTTCTTCCAGATCCTTCATAGAAAACTGTGATAACACTCAGATCTTGATTCCTTGTAATACAAGAATATTATTCTCGATTAAGAGAATGTCATCCATATACAAAATGAGAAATATAACTGCTGGACCATTAGCCCACTTATATATGCAGGACTCTTCTTCTTTCTTAATAAAGCCATACGTCTTGATCATCTTATCAAAATATATGTTCTAACTTTGAGATGCCTGCTTCAGTCCATAAATGGATCTTTGAAGCTTGCACACCATAGACTCATCTATGAATGTGAAATCTTTAGGTTGTATCATATACAACTCTTCATCCAGCTCTCCATTTAGGAAAGCGATTTTTACATCCATCTGTCAGATTTCATAGTCCAGATGTGCAGCTATCACAAACATAATCTAAATGGACTTGAGCATTGCCATAAGAGAAAACATCTTGTTATAATCCATACCATAACATTGATGGTACCCCTTGGCAACTAGATGGGCTTTATAGGTCTCCATCTTTTCATTTATGCCTCTTTTTCTTTTGAAGACCCACTTACACCCTATGGATTTTAACCCTTCGGGTAGGTCAACCAATGTCCATGCATCGTTGACCTTCATGGATTCCATTTCGGATTACATGGTGTCGAGCTATTTTCTAGAGTCAGGTCTCTACATTGCATCCATGAAGGTGATCGGATCCTTATCATTCTCATCGAGTTTGATAGGATCTCTATCCTGGACTAAAAAATTATAGTATCTATCCGACAGACGTGGTACTCTACCAGATCGCCTTAAGGGTGCAGGTTCAGTAGGCTTGCGGTCTGATTGAATTAAATTCGATTCAAGTTCAGCTACATGTGTCAGTTCTTCCACCTGTCGAACTTCCTCAAGTTTGATCTTAGAGACATTAGTCCCTTGACCAAGAAACTTTCTTTCTAAAAAGACTTTCTTAAGGCTGACAAACACCTTTTATTCATTAGCTAGGTATAAGTAATATCCTTTGGTCTCTTTTGGGTACCCTATAAAGCTACACTTGTCAGACCTAGGTCCTAGCTTGTCCGTTACTAAATGTTTGACATAAGCCGAACACTCCCAAATCCTAAGGTGAGAGAGTACTGGCTTATGCCTTGTCCACATCTCATATGTCATTTTAGAAATAGACTTTCTTGAAACCCTACTCAGAATATAACAAGTTGACTTAAGTGCAAATCCCTAACGGAAAATCGATAGATTGGCAAATCCCATCATAGATCGACCATGTCCAATAGGGTTCGATTCCTCCTTTTGGCACACCATTATGCTGTGGTATTTCTAGAAGAGTTCATTGAGAGAGAATCCCATTCTCCCTAAGATATGTTAGAAATTCACTGGAGAGGTACTCACCCCCTCGATTAAATCAAAGAGTTTTAATATTCTTCCTAGTTTGCTTTTCTATTTCATTACGGAATAGTTTGAACATTTTAAATGACTCCAACTTATGTTTCATTAAATAGACATACCCATGCCTTAATAGATCGTCTATGAAGATTATGAACTAAAAATATCTACCTCTAGCTCTTGTACTCATGGGTCCACATACATTGTTATGTACTAAACCAAAGGAGTTCACTGGCACGTTCATCCTTTCCAATAAAAGGTGATTTGGTAATCTTTCCAAGAAGATAGGACTCATAGGTCGGTAGTGATTCACAATCACTGACTTTAAAAATTTCTTCTTGAGCCAATCTTTTTATTATGTTCTTGTTGATATGACCTAACCTACAATGCCAAAGGTAGACATCTGACACATCATCTATTCTAAAGTATTTATCAGAGATTTGGACTACGTTAATAGGCTGTGATAATAGATAAATTTTGTTATTCAATTGTCCAACACAAATTATAATATCATTCAAAATGATATCACAAAAAATTATTTTTATTGAAAACTGATAACTGTTCTTGGCTAAAAGGCCTACAAAAATTACATTCAATAAAAAACTTGGACAAAAGTGATAATCACTAAGAATAACTCTATGAGAATTGATTACAAGATTCATGATTTCTAAAGATAGAACTGGAACTTATCTTCCATCTTCAATGTTCAGGAATCTCTCGCCTTCACCAAATCTTCTACTGACCTAGAAATCCTGCATCGAATTATAAATATGATAAGAGTTTCTAATATCTAATACCCATGCAATAGTATTACAAATTGAGAAGTTGCAAGATGTTATCATATAATTACCTTGCATAGCAACCACTTGCTTCCTCGACCTGTTCGGATCCAGGATGGCAATTACTGAGGATAGTTCCTCTTCCAATGTCCCTGCTACTTGCAAAAAAAGTACTCTGCTTGGCTCTAGTCGGGCTTAATGCTTCTTGGTCTGATTCTGTGCAGACGTTCCAGCATGCGACTGCATCTTCTTGCTCTTCTTCTTCTTATTCTTCTTTCCTTTCTTAAAGGGTCAACCAGAAGAAGTTCCTTCCACAACATTCATTGACCACTTTTGGAGCTGATGATCCTTCTCAAAGGTCTGTAGCAACCCCAATATCCCATGGTAGTTCACTATAGGTTTTATTATTCTAAAATGAGTAAGGAAAGAAAGGAAGAACTTGGATAATGAATTTAGGATCGCATCCTTCGCGAGCTGCTCATGCAAGAGAAAATCCAGCTTACTCAGGCATTCAATCATTTCGATCATGCACAATACATGATCAGTGACTGACGCCCCATCCCTTATACGAGCATTGAAAATGGCACAACTAGTTTTATGCCTTTCAACATCATCAGGTGTGCCGAAGGAGTCGTTCAATATTTGAAGCATCTCTTTAGGCTGGGCATTCTCAAACCTTTGGCTGAACTCATCATTCATCGTTGCTAGTATACTACATCGAACGGTGGTGTGATCATTGAGCCACTTCTGGTAAGGGTCTCTAACCATCTTAATAGCATTCAGGGCTGGCTCCTCAGGTGCCGGATTAGTCAATACATACAAGATCCATTCGTGCTTCAAGACGATCTTCAACTTTCGATACCAACTATCGAAGTTAGGTCCCATGAGTTTGTCATTGTCCAATAATGATCGAAGTGATAGGGTAGTGGTCATTTCTGCACAAAAGAAAAACCATAGACCTAATTAGTATATGAATTATTTACTCTAAAGACTTGGACTTTAGTCTAAAGGTTGTCCCACTATTTTGTTCAAATCAATAGCCTCTACCTCTAATTTGAGGAATTATCCCTAATTTCTTAGTGGATACTAGAATCCACATAGGCTACACATGAGCCCAACTTTGGTTGGTCAACCTGTGTGCACCTACGGGTAGGTTCATAACAATTGTTTCACCAAACAACTTCTAGTAATTTTGATTTTGCCCTAAAAATCTAATCAGTAGGCTTTAACCTACATTAAAAAGATCTAGTTAGGTCCAACCATTAATATGATCATATTTGGTGTATCAGACCAATCAATGATCAGGCCCAACTTTGGCCGACCAAATTAACCACCATTAGAAAGACAACCAAATCATCATCTGATGAATGATAATTCCATTAGTTAATAAGCACCAGATCTTTGGACCTTCAATGATCATTAAACTAATGGACCAATTATCACTCAACTTAATGAGAGGTTATGATTTAGTGATCACCATAACTTTATCATTTTAAGGATCTAATAATTTTTGAGAATTTTATTAATCAATTTTTAAGAAGAATTAACCAGCCAATTTGGATTCTTCCACTGACTTCACCAAGTCTGATCAATAAGGACCTAATTCAACCCTGCATTAGGAGCACCTAAATCAGTCAAATCGATTTACCTAATTTACATGGGTGAGCCTAAATCATCAAGTGGTCTAATCCAAATCTAATTCACCAGGATGGTCAAGTAAGTGAGTAGCTCTCAATTAAAAATCACTGATCTGAGCTACCAACTTACCATAGACATTATCCTGTTCATTAGTTTCACTTTGACCAACTTAGCAATTTTAGGTTTGACCATGTAGCCACAAATCAAGTCCATTTGATCCTCATTAAAGGCATGAGCTTGACCAACTACAACTATTGTAATTTGGTCTAAAGAGTCCTTGACCTAATCTAAATCAATATTTGATTAGATTTGATTAATTACTCTAATTTAGTCCATTCTTTAACTAATCTCAGGTCTAACCCAATTAATGGAACTAATTCGACTAACCCGATTAACCAATAATTTTATGATCGATATCTTAGGATCTTTAATTCACAATTCTAGACCCTTATTAATCATACTTAATTCTTAATTAAGTTTAAGGCTGAGGGTTGGGATTCGGTATTTCTAAAATATTTTTCAAATTTTGCAAGGTTCTCTATAGCCTAGCACTGTTTCAATAAATAGGTCGACTAATTTCAAAAATAAATTTGCTTATTTCATAAACAAGCACTAGATGTAGGTTAGATCTCATAAAACTAGCAAACTTAGACCTTTAGATAATTTTTCAGTCGAGCTAGCTCAGATCCCATCCAAGCTGGCCCAAGTAGAAGCTGAGCTAGCTCAATTTCTGAGATAGCCGACTCGGGCTAAAAATTAAAAGCCTAACATTCCCATCAGATAGGCTTGGATCCCATCAAAACTAGCCCAAATTGAAGCCAAGCTGGCTCGATTCCTAACCGAGCTGATTGGTGAAGGAAAAACCTAGTTTTCCAGATCAGGTTCATTTAGATCTAATTGGATCAAAAGAGATATTTTAAAAATTTTTCTCTTGGATCTAGATCAGATCTGAGATTTTTCAGATCTAATATTATTGATCTAATAAAAAAAATAAAATAAAATAAAGAATAAATTAAATCTAATTTAATTTTATCTTATTGTGGGTAATCTAATTATCCTATGATGATCCTGATGTCTGCTTGAGGTTCTGGATCTAGCCATACAAGTGCCTAACCTCTATCGGTATCCACTTGGGTAGGATCTAGAGATTTCCTCCTTCTTTATTACTTCTCTAAAAATCAGATCTGGATCTGATTTTGAAGATCTTCAAAACTCCTTTCGAAGATGTGAGTTGTCTTTTGTAGCAGTGCTGCCTTCTTTCTTTTTTTGTCACCTTTCTCTTGCTTGGATCGCACCAAACTTGTGCCCAAAAATTCTTGGGCATGGATAGGAGAGAGAAAACCTAAAGGTGGCATGGAGGAGAAAGAGGGGCAGCCTTGTGGCCTGATTAATGGGTCAATCATCTTTAATCTTGGTGCAGATAAGGGTTTTATAGACCCTATTGCGCCATGCAATGCCACATCATTCCGATCAATCACAGCTTTCTATGCAATCAGATCTAAGTCTGATTGGTGGGATGACATCATCTGATCCAATCAGATGAGAGCTCCTCTAAATCATCCTTAGATGGCACCAAGACTAGGTCAAAGCAGTCTTCTAGGCGCCGTCCAAGTAGAATCTCTAAAGCAACTATGGGACTCCAGATACTTTATCCATGGGTGCATGCCTCCCTAGGCATGTGCCCCTTATCCATCTACCTTTTAGCAGGTGGACTGGTCCAAGAACTCTCTTCTATGATGGCTTGATACATGGATAGATATCTAAATGTCAAAGATCGACATTTGACCAAATGTCCGAAACAGGATATAGCAGGTAATGGAAAATGACAGGTGTTGTCTCAAATTCATCTCATAAATTAAGACAACCCTTTTCTGACTTAAACAAGCTCCAATCAGACCAAGTAAGGGTACCTGAGTGAGCCCAGACATATTTGACTCAGTCGAGACAAACTTTAATGATAATTAAAGGAAAACATTAGGCTCAATCATATGCTAGCATGATTTTCTTGAAACTAATTGAATCTAATTCAAATCAATTGAACTGGGTTAGTTCAATTAATGATATCTAGATCGAAATCCTTGTTTGTGTGATCTAGTTAGATTCAATTCCATATGGCAATGAGATATGTCATGATCTCTATCATCGACATTATCAAAACATCTTTCGATGGATCAGAACTTTTTTGATTCAGACACCTAGTCTAATTAATTATCTAAATCATTCTAATTACTCTCAAAATCAACCAATGACACCTAGCAGCATATGGTGTCAATCCATCAGAATTGAAAATGAACCTCTCAGTGTAGTTACTTGAGTGATTAAGCTCTTCTATCTTGAGCCCTGACTAGATTGGGGTTAAGGTAATCTCATCAAATCCTAATATCCATCATATGATTAATCATTCGATTCAAGTCCAATGTAAAAACCTTAATAGAAACTCTTTCTATTATTTTACTCTGCCATGGCCATGAGCTTAAGAACTTGATTCTCATGATCATCATAGGGCTACTCCTCATCTATCGAGATAGATAGATTTCTTATTGGTGCAATCCAATTCCTATAATAAACATGCTATATTCAACATACACCTCAGGATTTTGAATGGCTAGGAGACTGAGTCATGGTGTAGTTAAACTAAAACACCTTTAAGGAGAGCTGTCGATGCACCTTAGGTCAAAAGAACCAGACACACAACTGTAGCTTCGAGCCAGTCATCGACGAGAAGGTAGACTTTCTAATGACTGCTCGAGATGGTCATGCTCAGTGCCCTCATTTTCTAACGAGTATCTATACTCTCACTCTGATGTCTCTATATCGTAGACTCAAGACTCATCTACTATAAAGAAGCGATTGTACATCAACCTTCTGAATCAATCACCATTCTCATGATGATCCTATGGTCAGGACCATTTTATGAGTTAATAATGAAAATTTATATCTCAAATTTTCAACTCTTGAAAATAAGAACTATCATTGCCATTAACTCAAGGGATGTATCACAGATACTAAATACATATTATGATAGAAAATAATCTATTTTATTATTTATAGTTAAAATTATAATTTTGCCCTTAGAAGTGTATAACAAATATCAGTCAATTCTGACTTCTAGGGCACACATATCTAACAAACTTCCACTTAACCTAAAGCCAATTGGCTACAAATCTAAGTTTCATCTTATCAAGGTGGGTTTCAATCTTCTACTGACCCAACGGCTTTGTAAGTGAGTCTGCCACATTATCTGCGGAGTCAACTCTTTTGACCTCGACGTATCCTTTCTTAAAAGAATCGTGGATGAGGTGGTATCGCCGCTCGATGTGTTTGGATTTCTAGTGAGATCTTAGCTCCTTAGCAAGGACTATGGTGCTATTATTATCACAGTACAGAAAAATGGCATCTGATGGCATCACTCTGATCTCTGTAGTGAACTTCTTGTACTAGAATGCCTCCTTCACAGCTTCTGATGCAGTGATGTATTCTGCTTTCATTGGAAAATCTGCTATTACTGTCTGTTTGGAACTCTTCCAACTGATAGCACCATCATTACACACAAACAAATTTTCAGATGTCGACTTTCGATCATCTATATTGAACATAAAATTCAAGTCTGTATACCCTTAGACTTTAAGATCTCCATTACCAAAAATCAAGAACATATCCTTAGTTCTTCTTAAGTACTTAAGGATACATTTCACAGAAGTCAAGTGTTCTTCTTCTGGATTTGACTGATATTTGTTTGTGACACTCACAGCATGGGCTATATCAGGTTGTGTATATAACATGGCATACTTGAGGCTCCCTATTGCAGGAGCATAAGGGATCTTGTTCATGCGTTCAATCTCCTCTAGTGTGTTGGGACACATTTTCTTGGAGAGATGAATGCCATGTCTGAAGGATACCAATCCCGTCTTGGAGTTTTCCATGCTAAACCTCTTTAGCACGTTCTCTATGTACATCTTCTGTGAAAGACCTAGCATCCCATTCGACCTATCTCTATAGACTTTGCTTTCAAGAATGAAGGATTTTTTTCCTTGGTCTTTCATGGAGAATTCTTTAGATAACTATATTCTAACTATGGTCAACATGAAAATATCATTCTCAATAAGGAGGATATCATCCATGTACAGTACAAGAAAAACAATAGCACTCCCACTGATCTTTCTGAAAATACATGGTTCCTCCTCGTTCTTGATGAAACTAAATAATTTGATCACATCATTAAAACGAGTATTCCAACTTCGAGATGCTTGCTTAAATCCATATATGGACCTTTGCAGCTTGCATACTTTGTGATCAGTATCACTAGATCTGAAATCCAATGATTGTTCCATATAGATATCTTCCTCAAGCTATCCATTTAAAAATGTCATTTTCACATCCATTTGTCATATTTAATAATCAAAATTGGCTACAACAGCAAGCAATGTGCAAATGGATTTAAGCATGGCTACTGGTGAAAAGGTATCCTAATAGTCAATGCCTTCGTGCTGATTATAATCTTTTGCCACTAATCTAGCTTTGAATGTCTCTACATTTCTATCTGCACCAATCTTTCTCTTGTAGATCCATTTACACCCAATAGGTACTATACCTTCTTATGGATCTACCAAGATCCAGACTTGGTTTGAGTGTATCGAGTCAATTTCTGACTTCATTGCCTCCAACCATTTTTGAGAGTCGATATCTAATATCGTCTCGTTATAGGTTCTGAGATCATCAACATGAACTTCATTACCTACGAGAAATATTTTCTCTACTTCCTCTGAAATAGTACCTAAGTACCTCTCAAGAGGACGAGAAATTCTTTTCGATCTTCAAGGTGGAGGAGGTAGTGATTGTATTGGCTCAACCAGATTTGGTTCCAAAGGATCCTTAGCTCTTTGCTCTTGGGAGACTTTCTCCTCTAGCTTGTTCTGCTTTTCAATGCTGCCATCTTGAATAAACTATTTTTTAAGAAAGATGGCATGTCGACTCATAATCATATTATGATCTTCTGAAATGTAGAAATAATATCCTAATGACTCTTTAGGATATCCTATGAATCAAGCTCTAAAGGATCTATAGTCTAACTTGTTCACTTGTTGTCTTTTGACATGAGCCGGACAACTCCAAATTTTGAGATGACTCAGACTTGGTTTCTTACCATGCAATATCTCATACGGTGTAGTAGGAATGATTTTAGAAGAAACCTATTCAGTAAACATATAGCAATTAACAAACTATATTTCCAAAGAAAATCAGGGAGGTTTGTGAAGCTCATCATGGATTGGACCATATCCAATAGGGTCCGATTCCTCCATTCTGAAATTTCATTGAGTTGAGGTGTTCCAGATGGAGTCCATTGAAAGACTATGCCATTATGCTTGAGATAGTCTAGAAATTTCCGACTAAGGTATTCACCTCCTCGATCTGATCGAAGAACCTTAATGGATTTTCTAGTTTGCTTTTCTATTTCATGTCTGAAGTTTTTAAATTTTTCAAAGGCTTCAAACTTGTAACTCATAAGATACACATACCGATACTGAGATAAATCATCGATGAAGGTTATGAAGTAGATAAAATTTTTTCTAGCTGGCACATCAAATAGGCTGCACACATCAGTATGTACTAGGGCAAGTAAATCCATGGCCCTTTTCTCATGTCCCACAAAAGGGAGTTTAGTCATTTTGCTATGAAGACATGATCCACAAATTGGATATGACTCGAAAGTCAATGGACTCAATAGCTCGATTTTCTCTAATTTGTTAATCCTATCTTCTGTTATATGACCTAGTCTAAGGTGCCATAGATACCTATCATTTGGACTATCCTTAGGTTGATTTGATTTTATGGCATTCACATTTTGCTCGATATTAAAAATAGATACATCAATATGTAACTGGTAAAGATCGTTAATAGGAAAACCACTTTCAATTTTATTTTTTTCATAAAGAATGTTATAGTGGTCCTTAAGAAAATTAATTACATAGCCTTCTAGTGCTAAACATGAAATAGAAATTAAATTCTTGCTTACTGCATGCACATAATAACAATCCTTGAGTACTAAATCTAAACTAGATGGTAGTCGAAGAGGGTAGGTTTCCACAACCACAGCAGCAATCCTTGCTCCATTTCTAATGTGTAGGATCATCTCACCATCCCTTAGCCTCCTGCTATCCTCAAGATCATGCATGGAAGTGCACAAATGAGCACTAGAACTAGAGTCAAGCATCCAACTGGATACAGAAGAAATCATAAGATTATATTCAATAATGAGCATGCCTTCAGAAGGACCTGCCTCCTTCTTATTCTTTTGGGTGGCTAGGTATGTAGGGCAGTTCTGCTTCTAGTGGCCGTCAGTATTACAATCAAAATACTTTTCTTTGTCAGCGGTCTTCTTCTTCAGCTTTGCCTTCTTTTTCTTTCCTCCTACCTTCTGCCTTTTCACAAACTTCTTCTTCTTTTCAAAAAACTTTCTCTTGCAAGAAGTCCATTCCATAGTAAATACTGAGCCTTTAGAACCTTTCATTGAAAGCTCAGCAGTAACCAGCATGTTCATAAGCTCAGTCAGAGTATTTTGAAGTTTATGCATATGATAGTTCATGATGAACTGCTCATATGCATCAGTTAAGGATTGTAGAATTATATCATTCTACAGATCCAGGTCCAACTTTACTCCAAACTTCTCAAGCTCTTCCAAATCCTTGATCATCGATAGATAATGATCTTAGACTGACTGCCCATCATGCATTTTAGCCTTGAATAGTATTTTAGTGATTTGATATTTGGTTGCACGACTCTGTTCACCAAACATCTCTTACAGGTGAACCAACATTTGATGGACAATCTTGATATCTTCATGTTAGCGCTGAAGCTCATCAGACATCAAGCCCAACATGTAGTATCTGACCTTGTTATCTTCGTCCATCCACTTATCAAGAGATGCTCTCCATTCAGCGGATGGACGAGTTGGTAAGGTGGGGGGATCCTGGTCCAATACATGAGTTAACTTCTCATGATCCAAAATGATTTTGAAGTTTTGGGGCCAATCCTTGTAATTGGATCCGGTTAATCTATGGGTGTCCAGGATACATGCTAGTGGATTGGATGCAGACATTTTGCTTTTCCTATAGAGAGTCAAAGATTCTAGTTAGATACTGTAATTATAACTTGACCAATTTGTTTAGGGATTTTATTTTTAAACAAATTAGCTCCCACTATTTTCTTGGATCCCTACACTCCCTTTGTAGAGATGCAAAAATCTCCATGATTAATGATTTCTAGTGGGTGGTGCGGTCTCACCAACTAACTCATCACCTCACCTAATAGTTATTGGTGATGGGTTAGCCAATGAGTGAACAACTCTTGTTCAATGATTCTCTAATCATGGTGCACCCAAACTTGGTCTCTAATTCATGAATCTCACCATATCCAAAATATTGATCCACTCCTTAGTTAAGTCAGACCCACCATTTGCATAGACTGGGTTCCTAATTGAGTCTCTCACCGTATCCGGAATATTGAGCCCAACTCATCCTCCAGCCCATAGCATCCAATGCCTAATAGACATGGTTGCATCTTTCTGGTGCAACTGAGCCACTATATCCAACTGAGAATAATCAACCCCGGGAAGGGCCCGCACATCTACAATGGTGGAAGACCTCAGACTTAATCTTTTCTTAGGGAGAATTGATTCAGATCTCATTAAACTAGACTTGTCATAGTCATAACAATTATGACTAACCTAGTGGCATGGGTTAGCTCGGATTATTGACCACCTCAGATCAAAACTATGTCAACAGATATGGCCAGGTAAGTGAGACTGATGGAAGGAATATGCCATTAACTCATACAAGAAGCACATTCAGGTCGAGTAGCTTCCAATTAAAAACCAGTCGGTCGTATGTGCCAAACTTACCTTAGACACCAAATTATTGAGTCAGAATCAATTGGGTTAGCCTACAATCCAGACTCTAACCTCTGAGCCTAATTAGGTCTTGCTTGATCGATGACTCATGTGATTCAATCTTGACCCATACTTAATCCTATTAGGCTGGTCAATTTAAGCATTGTTGATCCCATCTAACCAACTCTTGATTCGGTTTGATCAACCGCTTAGACCTAATTGAGCTACCCAAGCCCGAACCCAGTATTATGAATATGTCTTAGATCTAAAATTCTTAATTTTAGACCTAATTGATATTCTATAATCTTAATTTTTAATTAAGTAGGGTTCATAAACAAAATATGCATAAATAAACAATAAAAAAATCCTAGGAATTTCAGGATCTAGGGATTTTGCAGAAAGTAAGTTTTGGGTTTCTGATTAAGGACGAACACGCAGCACCCCTACACATCATAAGAACACCCCATCGAATGGAAAGAGAGGGCCTTTAAACCCTTCTTCGTTCTTATAATTGGACAACCAAGGAGAATGCCTTAAAGAAATAGAAAACTACAAAACTAGTTAGCCTTAATCATATATAGGAACATGCAATACTACAAAATTTTCAGTTTTAGATCTATATCATATATCTCATATACAAATTAGATCTAATCATGGCATATTTTGCATACATCTCATGTATCGAATCATGCATATTTTCAGATCTAAATTATCTCATAATAATCTAAAAAATTAGATTTAAATTGATCTAATCAAGATAAATTCTAATCTAGATAATTATGTAGAACTATTCTACAACTAGTCTAGACATGCATCTATCATATCTCATATGATATTTAAAATTAAATAATTTTTATTTACTATTTTTTAGATGTTATTATAACCATTATAATATCAAAAAATAGTAAATAAATAGATCTAAAATATGATTTAATCAAGATTAAATTATGAAATCATGCTAGACTATTACTATAGAACTAATTCTATTTCTACAACTAGTCATGCATCTTGTACAATCTTAGATCCTAAATTATTTGATTTTAATTTAATTTTTGATTTTAGATCTAATCATATCTAATGTGACATCTAAAATTATTAAATTATTAGATCAAAATTAAAATAAAATTAGATCTAATAAAAAATGCAACCTGGCTCTGATACCAGTTGAATGGAAAATCTAATTTTTCAGATCAGATTCATTTAGATCTGATTAGATCAAGAGACATATTTCAAAAAATTTTCTCTAGATCTAAGACTATTTAGATTTGATATTATTGATCTAATAAAATAAAATAAAATAAATTAAATATAATTTATTTTTATCTTGTGGTGGGTAATCTGATTATCTTGTGATGATCCTGATGTCTGCCTAAGGTTCTGGATCTAGCCATGCAAGTGCTTGGCCTATACCGATATCCACTCGAGTAGTATCTGGAGATCTCCTTCTTCTTTATCACTTCTCCAAAAATTAGATCTGGATCTGATTTTGAAGATCTTCAAAACTCCTTTCGAAGATGTAAGTTGTCTCTTGTAGCAGTGCTGCCTTCTTTCTTTTTTCGTCACCTTTCTCTTGCTTGGATCGCACCAAACTTGTGCCCAAAAATTTTTGGGCATGGAGAGGAGAGGGAGAAGGTGGGTTTGGCATGGAGGAAAGGGGAGAGAGAGAACACCTAAAGGTGGCATGGAGAAGGAAGAGGGTCAGCCTTGTGGCATGGGCAATGGGTCAATCATCTTTGATCTTGGCATAGATTGGGTTTTTGTAGACCCTGTTGCGCCATGCAATGCCACATCATCCCAACCAATCATGTCTTTCTATGCAATCATATCTAAGTTTGATTGATGGGATGATATCATCCCCTAATCCAATCCTTAGATGAGAGCTAAGACCCTCAAAGTTGAATCTTAGGAGAATCCTTAGATGGCACCAAAAAAGATTGGTCCCTGTCAAAGCAGTCTTCTAGGCGCCATCCAAGTAGAATCCTCGAAGCAACTGGAGTCCCATCT
Source organism: Cocos nucifera (assembly GCA_006176705.1). Taxonomy (NCBI): domain Eukaryota; kingdom Viridiplantae; phylum Streptophyta; class Magnoliopsida; order Arecales; family Arecaceae; genus Cocos; species Cocos nucifera. Next base: position 5,327 of record QRFJ01001312.1, on the reverse strand, counting down.
GTACGGGACTCCACATTTTTCATCACCTTATCCAACTACTTTTTAGTAGGTGGACTGGTCCAAGAACTCTCTTCTATGATGGCTTAACACATGGGCAAATATCTAAGTGTCAAAGGTCAATGTTTGACAAAATGTCCGAAACAGGATTTAGCAGGTGATGAAAAATAGTAGGTATTGTCTCAAATTCATTCATAAATTAAGAAAATCCTTTTCTAACCTAGACAAGCTCCAATCAGACCAAGTAAAGATGCCTGAGTAAGCCCAGACATATTTGGCTCAGTCGAGACAAACTTTAATGATAATTAAAGGAGAACATTAGGCTCAATCGTATGCTAGCATGATTTTTTGAACCTAATTGAATCTAATTCAAATCAATTGAACCGAATTAGTCCAATTGATGATATCTAGATTGAAACCCTTGTTTGTGTGATCAAGTTAGATTCAGTTTCGTATGGTAATGAGATATATCGCGATCTCTATCATCGACATCATCAAAACACCTTCCGATTGATCAGATTTTTTCTGATTCAAACAACTAGTATGATTGATCATCTAAATCATTTTAATTGCTCTCAAAATCCATCAGTGACATCTAGCAGCCTATGGTGACAATCCATCAGAACTAAAAATGAATCTCTCAGTGCAGTTACCTGTGTGATTAAAAATGCCATCATAACATAGCATACATGATGCTCCCTATTGCAGAAGCATAAGAGATCTTATTCATGCATTCAATCTCCTCTGGTATGTTGGGACACATTTTCTTATAGTTGAATGCCATGTCTGAAAGATACTAATCCCCTCTTGAAGTTTTTCATGCTAAACCTCTTTAGCACTTCTTCTATGTACATCTTCTGTGAAAGACCTAGCATCCTAATCGGTCTATCTCTATAGACTTTGATTCCAAGAATGAAGAATGCTTCTCCTAGGTCTTTCATGGAGAATTCTTTAGATAACTACATTTTAACTATGGTCAACATAGGAATATCATTCTCAATAAAGAGGATATCATCTACGTACAGTACGAGAAAGACAATAGCGCTCCCACTGATCTTTCTGAAAACACATGGTTCCTTCTCATTCTTGATGAAACCAAATAATTTGATCACATCATTAAAACGAGTATTCTTGCTCCGACATGCTCGCTTAAGTCTATATATAGATCTTTGCAGCTTGCATACTTTATGATCAGAATCACTGGATGTTAAACTCAGCGGCTGTTCTATATAGATATCTTCCTCAAGCTATCCATTTAAGAATGCCATTTTCACGTCCATTTGCCATATTTCACAATCAAAATAGGTTGCAATAGCAAGCAATGTACGAATGGATTTAAGCATGGCTACTGATGAAAAGGTATCCTGATAGTCAATGCCTTCATGCTGACTATAACCTTTTGCCACTAATCTAGCTTTGAATGTCTCTACATTTTCATCTACATCAATCTTTCTCTTGTAGATCCATTTACACCCAATAGGTACTATACCTTCTGGTGGATCTACCAAGATTCAGAATTGGTTTGAGTGCATCAAGTCAATTTCTGACTTCATTGCCTCTAACCATTTCTTAGAGTCAATATCTGATATCACCTCGTTATAGGTTTTAGAATCATTAACACAAACTTCATTACCTACAAGGAATATTTTCTCTACTTCTTCTGAAATAGTACATAAGTACCTCTTAGGAGGATGAGAAATTCTTTTCGATCTTCGAGGTGGAGGAGGTAGTGATTGTATTGGCTCAACCAGATTTGGTTCCAAAGGGTCCTTAACTCTTTGCTCTTGGGAGACTTTCTCCTCTAGCTTGATCTGCTTTTCAATGCCGCCATCTTGAATAAACTATTTCTCAAGAAAGATGATATGTCGACTCACAATCACATTATGATCTTTTGGAATGTAGAAATAATATCCTAATGATCCTTTAGGATATCCTATGAATCGAGCTCTAAAGGACCTATAGCCCTGAAGGGAAATCCTGATTTCCCAAACCAGGTTCGTTTAGATCTGATCAGATCAAGAGATATATTTTAATTTTTTTTTTCTTTTATCTAGATCAGATTTGGAATATTTCAGATTTGATTCTTATTATTTTAATAATTAAAATAAATTTAGATAAATTAAATTTAATTTAATTTACCTTGAAGTGGGTAATCCTATTACCCCTTGATGATCCTGTAAGCAGCGGAAGATTCTGGATCTAGCCATGCAAGTGCCTGGCCTCTACCGGTATTCACTCAGGCTGGATCTGGAGATCCTCTTCTTCTCTATCACATCTCCAAAAATCAGATCTGGATCTGATCTGGAGGATCTTCAAAACTCCTTTTGAAGATCAGCAGTCGTCCTTTGCAGCAGCGCAGCCTTCTAGCTTTTGATCGCCTTTCTTTGATCTGGATCGCACCAACCAAGCTCCAAAACTACCTTTTGGGATGTGGAGAGGAGAGGAGAAGAAGCTTTGGCATGGAGGAGGAGAGGAGAGGCAGCCTTAGGTGTGGGGAAATTTCTCAATCAATTAATCTTATGTAATTTGAGTTGGGCACAGGGTCTTATTTATAGACTAACTGTGATCCAACTCCTCTTCTTCCCAACCAATCATAACTCTTTGTGAAATCAGATCTAAATCTGATTGGTGGGAATAGAGTCCCCTGGATTCCTCCTTAGAGGGTGCCTAAGACCAGTCAAAGTTGGATTCTTAGGAAGAACTCTAATTGGAATCCAAAAAGGAGATGGAGTCCCTTGTCCAACAAGGGACTCCTAGGGTGCCTCCAACTTGGGCACACGCCAAGGGTGGCATGCGCCCTCCTCCTTGCCTAGGTTCTGGTAGGGGGACAGGCCCCCACCAGCTCTCCAATAGGTGCGTGACATGTGGTCAAAAGTCAAAGTGTCAATGGTCAACATTTGACCAGTCAAAGGTAGACTTTTGACCAAAGTCAAAGAACAAGAAATGGCAGGTGACCAAAAATGGCAGGTAATGTCTTACAAAATAAGACAACCTTTTTCTGACTTGGACAACCTCCAGTCAGACCATATGAAGGCCTCTGATTGAGCACAAACTCCTTTGGCTCAGTCAGGACAACTATTTATGATAGTAAAAGAAGAACGTTAGGTTCAATCGAGTGCTAGCACGATTTTCTTGAACCTAATTGAATCTCATTCAGATCAATTGAACTGGATCAGTTCAATTGATGATCACCAGATTCAAACCCTTGTTTGTGTGACCCAGTTAGGTTCAGTTCTGTATGGTAATGGGATATGTCATGATCTCTATCATCGACATCATCGAAACTCCTTTCGATGGATCAGAACTCTTCTGATTCGAACAGCTAGAATGATCGATCATCTAAATCATTCTAATTGCTCCCAAAATCCACCAGTGACACCTAGCAGTATATGGTGGCAACCCATCAGAGCTGAATGCGAACCTCTTGGTGCAGCTACCTGTGTGATTAAGTTCTTCTATCTTGAGCTCCGATCAGATTAGGGTTAAGGTGAACTCGTCAAACCCTAGTTTCTGTCATATGATGTAATCATTCGATTCGAGTCCGATGTGAAAAGGCTAAATAGAAACTCTTTCTATTATTTCACTCTGCCATGGCCATGGGCTTCTGGACTTGATTCTCATGATCATCATAGGGCTGCTCCTCTACCACCGAGGTAGATAGATTCCATCTTGATGCCATCCAGTTCCTACAATGAACATGCTATAGCCAACATACACCTCAGAGTTCCATATGGCTAGGAGACCGAGTAATGGTGTAGTCAAACTATAACACCCTCAAGATGAACTGTCAATGCACCTCAGGTCAAAGAACCAGACACACTACTGCAGCATCGAGTCAGTCATTGATGAGAAGGTAGACTCCCTAATGACTACTCGAGGTGGTCACGCTCAGTGCCCTCATTCTCTAACGAGTACCGATACTCTCGCTCTGGTGTCTCCACACCGTAGACTCAAGACTCATCTACTAAAGAGAAGCGATTGTACACCAACCTTTTAGATCAATCACCATCCTCGTGATGATCCTATGGTCGGGAGCATTTTATGAGTTAATAATGATTATTCATGTCTTAAATTTTCAACTCTTGAAAATATGAATTATCATTACCATTAACTCAAAAGGATGTATCACAGACACTTTTAAATACACACTATGTGATAAGAAAATAATCTATTTATTGATTTATAATTCAAAATTATAAATTTTCCCCTAGAAGTGTATTACAAGTGACAGCCAATTCTGGCTTCTAGGGCACATATATCTAACAAACTCCCACTTGACCTAAAGCCAATTGGCTACAAATCTAAGTCCCATCTTCTCAAGGTGGGCTTTGATCTTCTGCTGGCCCAATGGCTTTGTAAGTGGGTCAGCCACATTGTCTGTGGAGTCAACTTCTCTTAACCTCGACGTAACCCTTCTTCGAGGTAATCATAGATGAGGTGGTATCGCTGCTCAATGTGCTTGGATTTCTGGTGAGACCTCAGCTCCTTAGCAAGGGCTATGGTGCTATTGTTGTCATAGTAAAGGGGAATGGCATCTGATCCCATTACTCTAATTTCTGTAGCAAACTTCTTATACCAGAATGCTTCCTTCGTAGCCTCTAATGCAGTGATATATTCTGCTTCTATGGTGGAATCTACTATCATGGTTTGCTTAAAACTCTTTCAACTGACAGCACCACCATTGCACATAAATAGGCTCTCAAATGTCAACTTTCGATCATCTACATCGGACATGAAATCTGAGTCTGTGTATCCCTGGACTTGGAGTTCTCCGTTACCAAAGACCAACATCATATCCTTAGTTCTTTTCAAGTACTTAAAGATACATTTCACAGAAGTTCAGTATTCTTCACCTAGATTTGACTGATATCTGCTTGTGACACTCACAGCATGGGCTATATCAGGTCGTGTACATAGCATGGCATACATAAGGCTCCCTATTGTAGAAGCATAAGGGATTTTACTCATGCGTTCTATTTCCTCAGGTGTTCTAGGGCACATCTTTTTAGAAAGATGAATACCATGTCTGAAGGATATTAATCTCCTCTTAGAGTTTTCCATACTAAACCTCTTTAGTACTTCCTCTATGTACATCTTCTGTGAAAGTCCTAGCATCCTATTCAGTCTATCCCTATAGACCTTAATTTCTAGAATAAAGGATGCTTCACCTAGATCTTTCATGGCGAATTCCTTAGATAACCATATTTTGACTATTGTCATCATGGGAATATCATTCCTAATAAGGAGGATGTCATCCATGTACAATACGAGGAAGACAACAGTGCTCCCACTAACCTTTTTGAAGACACATGGTTCTCTTCATTTTTTAT
>QRFJ01001311.1:190495-245524 GCA_006176705.1 Cocos nucifera | reverse complement strand
TAAAAAATTATTTTCTATCATAGTGTGTATTTAAAGTATTTGTGATACATCCTTTGAGTTAATGGTAATGATAATTCATATTTTTAAGAGTTAAAAATTTAAGACATGAATTTTCATAATTAACTCATAAATTACTTCCGACCGTAGGATCATCACGAGGATGGTGATCGATCCAGAAGATTGGTGTACAATCATTTTCTTAGGATAGATGAGTCTTGTATCTACAGTATGGAGATACCAGAGGAAAAGTATAGATACTCGTTAGAGAACGAGGGCACTGAGCATGACCACCTCAAATAGTCATAAGAAAGTCTATCTTCTCATCGATGACTGGCTCGATGCTGTAGTTATGTATCAAGTTCTTTGATCTGAGGTGCATAAATAGTTCATCTTGAGTGTGTTATAGTTTGACTATACCATAACTCGATCTCCTATTCATTCGGAACCCTGAGGTGTATGTTGGCTATAGCATGTTCATTGTAGGAATTGGATTGCACCAAGATGGGATCTATCAACCTCGGTGTGGAGGAGTAGTCCTATGATGATCATGAGATCGAGCCTTTAAACCTATGGCCATGGCAGTGTGATATAATAGAAAAACATTTTCTATTAGGGTTTCACATCGGACTCAAATCGAATGATTCATTTATATGACAGATGTTGGGTTTTGACGAGTTTACCTTAAATCCTAATCCTATCGGAACTCATGATAGTAGAATCGATTCACACAAATAACTGCACTGAGAGATTCACTTTCAGTTTTGATGGGTTGCCACCATATGTTGTTAGGTGTCACTAGTGGATTAGATCTGATTATGTTCAAGAAAATCATGCTAGCACATGATTGAACCTAACATTCTCATTCTGTAGTCTTTCTGGTTTATCATAGATGAGTTTAAGTCAACCAAAACCCTTACTAGAGCTTGGGTTGCCCTCTAAACCTCATCTATGAATCTAAACTCACAGAAAAGACTACAAGAATATCTATGCAGGAAAGAATGTTATTAGTTGCAATCATGTTAGGACAAAACATTCTACCATTCTAGATCTTGAGTTTTCTTAGACATCAACCATAGCCCCCTATATTTCCTTACTGCTATGATAAACCCACTAAGCCAAACACCTACTCTGGTTTTCATTGCAACTCACACCAGCAACCCATTCCACACCACCAAGAGAGTCCTGAAAAGTGTGAGCGACATTCACCTCTCAAAGATAAAAGAGTTATTTATGTGGTATCTGAGAAGGCGACCATCACGCTCCCTCATCCATGAAATAGATTTCCTCCACGGCAGAGTCAGAGACTCTAGGATCCAAATTTGATGTAAAACTCCGTATACAAGAGAGAACCATCGAGCACCAGTCTCCTCCCTTCAAAATAGACAATGAATCATCGATTGAGTCCGATGTGAACCCTAATAGAAAAGTTTTTCTATTATACACCACGCCATGGCCATAGTTTAAAGGCCGATCCATATCATCAATAGACTACTCCTCCACACCGATGATAGATCCCATCTTGGTGCCAATCCAATTCCACAATAACAGCTATAGCCAACATTACACCCTCAGGGTTACCAAATAGGAGATCAGTATGGTATTAGAAATCAAAACCTATTTAACACACTCAGCATGAACTATTTTTAAGTTGCACCTCAGATCACAAAACACGTGTGGATGTACCATAGGTGACACTTACGACTTATAGGTTGACACCAGTTCAATCTTTTAAATTTGAGATAGGAATGAACACATCATAAGTGGAATGGGTTGATAAGAGCATGAGATCAAACTCTAGAGAGAAGAAGAGTTACCATCGTGTTGGCTACTAAAACTCCTCTTCACCGCTCTCCCCTCCTACTTTCTATTTTGTCTAACGATATGGCATATTAATTTATAATCAAAATTATAAAATTATTCTTAAAAGTGTATTATAAGGATCAGCCAATCTGGCCTCTAGAGCATACATCTAACAAACTCCCACTTGACCTAAAGCCAATTGGCTACAAATCTAAGTCCCATTCTCAAGGTGGGCTTTGATCTTCTGCTGACCTAAAGGCTTCGTTAGTGGATCTATCGTATTTTTTATGAAGTCAACTCTCTTGACCTCGACGTAACCCTTCTCGAGGTAATTACGAATGAGGTAGAATCGCCGCTCGATGTGCTTGAATTTCTAATGAGACCTCAACTTCTTAGCCAAAGCTATGGTGCTATTATTATTGTAGTATAGAGGGACAGCATTCGTTGGCACCACTTCGAGCTCCGTAGTAACTTTTTATACTAGAATGCCTCCTTTATAGCTTTTGATGAGTGATGTACTCTGCTTCTGTGGTGGAATTCGCTATCATAGTCTGCTTGAAACTCTTTCAACTGATAGCACCACCATTGCATACAAACAGACTATCAGATATCGACTTTCGAACATCTATATCAGACATAAAGTTTGAGTCTATATAATTCTAGACTTAGAGTTCTTCATTACCAAAGACCAAGAACATATCCTTAGTCCTTCTCAAGCACTTAAGAATACACTTCACAGAAGTCCAGTGCTCTTCACCTATATTTGACTGATTCCTGCTTGTGACACTCACAGCATGGGCTATATCAGCTCGTGTACATAGCATGGCATATATGAGGCTTCCTATTATAGAAGCATAAGGGATCTTGCTCATGCATTCAATCTCCTCAGATGTGCTAGGGTACATTTCTTGGAGAGATGAATACCATGTCTGAAGGATACCAATCTTCTCTTGGAGTTTTTCATGCTTAACCTCTTCAGCACCTCCTCTATGTACATGTTCTATGAAAGATCCAGCATCCTATTCGATCTATTCCTATAGATCTTAATTTCTAGAATAAAGGATGCCACTCCTAAGTCTTTCGTAGAGAACTCTTTTGATAACCATATTTTGACCAAAGTCAACATGAGAATATCATTCCCAATAAGGAGAATGTCATCCATATATAGTATGAGGAAGACAATAGTGCTCCCACTGATCTTTTTGAACACATAGGGCTCTTCTTCATTTTTAATGAATCCAAATAATTTGATCACATCATTAAAATGATTATTCTAGCTCTGAGATGCTTGCTTAAGTACATAGATGGATCTTTGTAGCTTACAAACCTTATGATCAACATCACTGGATGTGAAACCTAGCGATTGTTGCATATAGATATCTTCCTCAAGATATCCATTTGAGAATGCCATTTTCACATCCATCTACCATATTTCGTAATTGAAATAGGCTACAATAGCAAGCAATATGTGGATGGATTTAAACATGACTACTGGCAAGAAGGTATCCTGATATTCAATGTCTTCATGCTGATTATACTCTTTCGCCACTAACCTAGCCTTGAATGTCTCCACATTCCCATCTGCACCTATCTTTCTTTTGTAAATTTATTTACACCCAATAGGTACTATACCTTCACGTAGATCTACCAAGGTCCAAATTTGATTCGATCGCATTGATTCAATCTCTGACTTCATTGCCTCTAACTATTTCTCGATGTCGATATCTGATATTGCCTCGTCATAGATTTTGGGATCATCACCATGAACCCCATTTTTCATGAGAAATATTTTCTCTACATCTTCTAAGTATCTTTCAGGAGGACAAAAAATCCTATTTGATCTACGAGATGGAGGAGGTTGTGATTGGATTGCTCAATCTGATTAGATTCCATAGGTTCCTTAGCTCGTTGCTCTTGGAAGACTTTCTCCTTAAGCTTTATCTATCTTTTGATGCCACCATCTTGGATAAACTATTTTTCAAGAAAGATGGCATGTCGACTCACAATCACATTATGATCTTTCGAAAGATAGAAATAATATCCGAACGACTCTTTAGGATATCCTATAAAATGAGCTCTAAAGGATCTAGACTCTAATTTATTTGCCTGCTATCTCTTGACATGAGCCAGACAATCCCAAATTCTGAGATGACTCAGACTTGATTTTTTACCATGCCATATCTCATACGGTGTGGTAGGAATAGTTTTGGAGGAAACCCTATTTAGTAAGTAAATTATGGTCATTAGACTGTTTCCAAAGAAAATTAGAAAGGTCTGTGAAGCTCATCATGGATTGGACCATATCTAATAAGGTCTGGTTCCTTCATTCTAAAATCTCGTTGAGTTGAGGTATTTCAAGTGGAGTCCATTGAGAGACTATGTCATTTTTCTTAAGATAGTCTAGGAATTTTTGACTAAGTTATTCACCTCCTCTATCTAATCGAAGAATCTTAATAAATTTTTTAGTTTGCTTTTCTACTTCATGTCTGAATTTCTTAAATTTTTCAAAAGCTTCAGACTTATATCGCATTAGATATACATACCCATACTGAGAGAAATCATCTATAAAAATGATGAAGTAGATATAGTTGCCTCTAGCCGACACATTAAATGGGCTACACACATCAGTATATACTAGGACAAGAAGGTCTATGGCCCTTTCTCCATGTCCTATAAAAGAGAGCTTGGTCATTTTGCCATGAAGGCATGATTCACAAATTAGACATGACTCGAAAGTCAACAGACTCAATAGCCCAAATTTTTCTAATTTGTTAATCCTGTCTTTTGCTATATGACCTAGCTTATGGTGCCATAGATACTTATCATTTAGACTATCCCTAGGTCACTTTAGTCCTACGACATTCATGTTTTGCTTAATATTTAATATAGATACATCAATATGCAACTGATAGAGACCATTAATTAAGAATTCGCTTGCAATTTTATTTCTTTCAAAAAGAATAATATAGTGATCCTTAAGAAAGTTAATAACATAATCTTCATATGCTAAATAAGAAATAGAAATCAAATTTTTGCTTGCTGTAGATATAAAATAATAGTTCCTAAGAATTAAATCTAAACCAGACAGTAGTCCAAGAGGGTAGATTTTTACGATCACAACAGTAACTCTTGCTTCATTTTCGATGCGCAGGATCATCTCACTATCCCTCAACCTTCTGCTCTCCTCAAGATCCTACATGGAAGTGCACAAATGAGCACTAGGTCTAGAGTTAAGTACCCAACTGAATGCAGAAGAAATCATTAAGTTAGATTCAATCACGAGCATACCTCCAAAAGGACCTACATCCTTCTTGTTCTTCAGGATGGTTAGGTATAAAGGACAGTTCCACTTCTAATGGCCATCAGAATTACAATGGAAATACTTTTCTTTATCGGCGGCCTTCTTCTTTGGCTCTTCCTTCTTCTTCTTCCTACATTCTATCTTCTGCTTCTTCATAGACTTCTTCTTCTTTCCAAAAAACTTTCTTTTGGAGGAAGTCCACTCCACAGCAAGAATTGGGCTCTTTGAATCTTTCATGGAGAGCTCAGTAGTAACCAGCATGTTCATAAGTTCAGCCAAAGTATTTTATAATTTATTCATATGGTAGTTCATGATGAACTACCCATACGCATCAGTCAAGAATTGTAGGATTATATCAATTTGTAGGTTCTTACTCAACTTGACACCGAGCTTCTCAAGCTCTTCTAAATCCTTGATTATTATCAGACAATGATCTTGGACTGACTGCCCATCATGCATCTAAGACTTAAAAAGTCTCCGAGTGACTTGATATTTGGGTGCACGACTCTATTCACCAAATAAGTCTTGCAGGTGAGCAAATATTTGGTGGCTGATCTTTATATCTTCATGTTGTCACTATAGCTCATCAGACATCGAACCTAACATATAATACCTGACTTTGTTATCTTCATCCATTCACCTCTTCAGACATATTTTCTGTTCAGTGGATGGATGGGCTGGTAAAGTTGGAGGATCCTATTCCAACACATGAGTCAATTTCTTGAAATCCAAAATAATTTTAAAGTTTCAGAGCCAATCCTTGTAGTTGGGTTTGGTCAGTATATGGGTGTCCAGGATATGGGCTAGTGAGTTGGATGCAGACATTTCTCTATATAGAGTCAAAATTTCTAGTTAGATTTTGTAATTAGATTTAACCAATTGATTTAGAGATTTAATTTTTAAATAAATTTGGCATTCACTATTTTCTTGGATCCCTACACTCCCTAGGTAGAGATGCGACAATCTCTATGATTAATGATTTTTAGTGGGTGGTGCGGTCCCATCGATTAGCTCACCACCTCCCCTAATAGTTATTGGTGATGGGTCAACAGATGAGTGGACAACTCTTATCCAATGAATCTCTAATCATGGTATACCAATACTTATTTTCTAATTCATGAATCTTACCATGTCCAGAATATTGATTCAATACTTAGTTAAGTCAGACCCACCACTTGCATGAATTAGATTTCTGACTAGATCTCTCACCATATCCAGAATATTGAGCCTAACCCATCCTCTAACCCATAGCATCCAATGCCCAATAGACATGGTTGCATCTTCTCGGTGCAACGAACCACTATATCCAGCTGAGAACAATCAACCCCGAGAAGGGCCCGCACATTTACAATGATGGAAGATCTTAGACTTAATATTTTCTTAGAAAAATTTAATTTAGGTCTCTTTAAACTTGACTTGACTTAGTCATAACAATTATGACTAACGTAGTGATATGGGTTGGCTCGAATAATTAGCCACCTCTAATTAGAGCTAGATCGATACAAATAGCCTAGTAAGTATGATCGGTATAAGGGATATGCCATTAACTTGATAAGAATGCATTTAGATTGAATATCTGCTAGACTTACCTTAGACACTAAATTATTGAATCAAAATCAATCAAGTTAGCTTACAATCTAGGCTCGAACTGCGAAGCCAAATCTGGTCTTGACTTGATCGAGTCATATCTCAACGTAATTCGACCTTGATCTAGATTTAATCCTATTTAGTTGATCAAATCTAAGCTTTCTTTGATCCCTCCTAACCAACTCTTGATTCGGTTTGATCAACCGCTAGACCTAATTAAGCTACCCAAGCCCGAACCCAAATTTATGAAGGTGTCTTAGACCTTAAAATTCATAATTTTAGATCTAATTAATTTTATAATCTTAATTCTTAATTAAATTTGGGTTCAAAATCAGAAACATGTAAAAATCCTAGAATTTCAGGATCTAGGGTTTTGCCAAAAAGTAAATTTTTGATTTTTGATTAGGGATGAACGTGCAGCATCCCTACACACCATAAGAGCACCCCATCGAATGAGAGGAGAGAACCTTTAAACTTTACTTTGCTCTTATGATCGGACAGCCAAGGGGAACACCTTAATCAGAAAGAATTACTACACTATAAAATAATAAATCTACAACATATATCTCATATAAAGTCATAGATCTAAACATGCACGTTTTGCATACATCTTATATATCAATCATTAAATTCTAAATGCATGCTTTTAGATCTGATACATCATATATAATATCTAAAAAATAAATTTTATATTGATTATATCAAAATAAAATCTATTCTAGATAAATCATAGAACAATTCTACAACTAGTCTAGGCATGCTTCATTCATATTTTAAATAAAAATTAGAAATTTTATTTTCTATTTTTAGATATGATTATAATATTTATAATATAAAAAATAAAAGTATAAAAATTTTAAAAAAAAATTAATCATATCAGAGAAGAAATAGTACTAGACTACACATAGAACAATTCTAAACCTAGTCTAGATATGCATCTCATACAAGATTAATATGAATCTAAAACTTTTTAATCTTTTTGATTTCAGATATGATCGTATCTGATATAACATCTAAAATTTTTAATATCAGATCATAGATTATAATAAAAATTAAATCTAAAGTAGATCTGAAGAATTGCTATTGCAGCTCTAATACTTGTTGAAGGAAAAACTACCTTTTCCACCATAGGATCGATCTGATCTGACCAGATCTATAGAAAATATTTTAAAAATATTTTTATAATATTTAATCAGATCAGAGAGTTCTTTGATCTAATTTTAAAGATTTGATATTAAAAATTAAAATTAAAATTAAAATAGTAACATCTAATGTTACCTTTAGGATAAACTGCTTTTACCCTGTCGATGATCTATGGAAGCTTTGGATTCTAGATCAAGCCATGCACGTACCTAGCCTCTACCAAAATCCACATAGGCTAGATCTAGAGGTGCTCTCCTTCTAGATCTAATCATCAAAAATTAGATCTAAATCTAATTTTGTGGAGCCTTCGAATCAACCGACGAAGGTAGCGCGCTCGTCTCACGAACATCATCTCTTTCCTTAAACCATTTGCACCAATTCCTATGGATCTTCTCTTGGAACCTTGGCCCAACCTTTGGGTGTGGAGAAGAAGAAGAGGAGGGGCATGGAGAAAGAGGGGATGGTAGTGTGGGGCCTTGGGGCGTAGAGCAATAATCAAGAGAAACCCTAGGGTGCAGGATCTCTTAAATAGTGCCCTGCGCCACCTTAGTATTTCAATCAATCAAGCAACCAATTGCTTGATTTAATTCGAATTTCTTGACTAATTCTCATTCTAACTCACATCAAAATTGCTGCCCCAAATATTCCATATAATTTCATACAAAATAGGTAGGGAGAAGGGAAGGAAGTTTAGTGCACGATGGACTCTTCCTTCTCTCTTAGAGTTTGATCTCTATCAAACCTCTTTGACTGGTCAAATCTAAAATTTGACCAAGTCAAGGCATATCTACATTGGGTGCATGCCTAGGGGGATGTGTGCCCTCACCATGTCATACCAAATAAGTGGAGGCGTGTGCCCCTAGAAAATCTCTAGGGGGCGTGCACCCCTAGTCCCTTCTTTCTTACAATAGGGTCAACCTTTGACTCTAGTGTGCAATAGAAAAAAGCAGGTGATCAAAAATGGTAGGTGACTAGAAATGGTAGATATTGTTGTAAAAATCATCTCATGAATTAAGATAACCTAAGATCCAATCAGGGTTTCGGTTGAGTCAAACTCATCCATGACAAATCAGAAAGACTACAGAAGGAGAATGTTAGGTTCAATCATGTGCTAGCATTATTTTCTTGAACCTAATCGGATCTAATCTAAATCAATTGAACTGATATAGTTGAATTGATCACAACCAGACTCAAATCCTTGTATGTGTGATCCATTTAGGTTCAATTCCATATGGTAATGAGATATGTCATGATCTCTATCATTGACATCATCAAAATATCTTTCAATGGATTAGAATTTTTTTGATTCATACAATTGAAATGATCGATCATCAAGACCATTCTAATTACTCCCAAAATCTACTAATGACACCTAACAGCATGTGGTGGCAACCCATCAGAACTGAAAGTGAATCTCTCGGTGCAGCTATCTGTGTGAATCGATTTTACTATCATGAGTTCCGACAGGATTAGGGTTTAAGATAAACTCATCAAAATCCAACATCCATCATATGAATGAATCATTCGATTTGAGTTCGATGTGAAACCCTAATAGAAAACTTTTTTCTATTATATCATACTGCCATGGCCATGGGCTTAAAGGCTCGATCTCATGATCATCATAGGACGACTCCTCCACTATCGAGCTTGATAGATTCCATCTTAGTGCAATCTAGTTCCTACAATTAACATGCTATAGCCATGATAGAAATGCGATGTTGTCGTTAAGACACCATGTTTATTAGTTTAATCCGACTTCTTAAAATAATTAAAAATTCATAGATAGTAGTGAGTCGGGTCAAATCCATAGGGAAGGTAGTGTTTTTAGATTTGAAATCTTTAATTTTACAAAAGAAAAAGAAAAGAGAAGAGTTTTGGAATCAAAAGTAAAGTTGGAAAATAAAAAAAAATGAAAATTAAAAGGTACAAGAATTTAAATTTGGTACTAAGATCTACTAGTTAGATCTTAGCATCTACTTGCAATAAAATAAAAAGTAATAATTAAAATATAAAAATTAAATTATAACAAAAATAAAAAGTTAAAATTAAAATACAATAATAAAATTTTTATTAATTAAAATTTTAAAATTTAAATACATAAAATTTAAAAAAAATAAAATAAAATAGCTTGATCTTTGATCTTGGATCAGCATGGGTGGAAAGATGGTGTAGAAGCCCAGCTTTTTCTCTCGGCACCAGTTGCCTCGAAGCAGCCATTAACCCAGAGCCTAGCTTCACCCTAAACCAAAGCTTCACCTTGATCAAAGATGTTGATTTTTGGAGGCCTGGGGGTCCTTAAATAGATATTGGAGGACTGGAGGATTTTCTTCTAGGCAATGTGGGACTAAGGGCCTCTTTGATCATCAAAATATGAAGAAATTTAAGTAAAAATTAGATTAAAATAAGTTTTGGGTAAATTCTACTACTTTGGATGAAATCTAGCCATTAATAGGAATCCAACGATCTAAAAATCATCAAAATCGGATGTGTATTAGCCCAAATTAGATCGGATTAAATTCTGGCCATTCGATCGCACGTTGATGGAGAAAATATGGCTGTTGATCGTGCGTCGGGAGTCTTGATCGTCATCAAGAACATTCTAGACCATTGGATTGAAGCTAGAATCAAGCGCTGCCATCTGATGGTGATCTGGGTGAAATCAGAAACCAAATCAAAGTTGGAATAAACCCTAACTGTCCGATCTTGACCGCAAACAACCACAGCCATCCGATCGCACAGTTACTGTTCCCATGGACTGCGTGGACTGGCTGCACCGCACTCCACAACCAATCAGTGCCTCCTGTTGCCGAGTGAAAAGTCTAAAATACCTTGTGAGCCACGATGGATTTCTATGGACCCTTTAAGGGTCTAGGTCCACCACGTGTTGCTCTGTGATTTGCCAATTTCTGCTGAGCTAGCGGTCCACGCCTAGATCATGGACTGATTGGTGGCTTCTATAGCTAAGTCGGCTTTGATGACTTGGCTTGGCTTGTGGAGCCGGCTGAGCTATTTTTTTATTTAATTTTTATTTATTTTATTTCTTTAGAAATTCATATCTTCTTTATTTTAGCTCCATTTTACTTTAAACTTATTTCGTTATAATAAAAAAAATGAGCTCTTTCCATTATTATAAAATTTTATTTTTTAATTTTTATTATTTTTAAATTAATTTTTTAATTAATAAAAATATGAATTTCTTAAAAATTATATATAAATTGATTATTAATTCTTAAAAATTAATATAAATTAATTGATAAATTAATATTTTTATTGATGAATTTATGGTACTTATCACACCCCCCAACTTAAGCTTTGCTCATCCTCGAGTAAAGAAAGAATTTAGTTTTAAATATCTTTTAACTTTAGAGTTTCAAATTTTACCTAAGCAATTTTCAAAATCACCATTGATATTCAGTAGAGCTTAAGTGAGATATATCATTGGGTTACTAATACTTATCAATAAAAAAAATTAAGTAAAGAACATTAAATTTTTTTTGAACTTTTTCTAAATTATCCCTACCTTTATCATCTAAATTTGTTCTAAAACTTTCATATATAAGTGTATTGCTACTTTCGCCCTTCATTTATTGATTTTTATTTTCACATTACTCTACTTTTTGATGCGAATATCATTGCTTACTTAGGCAATGGGACCCGATTATTTGGATGGAAAATCAATATTTTTTTTTAACATTGTACCACTATTGAGTGTTCTTAATCCATTAAGCTTTCTATTTGATTCATGTAGTGAGTTTTGGGCCAATGACTTCCCAAACCTAGTTGGACTTTAGGGTACTAGGTATAGAATACCCCTCGGGCTTACTAGCTCAAATCAAATAGGCTATGAGTTAAGACTAGCTTTACAATGAGCTTTTCTGGCCTTCCCATCTTTTGACATGAAACTCAATGCTTGCTTAGGCAAAGAGGCCTTGTTACTCAGTGAGAAGTACTTAAAAACTATTTTATTAAAATAAATTTTTTATATGAAGAAACGTATAGTTATCCTACACAAGCCTATAAAAAGTAGACTTTTCTTTGATGCTAGTAGAAAAAATTAGAAATGCTCAAAGAAAAAATATTTTATGTTCTAGACTTAATTCTTTATTAAATTTTTTTAATACTTGATTCCTCAATATCTCATAGATTCTCTGATCCATGTATCAATTTTTTTTTTAAAATGCTTAGTTTAATTCGATTCTTAAGCATAATCAGGTGTCTAAATACTAAATACTAACTTTTTTGAGAACATAAAATTTTAAAATTTTTATTTTTCTTCCTTCCAACTTAATCGATATTATCCTTAATGGAGAAGAAAAAATAAAGGGTGTAATTAAAGAACATGGAAAGAATACACCTAACTCAGTATATTTTTGGTCCAGCACATGCCTTTTAAAAATTTGGGCTCTCTCCCTCCAACTTATTCAAATTATCCTAAAAAGAAAATAAACAATATGAAAAGATAAATTAGACTAAAAAAACTAAATATTGGGTTGCCTCCCAACAAGTGCTAAGTTTACCATCTTCAGCCAGACATAATGTCAGCTTACTATCCTATGTCAAATATTAGATTGATAAATTCCAATGGTTTTGGATTGTCAATCTTAGAAAGTTGATTTATAATCCTATTATTGATATAATCATTATTAATTAGGGACATAATTTGATGATCCCATTCTCAGATCCATGTTTATTAAGAATTTTTTCTATTTGTTCTTCTAAAATGCTCATGAATGGAGTTTTAGGAGTTACGTTTAGTTCAATGGGTGCTGGAATGATGATTAAAGATGGCTTTAATTCTGGAGGTAAATTAATATGATCTTACTTAAATAACTCTATTGATATTTCATTACATGCCTCTTGATTTTTGTAAGAAGAACCGGCTTCTTAGGGTTGAAGAGAAATAGGACTTTTAGGTTTATAAGTTCTTGGGTAAATCATGTATTCTCTTTTTCTTCTTTTTCTATCTCATTTAAATTGGAACTAGCATCAGTACTAATTCCTGACTCAGATTCTTCTATGTGGTTAGTCTCAGTACTAACCAGTTTCTCAAAATTTTTATTTTGACTAGCATCAGTACTAGCTTCTCTCACCTGATCTTGGTATGGGTCCATAAGAATCCTATAGCTTTTAAGTTCAGGAATTACTTTGGCATTCTCTAATTGGAGATTCTTAAGTGAGACATTAGATTGATAATTTAATCCAGGTGGTTGGTGGACATTAGGTGGGTTGTTTGAAATTGGTAGGCTCGGTAGTTGATCTAGTTTTCTCCTTCATGTTAGACTCAACTAATTATTCTATTTGAACTTCTAGCCTGGACAATAGATTGCTTGTTGAGTTAAGAATCGATTGTTGTTGATTCAGAATTAATTATTGAAGTTGGTTAAATCTATCATCAGACTAGATTGGTCTGTTGAGGAGGTGGGTATGATAGCTGATTATTATATGAGTGGCTGGGTAAACTGACTAGGCTGACCATTATTATAGGCATAGTTTTGGTATTGGGGCCTATTCTGATAATTTTGCACTGATAGAGTTTGGGTCTGAGCCTGAGTCTGTTGTGGTTTTCAAGAAAAATTAGGATGGTTTCTCCAGCCAAGAGTTATATGAATTTGAAAATGGATCATTAATCGGCTTGGAGTAGTCTTTAACAAGCTTGGACTTGTTCTTGGATAAAAGGATGGAAACTTGTGCAGCCTTAGGACATTCATTCACATGATGGGTTGGGCTAGCATAGATTGAACAAATCTCCTGATAATTAGAAGATGATGTGAATTATGTGCAGGAGATTGTTGACCTAGGGTTAGGACTTGATCTAATTTTCTGAGCAAGAAAGTCCACTTTATTTATCAAATTTGAATCAAGCTTTAGGACTAGATTCTAGATATTTAAATTCATGGATCCCTGCCCTAGGTTTGGTAGAAAGATAACGAAGCATGGTTAATTGAGTTTTCACTTAGGATTTCAAATAAGGTATAGGCTTCGTCCTCACTCTTATTCATGAATGCACCTCCATAGGATGCATCTACCATCTATCTATATTGATCTCCTAAACCCTCATAGAAAGCTTGAACTATTTGCCACTTAGATAGACCATGGTGTGGGCATTTTTCTAAGAAGTTTCTTAAGTCTCTCCCATGACTCGTGAATCTATTCTCCTGAAAAGCTGAGCAAATCTAGTGATAACTCACCTCATAGTATGTTGGTTCGGCTTATGGGATAAAATTTCTTAAGAAATTCACTCTGCAATTCAGCCCAAGTTTTAATTGGTCTCCCTATTGTGCCAAGCCAGTATGGCCTTTATCTTTTAATGATAAGGGAAATAAAATTAGTCTGAGGGTATCATTAATTAAATTTTGAATTTTTATCATAGAGCAGATTTCTAAAAATTCATCCAGATGTTTGTAAGGATCTTCATTGGTGTTCCCATAGAAAGATGGAAGCATCTGGATTGTGGTCGGCTTGATCTCATACTGGGTAGCATGGATATTAGGTAACTGGATACAAGTCGATGGGCTATAGATAGAAGGGATAAAATATTCCTTAATTCTGCTTAGGTGGTTCTCTAAAATTTTCAACCATCGAGTTTAATATCGGGTAATCAATTCAGCCTTTCAATGTTATGGTTGAGATTCAACTAGATCAGATAAAGTAATTTCCTACCATATATGCACTAGTGCAACCCTAACATATGGTTCAAAATTTTTTTAGAATTTTTAGAATTTTTTTATTATTTTTTATTATATTATTATATTATTATTTTAGTTTTTTAAAATTAAATTATTTTAATTATTATTTTTAATATATATATTTTAATTTAATTTTATTTTTTTTTTTGATTTTTAGAGGAAAAAGAGAAGAAAGAAATAAAAGTTCTAAAGAAGAGGTCCTAAGGAGTTCCCAGAACTAGCTAAGAAAAGAATAGAGAAAAATTAGGTTTAATTAGTGATAATGTTGGTTAGCAATCAAGTTGGTCAATCAATCCTAACTAAGGATTATCCTAGATCTAGATAGCTCCTAACTGCCAAGGTCACCTTCAAGCCCTCCAAGTGTAGGATTAGCCAATCAACTGGCCAGGTAAGTGTAAGGATCGGTGGGAGTCCCCCCATTGCTTGCCTTAGACATCAATTATGCTTGGTTAGATAAGTGAATGGAACCAATTAGAAACCATCTTCCTTCGGGCTCAATCATCTCTAAACCACTTTCCTAGACATCAGTCAAATTGACTTATCCTAACTTGGTTCAACTCTTAGGATTTCTTGTCCTATTGAGCTCGAGTTCCTAGGACTGATGTCTAATTGATTTTAAAATTAAAGGTTTGGGTCAATGTAGGATGCTAGTTGGTTGTTTGTGGGCCAAGAAAAGATAATTAAATCCCCACCTTATCTTATTTAATTGGATTGTGCCCTTAATTTGGTTTAATATGAATATGCACAAAAAATTTCAATCAAAGGATTCTATACAATTTAAACTAGATGCATGCAACTAATTGAATTATGAAAGGCTTACCTTGCCTCCAGCAATCACCAAAAAAAATAAAAATAAAAATAAAATTAATATGATGCATGCTCTAAATAGTTAAGATTTCTAATCTTGTCATGAGATTAGATTTAAGTAAATATTTTTTTTAAATTAATTTAAAAATAAAATAAATAAATAAATAAAATAAAAAGGGAAGAGAACTAGGGTTAGGATTGATCTCATCAAGCAAAACTCCTGGTTCTTTTTGTTCTTTAATCTCTTTTTCTATATAAAATAATAAAAAAAATTAGCAAGCAATATTTATAAAAAAATAAAAATTTTATTTATAATTTATTTATAGAAAAATCAAAGAGATCAAAAATTTAATGTTTGTGCCTTCCCCAGCAATGGTGCCAAAAACTTGATACGTTTGCCAAAATTATTTTTAATTTATTTAAAATAAATCAAAAAAATCAAAATCAAAAATCAAAAATAATCTCCAATAATGGTGCCAAAAACTTGATAGAAATGCGATGTTGTCGTTAAGACACCATGTTTATCAGTTTAATTCGACTTCTTAAAGTAATTAAAAATTCATAGATAGCAGTGAGTCGGGTCGAATCCATAGGAAAGGTAGTCTTTTTAGATTTAAAATATTTGATTTTATAAAAAAAAAAAGAGAAGAGTTTTGAAATCAAAAGTGAAGTTGAAAAATAAAAAAAAATAAAAATTAAAAGGTGCAGGAATTTAAACTTGGTACTAAGATCTACTAGTTAGATCTTAGCATCTACTAGCAATAAAATAAAAAGTAATAATTAAAATATAAAAGTTAAATTGCAATAAAAATAAAAAGTTAAAATTAAAATGTAATAATAAAATTTTTATTAACTAAAATTTTAGAATTTAAATACATAAAATTTAAAAAGAAAATAAAATAAAATAGCTTAATCTCTGATCTTGGATCGGCATGGGTGGAAAGATGGTGTAGAAGCTCAGCTTTTTCTCTCAACATCAGTTGCCTCGAAGTAGCCATTAATCTAGAGCCTAGCTTCGCCCTGAACCAAAGCTTCACCTTGATCAGAGATGTTGATTTCTAGAGGCCTAGGGGTCCTAAAGCCTTGCTTTCTTCTTCTTATAAATTTCTTAAACTTTCTTGTAATCAGTGCCATGCCCTCATCTTCTTCATCTTCATTCATTGACTCATCTTCTTCTTCATCAATTGCAATAAATTTGAGGGCAATGGTCCACTTTTTTTTCCCTTCATCTTCATTATGCTGCTTCATGGTGATTTCATGGATCATCAATGATCCAATCAGCTCTTCCAAGGGTAGCTTATTTAAGTGTTTAGCCTCTTAAATTGCAGTGATCTTTGCCTCCCATGACTTAGGCAAACATCTAAGAATTTCTCTTACCAAATCACTATTAGAATAAATCTTTCCAAGACTTTTTAGACCATTAGTTATATCAGTGAAACAAGTGAACAATTTTGTGATTGATTCAATTGATTTCATTTTGAAAAGCTCATATTGGTGCACTAACATGTTAATCTTAGATTCCTTAACTTGGTTTGTGCCCTCATGAGTGACTTTGAGTCTATCCCAAATTTTTTTTACAGAATTGCAAGTAGACATTTAGTTAAACTCATTGGCATCCAAGGCACAATACAAAATGTTCATAGCCTCGACAATTAGCTGAATTGATCTTTTATCTTCCTCACTCCAATCCTTTTCAGATTTAGGTGTGCTAATGCCATCGACCATAACAGTGGATGTGTGCGACCCATTGATCATGACACTCCATATATCATAATCAACAACTTGAATGAAGATTCTCATGCCTGCTTTTCAATATGTATAGTTTGTGTCATTGAAAAGTGGTGGTCTGTTGGTGGATTACCCTTCGACAAGTGAACCTTCTAATTATGTTGTGATGATCTTCATCTCCTAATGGTTAGATTAGTGCTAGCTGAGAATCAAGCTTTGATACCACTTGTTGTCCAGCTAGAGAACCTAAGAAGAGGAGGGGGGGGGGTGTTGGGTTATTAAAAATTTTAATGAACTTAGTAAGAGATGTGTAGCTAACGTAGAAAACTATGGAAGATAGATAAATATAAAAAGTAGAAAGAAAGAACAACACACACAAGCAGAAACACACACACAAACATAAAAAATTTATAGTGGTTCGGTGCACCTCCATCACCTACATTCACTCTCGAAGCGACCCCTTAGAAATTTCCACTATAATCACCTGATTACAGTATGTTCGTTTTCACTGCACTCACAAATAAACCCAATTGATTTTAACTCAGGTCAACCAATTCTTTACAAGCCATTAACCTAAGGCTCCCCTAAACTAAACTAAATTTGGTACAAGAGAATCTCCTTCAAGTATTAGCCCCAGCTAATATAGGTACAAAATGATTAAAAGAAAAGTGAATACAACTCAGAATGATCCTATTTTTTGGTTGAATTATTATTGTTGGTGCTTTCGTTAAGGAAGCCTTGAATGCTAATAATGAATTATTCTCTTCCTTTTTTGAATGAAATTTAATTATCTCAAGAAAAAGTTGATTGAAAGTAGGTAAGCCTTCTTATAGACAAGAAAAATTCTAAGCTCACTATTTCTTTTCTATTCTATATATTCTTTATGGGCTTGAATAGTGTTTTCCTTTTATATTTTTCTTTTTCTCTTTATTTATTAATCATTTTTAAGGAGTTCTAGTTGATATGACTTGGATTTTGGCCAAATAGTACCATTGGAAGTCGGAAATATCCATTGGAAAAGATTCTGGGCGAAGATAGAATGTTGCAAAACTAGCTGTTGAAGGAAAATCCTGATTTCCCGGATCAGGTTCGTTCAGATCTGATCAGATCAAGAGATATATTTCAAATTTTTTTTTTTTTGATCTAGATCAGATCTAAGATATTTCAGATTTGATTATTATTATTTTAGAAATTAAAATAAAATCAAATAAATTAAATCAGATTTAATTTACCTTAAAGTAGGTAATCCTATTATCCGTTGATGATCCTGTCAGCAGCAGAAGGTTCTGGATCAAGCCACACTTAGGCTGGATCTAGAGATCCTCTTCTTCTCTATCACGTCTTCAAAAATCAGATCTGGATTTGATCTGAAGGATCTTCAAAACTCTTTTCGAAGATCAGCAGTTGTCCTATGCAGCAGTGCAGCCTTCTAGCTTTCAGTCGCCTTTCTTTGATCTGGATCACATCAACCAAGAATCCAAACACTTTGGACATGGAGAGGAGAGGGAGAAGGTGGGTTTGGTGTGGAGGAAGAGGGGAGAGGCAGCCTTGGGGTGTGGGATTTCAATTCTCCAATCATACAATCATACAATCTAAGTTGGGCGCAGGGTCTTATTTATAGACTGTCTGTGATCTAACTTCTCTTTTTCCCAACCAATCATAACTCTTTATGAAATCAGATCTAAATCTGATTGGTGAGAATAGAGTCCTATGGATTCTTCTTAGAAGGCGCCTAAGATCAATCAAAGTTGGTTTTTAGGAGAACTCTAATTAGAATCCAAAAAGGAGATGGAGTCCCTGTCCAATAGGGACTCCTGGGCGCCTCTAGCTTGGGCACACGCCAAGGGTGGCGTGCGCCCTCTTCCTTGCCAGGTTCTACCAGGGGGTAGGCCCCCACTAGCTCTCCAATAGGTGCATGACATGTGGACAGAAGTCAAAGTATCAATGGTCAACATTTGACCAGTCAAAGGTAGACTTTTGACCAAAGTCAAAGAACGAGAAATGGCAGGTGACCAAAAATGGTAGGTAATGTCCTACAAAATAAGACAACCTTTTCTGACTTGGACAACCTCTAGTTAGACCATATGAAGGCCTCTGATTGAGCACAAACTTCTTTGGCTCAGATAGAATAACTTATTTGTGATAGCAAAAGAAGAACGTTAGGTTCAATCGAGTGCTAGCACGATTTTCTTGAACCTAATTGAATCTCATTCAGATCAATTGAGCTAGATCAGTTCAATTGATGATCACCAGATTCAAACCCTTATTTGTGTGATCCAGTTAGGTTCAGTTCTGTATGGTAATGGGATATGTCATGATCTTTATCATCGACATCATCGAAACTCCTTTCGATGGATCAAAACTCTTCTGATTCGAACAGCTAGAATGATCGATCATCTAAATTATTCTAATTGCTCCCAAAATCCATTAGTGACACCTAGCAGTATATGGTGGCAACCCATCAGAGCTGAATGCGAACCTCTTGGTACAGCTATCTGTGTGATTAAGTTCTTCTATCTTGAGCCCCGATCAGATTAGGGTTAAGGTGAACTCGTCAAACCCTAGTCTCTGTCATATGATGTAACCATTCGATTCAAGTCCAATGTGAAAATCTAAATAGAAACTCTTTCTATTATTTCACTCTACCATGGCCATGGAACTTTCTGGACTTGATTCTCATGATCATCATAGGGCTGCTCCTCTACCACCGAGGTAGATAGATTCCATCTTGATGCTATCCAGTTCCTACAATGAACATGCTATAGCCAACATACACCTCAGGGTTCCATATGGCTAGGAGATCGAGTAATGGTGTAGTCAAACTATAACACCCTCAAGGTGAACTGTCGATGCACCTCAGGTCAAAGAACCAGACACACCACTGCAGCATCGAGTCAGTCATCGATGAGAAGGTAGACTTCCTAATGACTACTCGAGGTGGTCACGCTCAGTGCCCTCATTCTCTAATGAGTACCTGTACTCTCACTCCGATGTCTCCACACCGTAGATTTAAGGCTCATCTACTAAAGAGAAGCGATTGTTCACCAACTTTTTGGATCAATCACCATCCTCGTGATGATCCTATAGTTGGAAGCATTTTATGAGTTAATAATGATTATTCATGTCTTAAAATTTCAACTCTTGAAAATATGAATTATCATTATCATTAACTCAAAGGATGTATCACAGACACTAAATAGACATATGTGATAGAAAATAACCCATTTTATTGATTATAGTCAAAATTACAATTTTGCCCCTAGAAGTCTATTACAAGTGTCAGCCAATTCTGGCTTCTAGGGCACATATATCTAATAGCTATTGTATTTCTCAGATAATGTCGAGCTGGCTTGATTCTAGCTTTAGACTGGCTCAAGCAAAATTTCTTCATAAGATAATATTCTATCCTATTGAGATAGCTAGCTTGATTTTGTATCAGGTTGGCTCGATCAACAGTTCACTAAAATCAACTTCTGACTTTCTGATATAGCCAACTCGGCTCCAAATTTGGCTGGCTCAGCTATATGTCAAGCCAAAGAGTTAATTACGTGCCATGCTAGAGCTGGCTCGAATCCAAACCAGGTCAGCTCAGTTTTTGAGGAGGGATTTTTCTTCTTACTTTAAAAATATTTCAAGGATTGTTTTAAATAAATTGAAGGAACTTCATTTGATTATGAAATCTTTCAATGGCCTTTTTCTTTCTACAAAAGAAATAGACTGTGATATTCTTGAAAAGTATTAGTATTAAGGTTATTCTCTAATATTTTGTAATCATCAAAATAATTCCTGGGGGTAATAAATTTGATCACCGCGACATAGCCACACATGTGTCTGGCCTCCATGGATGGTCTATGTTGGTGCAGAATCTGGTTGACGCTGGATCAAGTTAGAGTTGGGAAAGAGGAGGTCGCCATCGATGACCTACAAAGTAAAGTTCCATTTGGAGTTCATGGTGGTGGCTCCGACAGGATCCTCCGATGATCAAGTTGGCTCTTTTGGCCAACAGAAATAGAGTGCTCAAGCAAGAATTCAGTAGAGTTTTTGGGAAGAAGAAGAGAGCTTAGAGAAAACATATCTAGAGGATTCCTTTTTATAGATAGAGTCTATTGTAATCATCCGATAGTGGGGTCGATTGTAGCAGATTGATAAATGACAGTTGTAACCATCCTGATAAATGACAATCATAACCATCCGATAGTAGGATCGCTTGTAGCAGACTAATAAATAACAGTCATAACCATCCTGACAAATGACGATCATAACAGTCTGATAGTGGGGTCGCTTGTAGCAGACTGATAAATGACAGTCATAACCATCCTGATAAATGACAATCATAACCATCCAGTAGTTGGATTGCCTATAGGAATTAGTCTGAAGGAGAGGTCCAGAAGGAGTTTGGCTCTTAGTGGAATCCAACTGAAAGAGACATCTGGAAGGAGTTCGACTCCTATAGGAATCTGACTGAAGGAGAAGTCCGAAAGGAGTTCGACTTCTAAAGTATTCGGACTGAAGTAGCAGTTCGGAAGGAGTTTGGCTCCTATAGAAATCCGACTGAAAGAGACATCCGAAAGAAATTTAGCTCCTGGAGGAATCTGACTGAAGGAGAAGTTTGAAAGGAGTTCAACTAGGGTTTGTTTGCTAGGAAAGTTTGATTGTTGAAGGAGTTTGGCTGGGGGTTCATCCGTTGGGAGAGTTCGACTACCGAAAAGAGAATTTCCAATCAAAATTTTCCATGATTACCAATCGCATTAGGCTAAGCATTAGATTATACTTCGGCGAGAGTGAGGTTTTGTTAGATATATGTGCCTTAGAAGTCAGAATTGGCTGACACTTGTAATACACTTCTAAGGGCAAAATTATAATTTTGACTAATATCAATAAAATGGATTATTTTTTATCACATATGTGTATTTAGTGTCTGTGATACATCCTTTGAGTTAATGATAATGATAATTCATATTTTCAAGAGTTGAAAATTTAAGACATGAATAATCATTATTAACTCATAAAATGCTCTCGACCATAGGATCATCACGAGGATGGTGATTGATCTGGAAGGTTGGTGTACAATCGCTTCTCTTTACTAGATGAGTCTTGAGTCGATGGTGTGGAGACACCGGAGCGAGAGTACAGATACTCGTTAGAGAACGAGGGCACTGAGCGTGACCATCTCGAGTAGTCATGAGGGAGTCTACCTTCTCATCAATGACTGACTCGATGCTGCAGTAGTGTGTCTGGTTCTTTGACCTGAGGATGCATCGGTAAGTTCACCTTGAGGGTGTTATAGTTTGACTACACCATTACTCGGTCTCCTAGCCATATGGAAACCCTGAGGTGTATGTTGGCTATAGCATGTTCATTGTAGGAACTGGATAGCATCAAGATGGAATCTATCTACCTCGGTGGTAGAGGAGCAGCCCTATGATGATCATGAGAATCAAGTCCTAGAAGTCCATGGCCATGGCAGAGTGAAATAATAGAAAGAGTTTCTATTTAGGTTTTCACATTAGACTTGAATCGAATGATTACATCATATGACAGAGACTAGGGTTTGACGAGTTCACCTTAACCCTAATCTGATCGGGGCTCAAGATAGAAGAACTTAATCACATAGGTAGCTGCACCAAGAGGTTTCGCATTCAGCTCTGATGGGTTGCCACCATATACTGCTAGGTGTCACTGATGGATTTTGGGAGCAATTAGAATGATTTAGATGATCGATCATTCTAGCTGTTCGAATCAGAAGAGTTCTGATCCATCGAAAGGAGTTTCGATGATGTCGATGATAGAGATCATGACATATCCCATTACCATACAGAACTGAACCTAACTGGGTCACACAAACAAGGGTTTGAATCTGGTGATCATCAATTGAACTGATCTAGTTCAATTGATCTGAATGAGATTCAATTAGGTTCAAGGAAATCGTGCTAGCACTCGATTGAACCTAACGTTCTTCTTTTACTATCATAAATAGTTATCCTGACTGAGCCAAAGGAGTTTGTGCTTATTTAGAGGCCTTCATTTGGTCTGACTGAAGCTTGTCCATGTCAGAAAAGGTTATCTTATTTTGTAAGATATTACCTACTATTTTTGGTCACCTGCCATTTCTCGTCCTTTGACTTTGGTCAAAAGTTAACCTTTGACTGGTCAAATGTTGACCATTGACACTTTGACTTTTGTCCACGTATCATGTACCTATTGGAGGGTTGGTTGGGGCTTGTCCCCCTACCAAAACCTAGCAAGAAGGAGGGCGCACGCCACCCTTGGCGTGTGCCCAAGTTGGAGGCGCCCAGGAGTCCCTGTTGGACAAGGACTCCATCTTCATTTTGGATTCCAATTAGAGTTCTCCTAAGAATCAACTAAGACTGATCTTAGGCACCCTCTAAGGAGGAATCTAGGGGACTCTATTCCCACCAATCAGATTTAGATCTGATTTCACAAAGGGTTGTGATTGGTTGGGAAGAAGAGGAGTTGGATCACGCTTAGTCTCTAAATAAGACCCTGCGCCCAACTCAAAGAGCATCACAATTCTCCATGACCCAAGGCTACTTCTCCTCTCCTCCTCCATGCCATACCCACCTTCTCCCTCTCCTCTCCATGCCCAAAAGGAGTTTTGGGACCTTCAGTTGGTGCAATCCAGGATGAGAGAAAGGCGACTGAAAGCTAGAAGGCTGCGCTGTACTGCAAAGGACAACTACTGATCTTCGAAAGGTATTTTGAAGATCCTCCAAATCAGATTCTAGATCTAATTTTTGGAGATATGATAGAGAAGAAGAGGATCTCTAGATCCAACCCAGGTGGATACTGGTAGAGGCGAGGCACTTGCGTGGCTGGATCCAAGAACCTTCCGCTGCTTACAGGATCATCAATGGAGTAATAGGATTACCCTACATCAAGGTAAATTAAATTTAATTTAATTTATCTAAATTTTATTTTAATTATTAAGAATAATAAAAATTAGATCTAAAATATCCCAGATCTAATTTAGATTAAAGAAAAAAAATTTTAAAATATATCTCTTGATCCGATCAGATCTGAACGAACCTGGTTCGAAAAATCAAGGATTTTTCCTTCAACTGGTATCAGAGCCAAGGTTCTAAAGTGTTTAGATCTTATTTTAAATTTATTTTAATTAAAAAATAAATAATTTTAGATGTCACATGAGATGTGATCAGATCTGAAATTAGAAAAAATTAAAATTAAATGATTTGGATCTAAGATTAGAAAATATGCATGACTAGTTCTAAAATAGAATAGTTCTATAGAATAGTCTTGCATGTTTTCAATTTAATTTGATTAAATCATATTTTAG
Source organism: Cocos nucifera (assembly GCA_006176705.1). Lineage (NCBI taxonomy): Eukaryota > Viridiplantae > Streptophyta > Magnoliopsida > Arecales > Arecaceae > Cocos > Cocos nucifera. The sequence goes on along the minus strand of QRFJ01001311.1, from coordinate 221,157 downwards.
ATTAATTTATTTACTATTTTTTGATATTATAATAGTTATAATAACATCTAAAAAATAGCAAATAAAAATTATTTAATTTTAAATATCATATGAGATATGATTGATGCATGTCTAGACTAGTTGTAGAATAGTTCTACATAATTATCTAGATTAGAATTTATTTTGATTAGATCAATTTAAATCTAATTTTTTAGATTATTATGAGATAATTTAGATCTAAAAATATGCATAATTCGATACATGAGATGTATGCAAAATATGCCATGATTAGATCTAATTTGTATATGAGATATATGATATAGATCTAAAACTATTTTGTAGTATTACATGTTCCTGATTAAGGCATTCCTCTTAGCCGTACGATCATAAGAATGAAGAAGGATTTAAAGGCCCTCTCCTTCCATCCGATGGGATGTTCTTATGATGTGTAGGGGTGCTGCGTCATTCGTCCTTAATCAAAAATCCAAAACTTACTTTCTGCAAAATCCTAGATCCTGAAACCTTAGGATTTATTATGCATATTTTGTTTATGAAGCCTACTTAATTAAGAATTAAGATTATGGAATATTAATTAGGTCTAAAATTGAGAATTTTAGATCTAAGACATATTCATAATACTGGGTTCGGGCTTGGGTAGCTCAATTAGGTCTAAGCGGTTGATTAAACCGAATCAAGAGTTGGTTAGATGGGATCAACAATGCTTAAATTGACCAGCCTAATAGGATTAAGTCTGGGTCAAGATCGAGTCACGATCAAGCAAGACCTAATTAGGCTCAGAGGTTAGAGTCTGGATTGTAGGCTAACCCAATTAGTTCTAACTCAATAATTTGGTGTCTAAGGTAAGTTTGGCACATACGACCGACTGATTTTTAATTGGAAGCTACTCGATCTGAATGCATTCTTGTATGAGTTAATGGCATATCCCTTCCACCGATCTCACTTACCTGGCCATATCTGTTGACACAGTTCTGATTGAGGTGGTCAATAATCCGAGCTAACCCATGCCACTAGGTTAGTCATAATTGTTATGACTATGACAAGTCTAGTTTAATGAGACTTGAATCAATTCTCCCTAAGAAAAGATTAAGTCTGAGGTCTTCCACCATGTAGATGTGCAGGCCCTTCCCAGGGTTGATTGTTCTCGGCTGGATACAGTGGCTCAGTTGCACCAAAAGATGCAACCATGTCTATTAGGCATTGGATGCTATGGGCTGGAGGATGAGTTGGGCTCAATATTTTGGATATGGTAAGAGACTCAATTAGGAATCCAGTCTGTGCAAATGGTGGGTCTGACTTAACTAAAGAGTGGATCAATATTTCGAATACGATGAGATTCATGAATTAGAGACCAAGTTTGGGTGCACCATGATTAAAGAATCATTGAACAAGAGTTGTTCACCTATTGGCTAACCCATCATCAATAACTGTTAGGTGAGGTGATGAGTCAGTTGGTGAGACCGCACCACCCACTAGAAATCATTAATCATGGAGATTTTTGCATCTCTATAGAGGGAGTGTAGGGATCCGAGAAAATAGTGGGAGCTAATTTGTTTAAAAATAAAATCCCTAAATAAATTGGTCGAGTCATAATTATAGTATCTAACTAGAATCTTTGACTCTTTATAGGAAAATATCTGCATCCAACCCATTAGCACGTATCCTGGACACACACAGACTGATCGAACCCAATTATAAAGATTGGCTCAGGAATTACAAAATCATTTTGGATTCTAAAAAGTTAATCCATGTTTTGGACCAGGACCCTCCCACCTTACCAGCCCATCCATCCACTAAACAGGGAACATCTCTGGAAAAATGGATAGACGAAGATAATAAGGCCAAATATTACATGTTGGGCTCGATGTCTGATGAGCTCTGGCACCAACATGAAGATATCAGGATTGCTCGCCAAATGTTGGCTCACTTGTAGGAGATGTTTGGTGAACAGAGTCGCGCAGCCAAGTATCAAGTCACGAAATGACTTTTTAAGGCTAAGATGCATGATGGATAGTCAGTCCAAGATCACTATCTGATGATGATCAAGGATATAGAAGAGCTTGAGAAGCTCGATGTGAAGTTAGACTTGGATCTGCAAAATGATATCATTCTGCAATCCTTGACTAATGCATATGGGCAATTCATCATGAATTACCACATGCATAACTTCAAAATTCCTGACCGAATTAATGAATATGCTGTCACCATGAGCTTTCTATGAAGGTTCTAAAGGCTCAGTCTTCTATGCAATGGACTTCTTCCAAAAGAAAGTCTTATGGAAAGAAAAAGAAAGTCTGCGAAAAGCAGAAGTGGAAGGAGCAAAAGAAGAAGAAGAGCAGAGACAAAGATGGAAATCGCTGTCAAAGGAAGTATTTCCATTGCAACAGCGATGCCATGAAAGCGGACTGCTCCTACTTACCTGGCCACCCTGAAGAACCAAGAAGGAAGGTCCTTCTGAGGGTATGCTCATTATTGAGTCTAACCTTACAGGTTTCTTCTGCATCCTGGTTGTGCTTGACTCTAGTTCTAGTGCTCATCTGTGCACTTTCATGCAGGATCTTGAGGATAGCAGGAGGTTGAGGGATGGAGACATGATCCTATGCATTGGTAATGGAGCAAGAGTTGCTGCAGTAGTCGTGGAACATACCCTCTTCGATTATCATCTGGTTTAGAACTTAGTTTGAAAGACTATTATTATGTGCCTGCAGCTAGCAGGAATTTGATTTCTGTTCATGCTTAGCACAAGAAGGGTATGTGATTACCTTCTTTAAGGACCATTGTAACATTCTTTATGAAAGAAATAAAATTGCAAATGGTTTCCTTATTAATGGTGTTTATCAGCTACATGTTGATGTGTACCTATTCTAACTATCGAGCAAAACGTGGATGCCAAACACTAGGATAGTCCAAACGATAGATATCTATGGCACCTAAGATTAGGTCATATAATAGAAGATAGGATCAACAAATTGGAAAAAAATGGGCTATTGAGTCCATTGACTTTCGAGTCATATCCAACTTGTGAATCTTATCTTCAAGGCAAAATGACTAAACTCCCTTTTGTTAGACATGGGGAGAGGGCCACAGATCTCCTTGCCCTAGTACATACAGATGTGTGCGGCCCATTTGATGTGCCGGCTAGAGGCAATTTTGTCTACTTCATTATCTTTACCGATGATTTGTCTAGGTATGGGTATGTGTATCTTATGAGACACAAGTCTGAAGCTTTTGAAAAGTTCAAAGAATTCCGACATGAAGTAGAAAAACAAACTGGAAAACTCATTAAGGTTCTTCGATCAAATCGAGAAGGTGAATACCTTAGCCAGGAATTCCTAGACTATCTCAAGCATAATGGCATAGTCTCTCAATGGATTCCACTAGGAACACCTCAACTCAATAGGGTTTCAGAACGAAAAAATCGAACTCTATTGGATATGGTCCGACCCATGATGAGCTTCACAGACCTTCCTGATTTTCTTTGAGGATATTCATTGTTAACTTTAATTTATCTACTGAATAGGGTTCCCTCTAAGACCGCTCTTACCATACCGTATGAGATATGGCACGGTAAGAAACCAAGTCTGAGTCATCTCAGAATTTGGGGTTGTCCGGCTCATGTCAAAAGATAACAAGTGGACAAGTTAGAGTTTCGGTCCTTTAGAGCTCGATTCATAGGATATCCTAAAGAGTCATTAGGATACTATTTCTACATTTCAGAAGATCACAATATGATTGTGAGTCGACATGCCATCTTTCTTGAAAAATAGTTTATTTAAGATAGCAGCATTGGAAAGAAGATTGAGCTTGATGAGAAAGTCTCACAAGTACAATGAGCTAAGGACCAATTGGAACCAAATCAGGTTGAGCCAATAAGAACACTACCTCCTCCACCTCGTAGATCAGAAAGAGTTTTTTGTCCCCCTGAAAGATACTTAGGTATTATTTCAGAGGAAGTAGAGAAAATATTCCTCGTAGGTAATGGTGCTCATGGTGATGATCCCAAAACCTACAAGGAGGCGATATCAGATATTGACTCCAAAAAATGGCTAGAGGCAATACAGTCAGAAATTGGCTCGATGCACTTGAACCAAGTCTGGATCTTGGTAAATCCACTAGAAGGTATAGTACCTATTGGGTGTAAATGGATCTTCAAGAGAAAGATTGGTGCAGATGGAAATGTGGAGACATTCAAGGCTAGACTAGTGGGAAAAGGTTATAGTCAACGCGAAGGCATTGACTATCAGCATATCTTTTCTCCAGTAGCTATGCTAAAATTCATCCGCATAGTGCTTGCCGTTGCAACCTATTTTGATTATGAAATATGGCAAATGGACGTAAAAATGGCATTCTTGAATGGATATCTTAAGAAAGATATCAATATGGAATAGCTGCTAGGTTTCATATCCAGTGATACTGATCACAAGGTTTGCAAGCTGCAAAGGTCCATATATGGACTTAAGCAAGCATCTCGGAGCTGGAACACTCATTTCAATGATGTGATCAAAAAGTTTGGTTTCATCAAAAATGAAGAGGAACCATGTGTCTTCAAAAGGTCAGTGGGAGCGCTGTTGTCTTCCTTGTATTGTACGTGAATGACATCCTCCTTATTGGAATGATATCCCATGATGACATAGTTAATTATGGTTATCCAAGGAATTCTCCATGAGAGACCTAGGTGTAGCATCCTTTATTCTAGGAATTAAGGTCTATAGGGATAGACCGAATAGGATGCTAGGACTTTCACAGATAGTACAATAGAAGGAAGTACTAAAGGTTTAGTATGGAAAATCTAAAAGGGATCAATATCCTTCAGACATGGTATTATCTTTCTAAGAAGATGTGCCCTAGCACACCTGAGGAAATAGAATGCATGAGCAAGATCCCTTATGCTTCTGCAATAGGGAGCCTCATTTATGCCATGCTATGTACACGACCTGATATAGCCCATGCTGTGAGTGTCACAAGCAGATATCAGTCAAATCTAGGTGAAGAACACTAGACTTCTATGAAATGTATCCTTAAGTACTTGAGAAGAACTAAGGATATGATGTTGGTCTTTGGTAATGGAGAACTCCAAGTCCAAGGATACACAGACTCAAATTTCATGTCCGATGTAGATGATCGAAAGTCAACATCTGGGAGTCTGTTTGTGTGTAATGGTGAAGCTATCAATTGGAAGAGTTCCAAGCAAACCATGATAGCAGATTCCACAATAGAAGCAGAATATATCGCTGCATCAGAGGCTGCGAAGGAAGCATTCTGGGACAAGAAGTTTACTGCAGAAATTGGAGTAATGCTATCAGATGCCATTCCTGTGCACTGCGACAACAATGGCGCCATAGCCCTTGCTAAGGAGCTGAGGTCTCATCAGAAATCCAAGCACATTGAGCGGCGATACCACCTCATCCATGATTACCTCGACAAGGGTTATGTCAAGGTCAAGAGAGTTAACTCCACAGGTAATGTGGCAGACCCACTTACAAAGCCGTTGGGCCAGCAGAAGATCGAAGCCCACCTTGAGAAGATGGCACTTAGACTTGTAGCCAATTGGCTTTAGGACAAGTGGCAGATTGTTAGATATATGTGCCCTAGAAGCCAGAATTGGCTGACACTTATAATACACTTCTAGGGGCAAAATTATAATTTTGACTATATATCAATAAAATGGGTTATTTTCTATCACATATGTGTATTTAGTGTCTGTGATACATCCTTTGAGTTAATGGTAATGATAATTCATATTTTCAAGAGTTGAAAATTTAAGACATGAATAATCATTATTAACTCATAAAATGCTTTCGACCATAGGATCATCACGAGGATGGTGATTGATCTGGAAGGTTGGTGTACAATCGCTTCTCTTTAGTAGATGAGTCTTGAGTCTATGGTGTGGAGACACCGAGTGAGAGTACAGGTACTCGTTAGAGAACGAGGGCACTGAGCGTGACCATCTCGAGTAGTCATTAGGGAGTCTACCTTCTCGTCAATGACTGACTCGATGCTGCAGTAGTGTGTCTGGTTCTTTGACCTGAGATGCATCGATAGTTCACCTTGAGGGTGTTATAGTTTGACTACACCATTACTCGATCTCCTAGCCATATCGGAACCCTGAGGTGTATGTTGGCTATAGCATGTTCATTGTAGGAACTGGATAGCATCAAGATGGAATCTATCTACCTCGGTGGTAGAGGAGCAGCCCTATGATGATCATGAGAATCAAGTCCTAAAGCCCATGGCCATGGTAGAGTGAAATAATAGAAAGAGTTTCTATTTAGGTTTTCACATTGGACTTGAAATCGAATGATTACATCATATGACAGAGACTAGGGTTTGACGAGTTCACCTTAACCCTAATCTGATCGGGGCTCAAGATAGAAGAACTTAATCACATAGGTAGCTACACCAAGAGGTTCACATTCAGCTCTGATGGGTTGCCACCATATACTGCTAGGTGTCACTGATGGATTTTGGGAGCAATTAGAATGATTTAGATGATCGATCATTCTAGCTGTTCGAATCAGAAGAGTTCTGATCCATCGAAAGGAGTTTCGATGATGTCGATGATAGAGATCATGACATATCCCATTACCATACAGAACTGAACCTAACTGGGTCACACAAACAAGGGTTTGAATCTGGTGATCATCAATTGAACTGATCCAGTTCAATTGATCTGAATGAGATTCAATTAGGTTCAAGAAAATCATGCTAGCACTCGATTGAACCTAACGTTCTTCTTTTACTATCATAAATAGTTGTCCTGACTGAGCCAAAGGAGTTTGTGCTTATTTAGAGGCCTTCATTTGGTCTGACTGGAGCTTGTCCAAGTCAGAAAAGGTTGTCTTATTTTGTAAGACATTACCTACCATTTTTGGTCACCTGCCATTTCTTGTCCTTTGACTTTGGTCAAAAGTTGACCTTTGACTGGTCAAATGTTGACCATTGATACTTTGACTTTTGTCCACATGTCACACACCTATTGGAGGGCTGGTGGGGGCTTATCCCCCTAGCCAGAACTTGGCAAGGAAAAGAGGTGCACACCAGTTCTCCTTAAGTGTGTGCCCAAGTTGGAGGCGCCTAGGAGTCCCTATTGGACAGGGACTCCATCTCCTTTTTGGATTCCAATTAGAGTTCTCCTAAGAACCAACTTTGACTGATCTTAGGCGCCCTCTAAGGAGGAATCCAGGGGACTCTATTTCCACCAATCAGATTTAGATCTGATTTCACAAAGGGTTGTGATTGGTTGGGAAGAAGAGGAGTTGGATCACGCTTAGTCTATAAATAAGACCCTACGCCCAACTCAAAGAGCATCACAATTCTCCATGCCCCAAGGCTGCTTCTCCTCTCCTCCTCCATGCCAAACCCACCTTCTCCCTCTCCTCTCCATGTCCAAAAGAAGTTTTGAACCTTGGTTGGTGCAATCCAGATGAGAGAAAGGCGACTGAAAGCTAGAAGGCTGCGCTGCTGCAAAGGACAACTGCTGATCTTCAAAAGAAGTTTTGAAGATCTCCAGATCAGATCCAGATCTAATTTTTGGAGGTGTAATAGAGAAGAAGAGGATCTCTAGATTCAACTCGAGTGGATACCGGTAGAGGCCAGGCATTTGTGTGGCTTGATCCAGAATCTTTCACTGCTTACAAGATCATCAATGGGTAATAGGATTACCCACTTCAAGATAAATTAAATTTGATTTAATTTATCTAAATTTATTTTAATTATTAAAATAATAAGAATCAAATCTAAAATATCTTAGATCTGATTTAGATCAAAGAAAAAAAAAATTAAAATATATCTCTTGATCTGATCAGATCTGAACGAATCTGGTTCAAAAAATAGGATTTCCCTTCAAGTTTATCCCCAACAATAGTCCTCCCACTCCTGAGTTTGAAATTCAAAGAAAGGGAGTACAAAAAAGAGGACCATCGAAGTTCTTTTTTGGGCTCTATATCCGTTGAGGTTGAAGCTCGAAAAAGATCTTATCTTCGGTTGAAGTTGGAGTTCAAGGAAGATTATTTCTCCAGCTAAGATTGAAGGAGATCTTATCTCCTGTTGACATTGAAGCTCAAGGGAGATCTTATCTCCAGTCGAGGTTGAAGGAGATCTTATCTCCTATTGAAGATGACATTGAATCTCGGAGGAGATCTTATCTCCAGTCGAGGTTGAAGGAGATCTTATCTTCTATTGAAGTTGACATTGAAGCTCAGGAGAGATCTTATCTTCAGTCGAGGTTGAAGCTCCAAGAAAACTAGGGGAGATCTTATATCTTATACCAGAAGCCTTCTATTTGGCCTAAAAAAGAAGTCCAGCTTAATCTTTTCCTATTATAGTTCACAAAAGATAGGAATGTTGAAATAAGAATTCTCTATTAAAAAGTGGTTAACAATATTGCAAGTTTTCAAAATTTTAATGTTGACACTATGTAGCTCCTTAATATTTTTTCTTCTCGATGTCCCCCGCCCATGGTATGGATACTTCCACGCAGGGATTGGCTTCTTTAAGACCCCTCCCCCTAGGTCTCCCCCAGTTGTGAAAGAGCTCTTGGTTGCTCTCCTTTCCTCTTGGACCAATATTGTAGGAATTGGTCCAAACGACCCCGCCTGACTAGTTCTTCAATTTTGTTCTGAAGCTGAAAATATTTTCCGATATCGTGACCATGGTTATGATGATACAAATAGTATTTACTTTGATTGCACTTATTTGAGGAAGATCATAATTCTTCTAGTCTTGGTAGTTGATTCTTAATTTTCATCAGAACTTGAGTTTTAGGAGCATTAAGGAGGGCATAGTTGTGGAATCTTTTGGGGGGAGAACTTCTTCATGCCCTTCTATCGAGGCTTCTATGATGATGAGCTCAAAGAGAAGTTTGGGCTCACTTGCGCTCATGGGGAGTCCGTGAGCATGGTCGAACTTCATTCGGCCCACCATCAGTAGTGGGTCTATTAGACTCACCTGCCTACCACTCTTCTGTGGCTTCCTCATCCTTCAACTTGAAGGCTTCTTTTGCTCGGGCATATCCTTAAGCCCGAGCTAACAGATTGGCAAAGTCTTTGGGGTACTTCTTCTTTAGGGAGAATAACAAATCATTCTTCTGAAGGCTGCCCTTGAGTACGACCATCGCAATAGACTGATCAAGATTTCGGACCTTCAATGCAGCAGCATTAAATTGGATGACATAAGCTTGGATAGATTCTTCCTCCTTCTGCTTAATATGCATTAAGGAATCCGAACCTCAGTGCAGACATCGATTGCTGATGAAGTGAGCTGCAAACTGATGGCTCATCTAGTTAAAGGAGAAGATTGTACCCAACTTCAATGCTGAGTATCAGTTTCTTACTGGTCCCTTTAAAGTGGATGAAAAAGCTCAGCATAAGATGATGTCTGGTGTGCTATGGAGCAGCATCATGGTTCGAAAGGCCTTCAGGTGATCGATCAGATTAGAGGTTCTATCTTAGCTTTCAAGTTGGAAAAGCTTGAAGTTCAGTGGAATGGACTCTTGCATAATTCAAAGAGAGAAAGGAGGATCGATGCAGATGTCGTCATAGAGAGTCGGAGCGATGTGGTGGAGTTCTTCAATCCATCAATCCATCTCTCACAGTTTTTAATCGAGGACGTCATCTCGATCGTAGATTTTGGAAGGCTTTCGACTATAGATGGAGAAGGTCTCTTTGGAAGGAGAATCATGATTTGAACAAGGATCCTTTACTCTCTATTTTTCTTTCCCAAGGGACATCGATCGGCTAGCCCGAGTTGGTCTTTCTTCGATCAGATCATGGGGCTTCGGAAGAGCCTGCTCTAATCGAATTGGCACCAGAGCCTGTCGATGTATGGCCTACACCATCTCTGTGAGATCGCGAACCTATTGGACCAGTAGGTTGAACTGCTTTGCATCCACTATGCCTGCAGGTGGAGCTTGAGTTACCAGAGCTGGAGCGAAAATGGATCGATCTGGACAGGATCTGACTGTAGAGGCCGTTGATCGTCGAGTCGAAGCTTTTCAAAGAGGCATTTTTTTTTGGAGGGAATCACTCTACAGAGGAAGAAGAGAAATCAGTACTGAGCACTCCTTTAAGAATAAGAAAATCTCAAAAATAGAGGGCCTTTCCTCTAGTACCAATTCTATTGGTGTAGAATCTGATTGACATCAGATCGAGCTAGAGTTGGGGAAGAGGAGGTTGCTGTCGGTGACCTACAAAATAAAATTTCATCTGGAGTCGATAGTAGTGGCTCCGATAGGACCCTCCGATGATCAAGTCAGCTCTTTTGGCCAAAAGAAATGGAGTGCTCAAGCAAGAATTTAGTAGAGTTTTTGGGAAGGAGAAGAGAGCTTAGAGAAAATATATCTGGAGGGTCTCTTTTTATAGATAGAGCCTGTTGTAACCATCCGATAGTGGGATCATCTGTAGCAGACTGATAAATGATAGTCGTAATCATCCTGATAAATGACAATCAAAACCATCTGATAGTGGGGTCGTCTATAGTAGATTGATAAATGACAGTCGTAACCATCCTGATAAATGACAATCATAACCATCTGGTAGTGAGATCGCTTGTAGCAGACTGATAAATGATAGTCATAACCATCCTAATAAATGATAATGGTAACCATCTAGTAGTGGGATCTTCTGTAGGAATCCATCTAAAGAAAAGGTCTGAAAGGAGTTTGGCTCTTGGAGGAATCCATCTGAAGAAGAAGTTCAGAAGGAGTTTGGCTCCTGAAGGAATCTGACTGAAGAAGAAGTCCAAAAGAAGTTCGGCTCCTGTAGAAATCCAACTAAAGAAGATGTCCAAAAAAAATTTGGCTCCTGAAGAAATTCGACTGAAGGAGAAGTCTAGAAGAAGTTTGGCTGGGATTCATCTTCTAGGAAAGTTTGACTATCGAAGGAGTTTGGCTGTGGTTCGTTTGCTGGGGGAGTTCGACTATCGAAGGGAGAATTTTCAATTGAAGCTTTCCATGATTACCAGTCGCATTAGGCTAAGCATCAGACCAGACTTCGATGGGAGTAAAATTTATCCCCAATAGTCTATGTGAGGCTCTAGTCCCGATCAGCTCCTCCCATGTGCTAGCTCGATGTAGGATCTTTCGATGGCTAATGCAGACCAAACTCCTTTGATCTTCTTCCATCAACTCTTCGAATGCTCTTGTTGACCCTAGTTTGATTTCGATGATAACAAATGTATTTGAGTATAAATTGTTAAATTACTAATGATGTTTGTGAGAATGAATAGTTGTAAATTTCAAGAGCTCAAAAACTTCAAATATTTCCACTCATCCAAATGGAGATTCATCACTCAAGATTTTAGAGAAGAAATTCTAGAATGGATACATCTTTCAAGAGGTCAAAATGAAGATTAAATCAAGACAAAAAGGACACATCTAGCCTACAAAGAACTTTAGAGAAGAATGGATCACAAATAGTCTTTGGCATGCATGGCATGCAAACTGGGCCGACCTAGTCTCAAACTGGGCCAACTAAGTCTCAGTGGAAGCAGAAGATAGAAAGAACGCTAAATTTTTTATGACCCAGGAGATTGAGCTAACCTAGTTTCAAACTTAGCCGATCTAGTTAGAAAGTGAGCCATCCTAGTCTCAGAAGATAGAAAAGATAGAAATCAAATTTTTGGATGCACTGAGACTGAGATGTCTAAGTCAAAAATTAAGCTGTCCTAATTTTGACTGAGCTAACCTAGTTTAAAACTGAGCCGACCTAGTGCCTATAACGACTAGTTTCCAGTTTCATAGCTTTTTCACTCCACACATCTCACAATTGCTCTTTTTGGTTCTCTAATGGTTAGATCACTTCTAGAAGCCTTTGTTGGTGACTTGTAATGGTGGGAAACCTCTGGGATACTTAAGGAAGCACTTGAGATCAAAAAAATAGTTTTTGAACCAAAAAAAAGAGCTACCAAGCAAATTTTCAATTTTTCAAGTGTATGAGCTAAATAGTAAAAAGGAAGGAGTGTTTCTTAAATATTTTCTTATCCTTCCAACATCCTCAATCAAAGAAAAGTCAGGCCAACACCGTTGAAGATCAACTCCCACTTCTTTCAAGCACTCAAAGAGAAGAAATCAAGCCTACAAGCCAAGCTCCCAGATTTTCTTCTCTTAAGCTTCATAGATTTTATTTTTATTTTATTCATTGTATTTTTCATATTTGTTTCAAATTTCTTATGATGAGGAACTTGGGTTAGTCCAAGCCTAAAGTTGGATGGTGTATGGTTGTGATTGGTGAGCCAAAGTGAAAACTAATCATGATTGATTGTTAGCCCAAAAAAATAATCACTATATGGTTGTGGTTGGTAAGTCAAGGTCAAAACCAACTGGGTTGGATTGTGAGCCCAAGTAAAAGAATCGAATTGTAATCAAGCCTTGTGATTATAGTTGAATTTTTAAGTGGTTTACTTAGGGAGTAGACGTAGGTGCTAAGTTTGGCATTGAACCACTATAAAATCATTGTATTTGTGATTGCATATTACTATTCTATTGATTTTCTTCACTGTACATTAAATAGCTTATTTGTTGGCATTTAATTAGATCAATCTACTTACATCATAAGCTTAAAATTTAAAATACCCAATTCAACCCTCCTCTTGGGTAGCCATAGTTGGGCAATAAGTGGTATCAGAGCAGGTGCTCTAGTATTAGTTGTTGATCAAGCTATTAAAGAGCAAAATATCATATGACTCTCCCAATTGGGACTCCATTGGTTGAGGGGCAATCAACCAATAGACCTCCACTATTTAATGAAATAAATTACACATATTGAAAAGCACGAATGAGGATATTCATCCAAGCATAAGACTATGACATATGAAATGTCATAATGGTAGGCCCTCACACACCAACAATTATTATTGATGGAGTGTCCATCCCAAAACCTGAAAAGAATTTGGATGAACATGACAAGAAGAAAGCTCAACTTAACACCAAAGCAATGAATCTCTTATATTGTGCTTTGGAAGCTAATGAGTTTAATAGGATATCAACATACTCATCCACTAAAGAAATTTGGGATAGACTTGAAGTTATCCATGAGGGTACTAATCAAGTCAAGGAGTTTAAGATAAACATGTTAGTGCATAAGTATGAATTATTTAAAATGGAACCACATGAAACCATCACTGAAATGTTTACTAGGTTTACTAATATTTTGAATGGTTTGAAAAGTCTTGGAAGAGATTATGCTAATAGCGATGTTGTGCAAAAAATTCTTAGGTCCTTGTCGAAGAATTGGGAGCCAAAGGTGACTTCCATTCAAGAAGCAAAGGACTTAAACACGTTAGTATTGGAAGAGCTCATTGGTTCTCTTATGACCCATGAGCTAAACATAAATCAAAGACAAGAAGAGAAAGTGAAGAAAAAATAGTATAGCACTCAAAGCTACTGCCATGTATGAAGAGGAAAGCGACTCCGAAGAAGACTCGATAGATGATGAAGAAATGACACTAATTACTAGGTGGTTCAAGAAATTCATGAAAAGAAAAAAGAAGTTTGAACCAAGAAAAAGATATTTCAGCAAGGGCAAAGGTAGCAAAGAAAGAGAAAGAGAAAAAGAGAAAGATCAAATCACTTGCTATGAATGTAAGAAGCTTGGACATTTTCAAATGGACAGTCCATTGTGAAAGAAGAGCTCAAAGAAATCAAGGAAGAAAGTATTAAAAGTAACATGGAGCAATGATGAAGACTCATCTTCAAGTGAAGAAGAATGTCTAAGAGAAGAGAAAGCCAATCTTTATCTTATGGCATTAGAGGATGAGGTGTGCTTGGCATTCGTAAGAGCTAAAAGAAGGTGGTACCTTGATAGTGGATACTCGAGGCACATGATGGGAGATAAATCATAATTTATCTCTCTTGAAGCTAAAGATGGAGGTGTTATAACATTTGGAGACAACGGTAAAGTAAAAATCATTGGTCTTGGTAATATCTTTATAACACCCACTACTAGCATAGAAGATGTCTTATATGTTGAAGGACTAATGTATAACTTACTTAGTATATGTCAACTTTGTGATAAGGGCTTTAATATTTTATTCAAATCATCTCATTGTATTGTAACTAACTCTATAGATGAAAGTATTAAATTTATAGAAAAAGGACATGAAAATATTTATATTATTGATCTTGATAAATTTAAAAATGAGAATATTGATTATCGTATTTCTATGAATTCTAAACTAAATGAATCAAATTGGATTTGGCATAATAGATTAGGTCATGCAAGTATGGACTCTCTAGCAAGACTAATTAAACTTGATTTAGTAAAGGGATTACCTAAAATAAATTTTGAGAAGGATAAAATTTGCAAAGCATGCCAACTTGGTAAACAAACAAAATCTTTCTTTAAATCCAAAAATATTGTTTCAACTACTAGGCCTCTAGCATTACTCCATATGGATTTGTTTGGACTTATTTCGACTACTAGTCTTGGAGGAAAAAGATATGACTTTGTACTAATAGATGATTTTTTAAGATATATATAAATTTTATTTTTATCACATAAAGATGATGCTTTTGATATGTTTGTTGATCTATTTGACAAAATAAAAAAAAAAAGAATGCAATATTTTATATATAAGCAGTGATCATGGCACAAAATTTGAAACTCAAAAATTTCAAAATTTTTGCTTTAAAAATGAAATCAATCATAACTTTTTAGCACCTAGAATACGTCAACAAAATGCAATGATAGAAAGAAAGAATAGGACATTGATTGAAATAATATGAACCATGCTTTGTGAAAGTAACCTTCCAAAATATTTTTGGACGGAAGCTATTAACAACGCATGCTATGTGCTAAATAGAGCTCTAATTAGACCAATCTTAAAAAAAACTCCATATGAACTCTACAAAGAAAAGAAACTAAATATTTCTTATTTTAAAATCTTTGGATATAGATGTTTTATTCTTATAAATGGTAAAAATAAGCTTGAAAAGTTTGATGCAAAATCAGATGAAGGGGTTTTCCTAGGATATTAATCATATAGTAGAGCATATAGAGTATTTAATAAAAGAACATCGATTGTGGAAGAATTTGTACATGTAATTTTTGATGAAACTAACTCTCTTAAAATAAGAGAAGAAGAGCTTGATATGAATACAGAAATTTTAGAAAATAAAATGAAAGATATGTCATTTGAAGATATTTTCCTTCAAGAAAAAGAAGATAAAGAGCAAGAGGTTGAAGAAATAATGCCACATTTTCAAGATGATCAAGGTACATCGAACTTATGAAAGGAATGAAGGTATGATCATAATCATCCTAAGAAATTAATAATAGATGATCCATCTTAAGAAGTTAAAATTAGATCATCTTTTAGAGAAGCTATGAATCATATTGCATTTGTATCCCATCTAGAATCTAAAAATATAATTGAAACTGAAAAAGATCTAAATTGGATATTAGCAATGCAAGAAGAGTTAAACTAATTTGAAAGAAAAAAAGTTTGAAACTTAATTGAAAGACCTAAAAATTTTTTTGTAATTGATACAAAATGGGTCTTTAGAAATAAACCAGATGAGAAGGGTAATGTAATTAAAAACAAGGCTAGATTGGTTGCACAAGGGTACAATCAAGAAGAGGGTATTAATCTTGATGAATCATTTGCACTCGTAGCTAGACTTGAAGCTATTAGATTACTCTTAGCATTTGCATATTTCATGAACTTTAAACTTTTTTAAATGGATGTAAAGAGTGCATTCTTAAATGGTTTAATTGAAGAAGAAGTTTACGTAGAACAACCTCCAAGCTTTGAAAGTCAAGAATTAACTAATCATGTATATAAACATAAGAAAGTACTATATGGATTAAAACAAGCACTTAGGGCTTGGTATGATAGATTGGATAATTTCTTATTAAACAATGATTTTAAAAGAGGTAACGCTGATAAAACATTATTTATTAAAAAAAATCAAGTGATCTATTGATTGTCCAATTATATATTGATGATATAGTATTCGGTGCTACTAATGAAGTTTTGTGTAGAGAGTTTGCTAGTCTCATACAGGACGAGTTTGAGATGAGCATGATGGAAGAGCTCAACTTTTTTTTCAGACTCCAAATCAAGCAATTAAATGAGGGGATCTTCATCAACCAAAGAAAATACATTAAGAAAATGTTAAAAAAAATTGGGATGGAGAATGTCAAAGAAAGTGGCTCCCCTATGAGCACAAGTTGCAAGCTTGATCAAGATCCAAAAGAAAAAGTAGTAGATCCTAAGAAATATCGAGGTATGATTGGATCTTTACTATATTTAATTGTAAGTAGACTGGACGTAATATTTAGTGTATGCATTTGTGCGCATTATCAATCAAATCCTAAGGAATCACATGTATTAGCAGTTGAAAGAATCTTTAAGTATCTAATAAATACTCAAGATGTTGGTTTATGGTACTCTAAACAATCTTCATTAGATTTAATTGGTTATAGTGATTTAGATTTTGCTGGTTGTTACTTAGATAGAAAAAGTATAAGTACAACATGTCAATTTTTAGGAGTAAATTTGATCTCTTGGTTTAGCAAGAAATAAAACTCAGTAGCCTTGTCTGCGATGGAAGCCGAATACGTTACTACTGAAAGTTGTTGTGCTCAACTATTATGGATCAAGCAATAAGTAGAGGACTATGGTATTACTTGTAATAACATTTCTATTTGTTGTGACAATACAAGTGCTACAAATTTAACTAAAAATCCTATATTACACTCAAGAATAAAGCATATAGAAGTAAGGCATCATTTTATTAGAGAGCATGTTCAAAATAATGATATACTTCTTGAATATGTACCTACTGAAAATCAAGTTGCTGATATCTTTACTAAATTCTTGAATGAAGAAAGATTTTTCACAACAAGAAAATAATTAGATTTATTTGATCCAATTTATTAAATGCATATCTTGTGATGATTGGTTTTCATATGATGAAATGATTAATTTTCATGTGATAAATTTTCTTGTGTTAGTTTTCTTTTATCTTATTTAGAAAAAAAAAATGAATCAAAAAATTTCTAGTCTTGAAACTCAAAATGTTTAGGTCTGTGCCAAACTGAGCCATCTTTGTTTTCCTCTTTTGAAAAACTTAGCCATCCCAGTACTAGGCCGACTCAGTTTTTCTTCACAAAAAATTAGGTCGGCTAAGTTGTCGGGCATCTTGTTGTCTAAATGGACAGACCAATGATTCTTTTATCTTTCATTTCTTAGCCATCTAGAGAGAAACCCTAGAACTCTTAAGACCATCCCCTATGTTGGGGATAAATCCACACCTACCGAAGTTCGGCTAAGATTTCGACTAAATCAGTTCTGTCTGGTTGTGGTTATAAAAATTGAACCTCAATCCGTAGGTATATTCAAGCTCTGAATCATTCTGAAATAGCCAACCTCCGACACTGTAGTCAGAGAATCTGATTGACCGAAAAGATCAATTTTGGATTCGATAAGACATCATGGATTCCTTCTCTAGGCAAGCTTGAACAATCAACACCGCCCCAGAGAATCGACCAAGTCTCCAGCACTTGCACATCCCGTTCGGTCAATCTCCCTCCAACAGCTGAACTCCTCTGGTAGTCGAACTCCTTCCATACTCCAACAGCCAAACTCCTTCCAAACTCTCCCAACAGGCGAACTCTTCTAGTAGGTGAGCTCCTTTCGGATTCCTCCAACATACAAACTCCTTCTTGACTCCAACAGGCGAACTCCTTCTGGATTCCTTCAACAGGCGAACTCCTCTAGCAGCCAAACTTTTTTTGGACTCTAATAGGCGAACTCTTTCCAGATTTTTCCAATAGGCAAACTTCTTTTGGACTCCAACAGTCAAACTCCTTTTGGACTCCCCTAATAGACGAACTCTTCTAGCAGCCAAACTCCTTTCGGACTCCCCCAACAGACGAACTCCTTTTGAACTCCAATAGGTAAACTTCTTTTGGATTCCCCCAACAGGCAAACTCCTTCTAGACTTCAATAGTCGAACTCCTTCTAGATTCCCCCAACAGACAAACTTCTTTCAGACTCCAACAGTCAAACTCCTTTCGGACTCCCCTAACAAGCAAATTTCTTTCGGACTCCTCCAACAGGCGAACTCCTTTTAGGATTCTCTCCAGTAGTTGGATTCCTCCGTCAGGCAAATTCTTCCTCGGATTTCTTCTTCAGAAGAGCTATGTGTAGATCTCTCTAGCAGATCTACTTCATGATTCTAGAAGAGTTTCCTCTCCTACATAAATCCGACCTCGAACATGGCATGAACCAACCCACACCCAAACTACCTCAGAGGAGTTCAAACTCCTCTAGAATTAATATAGCTCAAAGGTCATCACCAGCCGATGCCTACTACTCCAAACTTTGACTATCAAATCTTAAATGAACTGGCACCTCACGACAACAGACAATATCCTCCATAACAAACTCCACATGGTCCCGAGCAGTCCATTACCTGATAGTTATGGCTGTCACTATTAGTTTATTACAGGCTCCATCTATAAAAGGAATCCTTTAGATACATTTTTCTCAGGCTCTCTTTTCCTTCTCAATACTCTACAACTCTCTCGATTGAGTACTCCATTTCTATTGGCTGAAAGAGCTGATTTGATCATCGGAGGGTCTTGCTGGAGCCACCCCCAGGCTCTGGATGAGACTTGTTTTGTAGGTCATCGATGGTGATCTCTTTTTCTTCGACTCTGATGCTTCTCTGATGACAACCAAATTTTGCACCAATAGGATTGGCGCTAGAGGAAGGGCCTTCTATTCCTGAGGTTTTCTTATTCTTAAAGGAGTGCTCAATAGCGATCTCTCTTCTTCTTCTCTAGAATCCTTTCCAAAAAAAAAGTGCCTCCTAGGAAAGCTTCAACCCGATGGTTAACAGCCTCTGTAGCCAAATCCCGTCTAAATCTATCCGATCCCACTTCAGCTTCGATAACTCAAGCTTCACCTACAGCCATGGTGGATGCAGAGCAGTTCAACCTGCTAGTCCAGCAGGTTCACAATCTCACGAAGATAGTGGAAGCCATGCAGCGGCAGGCTCTGGCACCAATTCGATCGGAGCAGGCTTCTCCGAAGCTCCATGATCCAGTTTGGGGATGGTCGACTTGGACTAGTCGATTGGTGACCTCCAAAAAGAAAAAGTAGAGAGCCGAGAGCTCCTGCTCTTATCATGACTCTATTCCCGGGGGAACTTTATCCCCATTCAGCCAAAAGATCTTAGAAATCCATGATCGAGAGGATCTAGATCAAAAACTATAAGCAATGAACCAACGGATCGAGGATCTCCGCCATGCTCCCCCCTCTCATGGTAGTGATATCTGTACCGATCCTCTTTTCTCTCAGTGCATCATGTAGGAACCGATCCTGCCAAACTTTAAGCTTCCTTAATTTGAGAGCTACGATGGGACCTCTGATTCAGTTGATTATCTGAAGGCCTTTCAGATGATGATGCTGCTCCATGGCACACCAGACACCATTCTTTATTGAGCCTTCCTATCTACCCTAAAGGGAGCCATCAAAAATTGGTACTCGACCCTCAAATTGAATACCATCTTCTCTTTTAACTAGATAAGCCATCAGTTTGTGGCTCATTTTATTAGTAGCTGGCATCCCAGGGGGGCTCAAAATCCCTCATCAACATCAAGCAATAGGAGGGAGAATCCATTTGAGCTTTTGTTAATCGATTCAATGTTGCTGTGCTAGAGGTTCGAAACCTGGACCAATCTATTGCGATAGCCGCACTAAAGGGCAACCTTCAGAAGAACAATCTGCTATTCTCCCTGAAGAGGAAGTACCCTAAGAATTTTGCTAATATGCTTGCTTGGGCTGAAGGGTATGCCCGAGCGAAAGAGGCCTTCAAGGCCAAGGATAATGAAACCATTAGAGAGCAGCGAATCGGCGAGTCGGGCAGGCCCGTTGAGGAAGGAAAGCTGAGTGAAGCGTGCTCTCAAACTCCCCCTGAGTGCAAGCAAGCCCAAACTCCTCCTTGAGCTTGAAAGCAGGGAAGCCCCAATAGAAGGGTGCAGTAGGGTTCCCCCCTCCGAAGGTTCCATAATTATGCCCCCCTCAATGCTCCAAAAATGCAAGTGCTAATGGAGATTAAGGAGCAGCTGTCGAGGCCCGAAAGAATGCGCTCCCATCCTGGCAAATGCAACCTAAACAAGTTCTGCTTTTATCATCGTGACCATGGTCACGATACTAAAGAATGTATTCAGCTTCAAGATGAGATCGAGAAGCTTATTAGGTGAGGCAGACTCGGTCGATTCCTATGGCATCGGTCTGAAGGGCGAAACGATTAGCCAAGGGCATTGCCACAATCAGAACCACAAAGGAAGGAGCAACAGGTGGATCAGCCACCCCTTGGCATCATCAACACCATCTCTGGGGAACTTTGGCGAAGGGAGGCTAGCGGGTTAGTCGAGCCTAGAAAGAGATGGAGAACTGAGGAGCCTATTGCTTTCACCGATGAGGATGCTCAAAGAGTCCAGTTCCTGCACAATGATGTGATTGTAATCTCTTTAAACATTGCCGACTATGATGTGCGCTGCATTTTGATAGATAGTGAAAGCTCTGCTGAAGTTTTATTTTATGATGCTTTCTCAAAAATATCCTTACTCAATAGCCACTTGGGACCCAAGAACTCCCCGTTGGTAGGCTTCACTGGCGATGCCATGCTAGTTGAGGACATAATAACTTTGACTATGACTACAGGGCAACGCCCAAAGCTGGTTAAGGCACAGGTCAATTTTCTAATCGTAAAGGCTCCATATGCTTACAATGCTATTCTCGGCCGACCTGGTTTGAATGTGCTCTGAGCAGTGGTGTCAACTTATTATCTAGAGATGAAGTTTCTAAGGAGCTACAAAATTAGAGAGATTAGGGGAGACCAGGCATTGGCAAGATGCTATTACTCCATTGCCCTACAGAAAAATATCCAGCCCAACCTTTATCCTATTGATGGGCTGGATGTCCGTGACAACCTTACCGAGGAGTAGGATGAGCCTATGAAGGACCTCGTATCTATGCCCTTAGACAATGGGAGCACCGAGCACACTATACTGATTGGCTCCAACTTGGGGGATGAGATTCGGGAGCGACTCATCACCTTCCTCCAAAAGAACGCAGACGTCTTCGCCTAGGTCCCAATGGATATGTTAGAAATTGACGTTGAGGTCATGGAACATCGGCTGACCATTGATCCTATGTATCGGCTAGTAAAAGAGAAGATACGCAGCCATGCCCTGGAGAGGCAGAAAACAATTGTAGAAGAAGTAGGTAAGCTTCTCAAAGCTGGATTCATCCAAAAAGTTAACTACCCGAGCTGGGTCTTAAATGTGGTTCTCATCAAAAAGGCAAATGACAAGTGGAGGATGTGAATAGACTTCAAAAAGCTGAAAAAAGCTTTCTCAAAAAATAGCTATCCTCTACCCAGGATTGATCAACTAGTAGATGCAACCTCAGGCCATGCGCTCCTCACCTTCATGAATGCCTTTTTTGGCTATAACTAAATATGGATGGCACCAAAGGATGAGGAGAAAACTACTTTTGTTACTGACCGTGGTTTTTACTATTATAGGATTATGCCTTTTGGACTTAAAAATGTATAGACAACGTACCAGCATCTGATCAACAAGATCTTCAAGGAGCAGATCGGCCATAACATGGAGGTGCATGTGGATGACATGCTCGTCAAAAGTCGAGCTTCAACAAACCACATCGCTGACCTTGAAGAGATCTTTAGTGCACTCAAAAAGTATAAGATGAAGCCGAACCCGATCAACTGTACCTTTGGTGCGACCTCAGAAAAGTTTTTGAGATTTATGGTGTCAAGGTGCGAGATTGAAGCAAATTCAAAGAAAATATAAGCTATTTAGGAGATGACTGCTCCAAAAATAATCAAAGAAGTTCAGAGTCTAACTGAAAAAGTGGCATCCCTAAATCGCTTCGTCTCGAGATCGATCAAGCGATGCATGTCCTTCTTCCAAGTTCTCAAGCAATGAAAGAACTTCTGCTGGATGATGGAGTGCCAACGGGCATTTAAGGAGCTCAAAAACTACCTCGGCTCAACCCCACTACTAGCAAAGCCTGAATTTGGAGAAGAATTATTCTTGTACCTAGCAATCTTTCTGATGGCCTTGGCAGTAGTCCTGGTTAAGGAGGAAGCTAAAATGCAGCGACCAATCTACTACGTAAGTCGGGTCCTGAGGAATGTAGAGATCAGGTACTCTAAGTTAGAAAAGTTGATTTACTCTCTTCTAATTGCTACCAGGAGACTCCGACCTTACTTTTAGGGGCATACTATAACGGTCCTCATGGATCAACTAATAAAAGCAGTCCTTCATCGAATGGATGCTTCTAGAAGAATTGCAAAATGGGCAATCAAGCTCATGGTTTTGACATCAATTATCGACCCCAGCCATATATCAAAGCTCAAATATTGATAGATTTTGTAGTCAAATGTACCATTCCAAATGAAGCCGAGCTTGAGTAGAGTGAGATCAGCATCCCATGGTTGCAACTGAGCCTTCTCAAAGAGAGTGCCAACCTTCTCGAAGGTTTTTAGGCCCTGTACGTGGATGTTTCGTCCAACGCTGCTAAAGTAGGTGCAGGGTTGGTCTTAATCAATTTTGAAGGAGTTGTCGTCAAATATGCGCTATGCTTTAAATTTTCTGCAACTAATAATGGGGCTGAATATGAAGCACTGATCGTCAAGCTAAAAATAGCAAGAGAGTTAAAAGTAGATCGGCTTCAAATCTATAGTGATTTTCAGTTACTGGTCGACCAAGTTAGTGGCAACTGTGAAGCATGGAAGGAAAGTATGATGAAATACCTTGAGAAAGTAAAGAATTTGACTCCGACCTTCGATAGTTTTAGCATTCAATAGATTCTAAGGGTAGAAAATACAAGAGCCGATCTTTTCTCTAAATTGGCCACTTTAGCTCCAACCGAACTATTCAAAGAAGTACTTTTTGAAACTCTAAAATGCCCAAGCTCAGAAAAATCATAGTTTGTTATGCAGATGGAGCATGAGCCGAGCTGGATTGACCCATTAGTTGCCTATCTCAAAGAGGAAGTGCTTCTTAATAATCCAAAAGAAGCTCAGAAACTCAGAAATCAAGCCTCCCGTTATATTTTGTATGAGGATAAGCTGTATAAAAGGTCGTATTCACTACCACATTTGAGATATCTAGGATCTTTAGAGGCCGACCTCGCATTATGAAAAGTTCATGAGCGAATTTATGAAAGTCATGTAGGAGCCAGATCTCTATCACAAAGACTACTTCGGCAAGGGTACTATTGGCCGATCTTGTACCACGACTCTATAGAGTATGTCAAGAAATATGATCACTGACAGAGAAATGCAAACATACAAAGATAGCTGGCCTCTGAGCTTACTCCACTAAGCGCATCTTGGCCATTTACATAGTGAAAAATGGATATACTTGGCCCTTTCCCAATGGCATTCAGAAATGGAAGTTCCTCCTAGTTGCGATCGACTACTTCACTTAATGGGTCAAAGCTGAACCACTAGCAAAAATTACTAGGGCCAACGTACAGGACTTTGTTTGGAAGTCAATCATCTATCAGTTTGGTCGGTCCCAAACTTTCATAATAGATAATGGGTGATAGTTTGCTGGGATGAGGTTTGATGAGTTCTACAAAGATCTAAACATCTCCCATCACTTTACATCAGTGGCCCATCTGTAGACAAATGGTGAAGCAGAGGTGACCAATAGAATTTTACTATAGGTCATCAAGGCAAAGCTTGAAAGAGCAAAGAGGACTTAGGTGGACGAACTCTACCACATCCTTTGGGCGTACCGAACTACTCATTGACTACCAACTGGAGAAATACCATTCGTCCTAGCCTTTAGGATGGAGGCAGTCATCTCGATCGAGCTTAAACTTCCATCAGCACGGATCGTGGCCTTCAATGAGTATCGTAACTCATAAGACCTTAGAATCAATCTTGATCTATTGGAAGAAAAGAGAGAAGATGCCTAAGTTTGGATGGCAGCCTATAGATGAAGAGTAGCAAGATGAACTCTAGAGTAAAAAGCAAAGCATTCAGAGTGGGGGACTTGGTGCTTCGATGAGCATCCATTTTGAAGTCTCAAGAGCAAGAAAAGCTCACCCGGAATTGGAAAGGTCTGTATAGAGTGAACGAGGTCATCCGGTCTAAAACTTACCACTTGAAGGAGCTTGAGGGGTGACACTCCCATGGCCTTGGAATTTGAAAAAGTTAAGAATGTACTATCCATAACTTTTCTTCAATAAAGTTCTTTGTATTTTAACATCATTACTTCTTGGCACAAAGATTGTGTAATGACAACTCTGAAGGAACCAAAAGTGGCCCATTAAGAACAGGAGGAGAACCTCATCCTAACATGAGTAAGGTCGAAGGCCTTATTGAACTAAGATAAAATAAGGGGAGAGGCCCTACCAATAGCCCTAATGTGCCCATACAACCCATTAGAAATAGAAGGAGAACCTCATCCTAATGAGAACAAGGTCAAAGGCCTCATTGAACTAAGACGAGATGAGGAAAGAGGCCCTATCGATGGTCCTGATGTGCCCCTGCAGTCCATTAAGAATAGGAGGAGAACCTCATCCTAACACGAGCAAAGCCAAGATGAGAACCCATCGATGGATCTGACGAACCTCTACGATCATACAAGGGGTGGAAGGTCAAGGCCATGCTGATTTAAAATGAGGGAAAGGCCAAGGCCCTACTAATGATTGATGAGCACATTCTCCTATGACCGTGCCAAACACCAAAGAAAAAATTCCATCCTAATCCATGGAACGAACCCTTGACCCATCGTCCATGACAAGCATCTCATTAGAAACAAAAAGAAAATGAGACATTCAGAATCAAATCCACAAGAGATGATAACAAAAAAGGTACTATTTTATTATGAAGTTAAGTTCGTTACAAGTAAAAGTTAATAAGATCAATTATAATGGGCATACTACAAGCAAAATAGAGGTCGGCAAAGGCCGACTGTGCAAAAAAGCAAACACATTACAGACAAGAAAATGATCAATGAAATCGATTACGTAAAAGAAAAAGGAGGTGAAGTCCTTAGGTGATCT
The DNA here is from genome assembly GCA_006176705.1 of Cocos nucifera. Classification (NCBI taxonomy): domain Eukaryota; kingdom Viridiplantae; phylum Streptophyta; class Magnoliopsida; order Arecales; family Arecaceae; genus Cocos; species Cocos nucifera. The sequence continues at coordinate 196,098 of QRFJ01001311.1, read as the reverse complement.
GAGCTCTTCAGACTTTGGGCTATCAGCTCCAGCCATCACCAAAGCTTGCTTTAGTTTGAAAATTTCCTCCTCTAGCTCATTCTTCTTGTATAGATCATTGATGTACATCCTGTTAGAGTATTCAAATTTGGCCTCGAGCTCTCACCGTTGCTTCCTCAAAACCTTAGATTCAGCTTCAACATCCTTGATGGCTTGACACTCTCAAGTCAACTGGAGCTTCAATTATTGAACTTCAATTTTCTCCATCCCAACAACCTTCGAGAGTTTGCTGACAGTCCTCCTCAAAATGACGAGCTCCTTAGGTTTGCCGCTTGATCCAGTCTGCTGAATGCTATGAAACTTCTTCCAAAAATTGGTCACCTCATCCCTGGCAGCCTTTAGCTCACCTTCAAGCCTGGACATCTTTCCTGCCCAGGTCGTTCGATAATTATTGTGTCGATCTTCAGCATCCTGTGGCTACTTCTGAAGCTGGGAGAACTTCTTCGATTAGTTCCAATCATGCTAAGCTTCGTCGGTGGACCATGGTGGACTCCCTTCCAAGAGATGAATCTTTTCTTCTGCCTTCTTGAGATCAACTTCTAGAGAGTCGATCTTCACTATGAGCGCCCAGGACTTGTCGCTCACAAACTTTCAAAGTTCGGCGAGCTCCTTCTCAAAATTTTTTTTCTAAATGCTGAAGCTCGCCGCGTCCTTCATATGTAAACTTCGAAGGCGAGTGACTTCCTTAGTCACCTCCATAGCATTTTTTTGAGAGACCTAAAGATTGGCTTCAACTCTCTTCAATCTTTCTTTCAATTGGTGGACCTCCTTCTTCAAACCCTTCATCAAAGGCTTGAACAAAACCCCCTAAGGTAAGGGGTCGGCATCAACCGGAGAAAGGAGGTCATGGCCCTAATCGATAGAGACGTTCTAAATCACATATAATGCAAAGTGCAAAGGAAAAGAAGGATTTGCTCTCATTACTTAAAATATGTTTGGTACACTAGAAAAAAAAAAAAAAAAAAAAAGAAGGGTACATAGATGTCAAAATTTTAGATCTCGGATGGCTTGCCCATTGGAGAGGTCGGGACATTCTTGATCGGCTCCGACCCATGGGCAGGCATGGATGCTGCACCTGTAGATTTAGGAGCGACCTTAGCATCTATGCGTGAAGGGTCAGCTCTATCCTTTGGCTCTTCTAGGAGGAGATCCAGATTGATATTGGAGAAATTCTTGGCGACTCGCTCCATGCAGACCTGGAACCCTTCCAAGAAGGCTTCCTGGGGAAAGTTTATTTTGAAGTCCTCCATATCCTTGGAGGACTTGAAGTTCTACACAGTCCTTTCCATGGCAGTGCTAACCTCCTCTTGTGCCTTCCTTTTCTTCTCCTTTTTTAGGACTAGCTCGGCCCTCAACTTTGCCATCTTGCCATGCTCCTCTCTCAGTTCATTCTGAAGGCATTCGACTTCAGACGAATGGATCTCTGAGGCAACCTTTAGAACGTCGGCCTCAGCCCAAGCCTTCTCGACTTCTGTGCAAGCTTCTTTCAGGGCTCTGGAAGCTTCGACCTGATTTTGGCTTACTGCTTCAGAGTAAACAAGAAGGTATTGTCCCAGCTACAAAGCACAATAAATCAAAATCATAAAAGATCCCTATTCCAAAGCTTAATAGGCATGAAGTCAAAATCAGAAGGAATCACTTACCTCCAAAATGATAGCAAATGATTCATCGAACCTCTCGACGTCGTCCTTCTAGTGCATCCTTTCAATGATGTGGGGAAGGACGCTCCCCTCCATTAGTGCTCGGATGACCTCTTGGTCATCCAGGGAACCCTGTTCCTGGCCAAGGTCCCCTCCTGCGGAGCTCTTAGCCTTCCGCTCAACCTTTTTGCTGATGGCCCTCTTCTTCTTCTTCTCCATAACTCCCTCTTGCCGAACAGGAGCAAGAGGGACGGCCTCATTAGATAGAGTCGGACTCGGCATGGTAGCGGCGGGTTCAAGGGCCGACGTGGGCCAAACCAATGTAGCCCAGCTTGACTCTCTAGTCTGAGCCTTCTTCTATGGTTTGCTAAAAGAACATTCCTTTCTTTTAAGGGTCTGGACCCTCTTCGTCAAGTAGTTCCATTCCTCGAGGGTCATTTCTGTAAAGATAAAGTTAGAAGATCGAAAAAATGAATACCATCCAGCTGACTGAATATCACAAACTACCTATCGGGTTAAGAGGACTGAGGTCAAAATTGAACAAGATTTGCTCATCTAGGAGTCTAAGGATTGGTGAAGCATCAAAGTGAAGGGAAATCCTAATTTCCCGATCCAGGTTCGTCCAGATCTGATTAGATCAAGAGATATATTTCAAAAATTTTCTCTTGACCTTAATCAGATCTTGATATGTTTCAGATCTGATTCTTATTATTTTAATAAATAAAATAAAAGAAGATAAATTAAATCAAATTCAATTTACCTGATTTGGGTAATCCTATTACCCTGTAGATGATCCTGATTGCAGCGGAAGGTTCTGGATCTTAGCCACGCAAGCGCCTGGCCTCTACCGGTATCCACTCGGGTTGGATCTGGAGAACCTCTTCTTCTCTATCACACCTCCAAAAATCAGATCTGGATCTGATCTGGAGGATCTTCAAAACTCTTTTGAAGATCTGCAGTCGTCCTTTTGCAGCAGCGCAGCCTTCTTGCTTTTGATCGCCTTTCCTTGATCTGAATCGCACCAAACTAAGTCCAAAACACTTTTGGACGTGGAGAGCAAGGGGAGAAGAGAGTATGGCATGGAGAAGGAGGGGAGAGGCAGCCTTGGACGTGGGAAATCTCTTTCAATAAGACTTTTGGATTAGGGTTGGGCGCAGGGTCTTATTTATAGACTAAGCGTGATCCAACTCCTTCTTCCTCTCAACCAATCACAACCCTTTGTGAAATCAGATCTAAATCTGATTGGTTGAAAAAGAGACCCCTGGATTCCTCCTTAGAGGGCGCCTAAGACCAGTCAAACTGGATTCTTAGTAGAACTCTAATTGGAATCCTAAAGGGAGGTGGAGTCCTTGTCCAACAAGGACTCCTAGGCGCCTCCTACTTGGGCTCACGCCACCCTTGGCGTGCGCCCTTCTCCTTGCCAGGTTCTGGCAGGGGGACAAGCCCCCACCAGCTCTCCAATAGGTGCATGACATGTGGTCAAAAGTCAAAGGGTCAATGGTCAACGTTTGACCAGTCAAAGGTAGACTTTTGACCAAAGTCAAAGAACAAGAAATGGCAGGTGACCAAAAATGGCAGGTAATGTCTTACAAATAAGACAACCTATTCTGACTTGGACAACCTCCAGTCAGACCATATGAAGGACCTCTAATTGAGCACAAACTCCTTTGGCTCAGTCAGGACAACTTATTTATGATAGTAAAAGAAGAACGTTAGGTTCAATCGAGTGCTAGCACGATTTCCTTGAACCTAATTGAATCTCATTCAGATCAATTGAACTAGATCAGTTCAATTGATGATCACCAGATTCAAACCCTTGTTTGTGTGACCCAGTTAGGTTCAGTTCTGTATGGTAATGGGATATGTCATGATCTCTATCATAGACATCATCGAAACTCCTTTCGATGGATCAGAACTCTTCTGATTCGAACAACCAGAATGATCGATCATCTAAATCATTCTAATTGCTCCCAAAATCCACCAGTGACACCTAGCAGTATATGGTGGCAACCCATCAGAGCTGAATGCGAACCTCTTGGTGCAGCTACCTGTGTGATTAAGTTCTTCTATCTTGAGCCCCGATCAGATTAGGGTTAAGGTGAACTCGTCAAACCCTAGTCTCTGTCATATGATGTAATCATTCGATTCGAGTCCAATGTGAAAATCTAAATAGAAACTCTTTCTATTATTTCACTCTACCATGGCCATGGATTTCTGGACTTGATTCTCATGATCATCATAGGGCTGCTCCTCTACCACCGAGGTAGATAGATCCCATCTTGATGCAATCCAGTTCCTACAATGAACATGTCATAGCCAACATACACCTCAGGGTTCCATATGGCTAGGAGACCGAGTAATGGTGTAGTCAAACTATAACACCCTCAAGGTGAACTGCCGATGCATCTCAGGTCAAAGAACCAGACACACTACTGCAGCATCGAGTCAGTCATTGACGAGAAGGTAGACTCCCTAATGACTACTCGAGGTGGTCACGCTCAGTGCCCTCGTTCTCTAACGAGTACCTGTACTCTCGCTCCGGTGTCTCCACACCGTAGACTCAAGACTCATCTACTAAAGAGAAGCGATCGTACACCAACCTTCCGGATCAATCACCATCCTCGTGATGATCCTATGGTCGGGAGCTGTTTATGAGTTAATAATGATTATTCATGTCTTAAATTTTCAACTCTTGAAAATATGAATTATCATTACCATTAACTCAAAGGATGTATCACAGACACTAAATACACATGTGTGATAGAAAATAACCCATTTCATTAATTATAGTCAAAATTACAATTTTGCCCCTAGAAGTGTATTACAAGTGTCAGCCAATTCTGGCTTCTAGGGCACATATATCTAACAATCTCCCACTTGTCCTAAAGCCAATTGGCTACAAGTCTAAGTCCCATCTTCTCAAGGTGGGCTTCGATCTTCTGCTGGCCCAACGGCTTTGTAGTGGGTCTGCCACATTATCTGTGGAGTTGACTCTCTTGACCTCAACGTAACCTTTCTCAAGGTAAATCGCCGCTCAATGTGCTTGGACTTCTGGTGAGACCTCGGCTCCTTAGCAAGGGCTATGGCGCCATTGTTGTCGCAGTAAAGAGGAATGGCATCTGATGGCATTACTCCAATTTCTGCAGCAAACTTCTTGTACCAGAACGCTTCCTTTGCAGCCTCTGATGCAGCTATATATTCTGCTTCCATGGTGGAATCTGCTATCACAGTTTGCTTGGAACTCTTCCAGCTGACAGCTCCACCATTGCACACAAACAGACTTCCAGATGTCGACTTTCGATCATCTATATCGGACATGAAGTCCGAGTCTGTGTATCCCTGAACTTGGAGTTCTCCATTACCAAAGACCAACATCATATCCTTAGTTCTTCTCAAGTACTTAAGGATACATTTCACAGAAGTCCAGTGTTCTTCACCTGGATTTGACTGATATCTGCTTGTGACACTCACAGCATGGGCTATATCAGGTCGTGTACATAGCATGGCATACATGAGGCTCCCTATTGCAGAAGCATAAGGGATCTTGCTCATGCGTTCTATTTCCTCAGGTGTGCTGGGGCACATCTTCTTGGAAAGATGAATACCATGTCTGAAGGGTATTAATCCCCTCTTAGAGTTTTCCATACTAAACCTCTTTAGTACTTCCTCTATGTACATCTTCTGTGAAAGTCCTAGCATCCTATTCGGTCTATCCCTATAGACCTTAATTCCTAGAATAAAGGATGCTTCACCTAGGTCTTTCATGGAGAATTCCTTGGACAACCACATCTTGACTGATGTCAACATGGGAATATCATTCCCAATAAGGAGGATGTCATCCACGTACAATACGAGGAAGACAACAGCGCTCCCACTGACCCTTTTGAAAACACATGGTTCCTCTTCGTTTTTGATGAAACCAAA
>QRFJ01001311.1:106769-189495 GCA_006176705.1 Cocos nucifera | reverse complement strand
TCTTGATGCAATCCAGTTCCTACAATGAACATGTCACCAGCCACATACACCTCAGGGTTCCATATGGCTAGGAGACCGAGTAATGGTGTAGTCAAACTATAACACCCTCAAGGTGAACTGCCGATGCATCTCAGGTCAAAGAACCAGACACACTACTGCAGCATCGAGTCAGTCATTGACGAGAAGGTAGACTCCCTAATGACTACTCGAGGTGGTCACGCTCAGTGCCCTCGTTCTCTAACGAGTACCTGTACTCTCGCTCCGGTGTCTCCACACCGTAGACTCAAGACTCATCTACTAAAGAGAAGCGATCGTACACCAACCTTCCGGATCAATCACCATCCTCGTGATGATCCTATGGTCGGGAGCTGTTTATGAGTTAATAATGATTATTCATGTCTTAAATTTTCAACTCTTGAAAATATGAATTATCATTACCATTAACTCAAAGGATGTATCACAGACACTAAATACACATGTGTGATAGAAAATAACCCATTTCATTAATTATAGTCAAAATTACAATTTTGCCCCTAGAAGTGTATTACAAGTGTCAGCCAATTCTGGCTTCTAGGGCACATATATCTAACAATCTCCCACTTGTCCTAAAGCCAATTGGCTACAAGTCTAAGTCCCATCTTCTCAAGGTGGGCTTCGATCTTCTGCTGGCCCAACGGCTTTGTAAGTGGGTCTGCCACATTATCTGTGGAGTTGACTCTCTTGACCTCAACGTAACCTTTCTCAAGGTAATCGCGGATGAGATGATATCGCCGCTCAATGTGCTTGGACTTCTGGTGAGACCTCGGCTCCTTAGCAAGGGCTATGGCGCCATTGTTGTCGCAGTAAAGAGGAATGGCATCTGATGGCATTACTCCAATTTCTGCAGCAAACTTCTTGTACCAGAATGCTTCCTTTGCAGCCTCTGATGCAGCTATATATTCTGCTTCCATGGTGGAATCTGCTATCACAGTTTGCTTGGAACTCTTCCAGCTGACAGCTCCACCATTGCACACAAACAGACTTCCAGATGTCGACTTTCGATCATCTATATCGGACATGAAGTCCGAGTCTGTGTATCCCTGAACTTGGAGTTCTCCATTACCAAAGACCAACATCATATCCTTAGTTCTTCTCAAGTACTTAAGGATACATTTCACAGAAGTCCAGTGTTCTTCACCTGGATTTGACTGATATCTGCTTGTGACACTCACAGCATGGGCTATATCAGGTCGTGTACATAGCATGGCATACATGAGGCTCCCTATTGCAGAAGCATAAGGGATCTTGCTCATGCGTTCTATTTCCTCAGGTGTGCTGGGGCACATCTTCTTGGAAAGATGAATACCATGTCTGAAGGGTATTAATCCCCTCTTAGAGTTTTCCATACTAAACCTCTTTAGTACTTCCTCTATGTACATCTTTCTGTGAAAGTCCTAGCATCCTATTCGGTCTATCCCTATAGACCTTAATTCCTAGAATAAAGGATGCTTCACCTAGGTCTTTCATGGAGAATTCCTTAGACAACCACATCTTGACTGATGTCAACATGGGAATATCATTCCCAATAAGGAGGATGTCATCCACGTACAATACGAGGAAGACAACAGCGCTCCCACTGACCCTTTTGAAAACACATGGTTCCTCTTCATTTTTGATGAAACCAAACTTTTTGATCACATCATTGAAACGAGTGTTCCAGCTCCGAGATGCTTGCTTAAGTCCATATATGGACCTTTGCAGCTTGCAAACCTTGTGATCAGTATCACTGGATGTGAAACCTAGCGGCTGTTCCATATAGATATCTTCCTCAAGATATCCATTTAGGAATGCCGTTTTCACGTCCATTTGCCATATTTCATAATCGAAATAGGCTGCAACAGCAAGCAATGTGCGGATGGATTTTAGCATAGCTACCGGGGAAAAGGTATCCTGATAGTCAATGCCTTCACGTTGACTATAACCTTTTGCCACCAGTCTAGCCTTGAATGTCTCCACATTCCCATCTGCACCAATCTTTCTCTTGAAGATCCATTTACACCCAATAGGTACTATACCTTCTGGTGGATCTACCAAGGTCCAGACTTGGTTTGAGTGCATCGAGTCGATCTCTGACTTCATTGCCTCAAGCCATTTCTCGGAGTCGATATCTGATATCGCCTCGTTGTAGGTTTTGGGATCATCACCATGAGCACCATTACCTATGAGGAACATTTCCTCTACATCCTCTGAAATAATACCTAAGTATCTTTCAGGGGGACGGGAAACTCTTTCCGATCTACGAGGTGGAGGAGGTAGTGTTCTTATTGGCTCAACCTGATTTGGTTCCACTTGGTCCTTAGCTCTTTCTGCTTGTGAGACTTTCTCATCAAGCTTAATCTGCTTTCCAATGCCACTATCTTGAATAAACTATTTTTCAAGAAATATGGCATGTCGACTCACAATCACATTGTGGTCTTCTGGAATGTAGAAATAGTATCCTAATGACTCTTTAGGATATCCTATGAATCGAGCTCTAAAGGACCTAAACTCTAACTTGTCCGCTTGTTGTCTTTTGACATAAGCCGGACAACCCCAAATTCTGAGATGACTCAGACTTGGTTTCTTACCGTGCCATATCTCATACGGTGTGGTAGGAACGGTTTTAGAGGGAACCCTATTCAGTAAATAGATTGAAGTTAATAATGAATGTCCCCAAAGAAAATCTGGGAGGTCTGTGAAGCTCATCATGGATCGAACCATATCCAATAGAGTCCGATTTCTCCGTTCTGAAACCCCGTTGAGTTGAGGTGTTCCTGGTGGAGTCCATTGAGAGACTATGCCATTTTCCTTAAGATAGTCTAGGAATTCCCGGCTAAGGTATTCACCTCCTCGATCTGATCGAAGAACCTTAATGGGTTTTCCAGTTTGTTTTTCTACTTCATGTCTGAATTCTTTGAACTTTTCAAAGGCTTCAGACTTATGTCTCATAAGATACACATACCCATACCTAGACAGATCATCGGTAAAGGTAATGAAGTAGACAAAATTGCCTCTAGCCGGCACATCGAATGGGCCGCACACATCAGTATGTACTAGGGCAAGGAGATCTGTGGCCCTCTCCCCATGTCCAACAAAAGGGAGTTTAGTCATTTTGCCTTGAAGACAAGATTCACAAGTTGGATACGACTCAAAAGTCAATGGACTCAATAGCCCATTTTTCTCCAATTTGTTAATCCTATCTTCTGCTATATGACCTAATCTCAGGTGCCATAGATATCTGTCGTTTGGACTATCCCTAGGTCGTTTGGCATTCACGTTTTGCTCGATAGTTAAAATAGGTACATCAATATGCAACTGATAAAGACCATTAACAAGGAAACCATTTGCAATTTTATTTCTTTCATAAAGAATGTTACAATGGTCCTTAAAGAAGGTGATCACATAACCTTCTTGTGCTAAGCATGAAACAGAAATCAAATTCCTGCTAGCTGCAGGCACATAATAACAGTCTTTTAAAACTAAGTCTAAACCAGATGGTAATCGCAGAGGGTATGTTCCCACGGCTACTGCAGCAACTCTTGCTCCATTACCGACGCGTAGGATCATGTCTCCATCCCTCAGCCTCCTGCTATCCTCAAGACCCTGCATAGAAGTGCACAGATGAGCACTAGAACCAGAGTCAAGCACCCAACTGGATGCAGAAGAAACCGTAAGGTTAGACTCAATAACGAGCATACCTCCAGAAGGACCTTCCTTCTTGTTCTTTAGGGTGGCCAGGTAAGTAGGGCAGTTCCGCTTCCAATGGCCGTCGCTGTTGCAATGGAAACACTTTCCTTTGCCATCGACCTTCTTCTTCGGTTCTGCCTTCTTCTTCTTTGATCCTTCTACCTTTTGCTTTTTCACAGACTTCTTTTTCTTTCCATAAGACTTTCTTTTGGAAGAAGTCCGTTCCATAGCAAGAACTGAGCCTTTAGAACCTTTCATAGAAAGCTCAGCGGTAACCAGCATATTCATCAACTCGGCCAAGGAATTTTGAAGTTTATGCATGTGGTAATTCATGATGAATTGCCCATATGCATCAGTCAAGGATTGCAGAATAATATCGTTCTGCAAGTCCAAGTCCAACTTCACACCGAGCTTCTCAAGCTCTTCCATGTCCTTGATCATTGTCAGACAGTGATCTTGGACTGACTGCCCATCACGCATCTTAGCCTTAAAAAGTCGTTTCGTGACTTGATATTTGGCTGCGCGACTCTGTTCACCAAACATCTCCTGCAGGTGAGCCAACATTTGGCGAGCAGTCCCGATATCTTCATGTTGGCGCTGGAGCTCATCAGACATCGAGCCCAACATGTAGTATCTGGCCTTATTGTCTTCGTCAATCCATTTTTCCAGAGACGCTCTCTGTTCAGTGGATGGACGAGCTGGTAAGGTGGGAGGGTCCTGGTCCAAAACATGTGTTAACTTCTCTGAACCCAAAACAATTTTGTAGTTCCTGAGCCAATCTTTATAATTGGGTCCAGTCAGTCTATGTGTGTCTAGGATACGTGCCAGTGGGTTGGACGCAGACATTTTCCTGTAGAGAGTCAAAGATTCTAGTTAGATACTGTAATTTTGACTTGACCAATTTGTTTAGGGATTTTATTTTTAAACAAATTAGCTCCCACTATTTTCTCGGATCCCTACACTCCCTCTGTAGAGATGCGAAAATCTCCGCGATTGATGATTTCTAGTGGGTGGTGCGGTCTCACCAACTGACTCATCACCTCACCTAACAGTTATTGGTGATGGGTTAGCCAATGAGTGAACAACTCTTGTTCAATGATTCTCTAATCATGGTGCACCCAAACTTGGTCTCTAATTCATGAATCTCACCGTATCCGGAATATTGATCCACTCCTTAGTTAAGTCAGACCCACCATTTGCATAGACTGGGTTCCTAATTGGGTCTCTCACCGTATCCGAAATATTGAGCCCAACTCATCCTCCAGCCCATAGCATCCAATGCCTAATAGACATGGTTGCGTCTTCCCGGTGCAACTGAGCCACTGTATCCAGCCGAGAACAATCAACCCCGGGAAGGGCCCGCACGTCTACAATGGTGGAAGACCTCGGACTTAATCTTTTCTTAGGGAGAATTGATTCAGGTCTCATTAAACTAGACTTGGCTTAGTCATAACAATTATGACTAACCTAGTGGCATGGGTCAGCTCGGATTATTGACCACCTCAGATCAGAACTGTGTCAACAGATATGGCCAGGTAAGTGAGACCGGTGGAAGGAATATGCCGTTAACTCGCACAAGAACGCATTCAGGTCGAGTAGCTTCCAATTAAAAACCAGTCGGTCGTCTGTGCCAAACTTACCTTAGACACCAAATTGTTGAGTCAGAACCAATTGGGTTAGCCTACAATCCAGACTCTAACCTCTGAGCCTAATTAGGTCTTGCTTGATCGTGACTCGATCTTGACCCAGACTTAATCCTATTAGGCTGGTCAATTTAAGCATTGTTGATCCCATCTAACCAACTCTTGATTCGGTTTGATCAACCGCTTAGACCTAATTGAGCTACCCAAGCCCGAACCCAGTATTATGAATATGTCTTAGATCTGAAATTCTCAATTTTAGACCTAATTAATATTCCATAAACTTAATTCTTAATTAAGTTGGGTTCATAAACAAAATATGCACAATAAATCCTAGGGTTTCAGGATCTAGGGTTTTGCAGAAAGTAAGTTTTGGGTTTCTGATTAAGGACGAACACGCAGCACCCCTACACGTCATAAGAACACCCCATCGAATGGGAAGAGAGGGCCTTTAAACCCTTCTTCGTTCTTATGACCGGACGGCCAAGAGGAACGCCTTAATCAGGAACATGTAAATACTACAAAACAGTTATAGATCTATATCATATATCTCATATACAAATTTAGATCTAATCAAGGCATATTTTGCATACATCTCATGTATCATAATCATGCATGTTTTCAGATCTAAATTATCACATAATAATCTGAAAAAATTAGATTTAAATTGATCTAATCAAAATAAATTCTAATCTAGACAATTATGTAGAACTATTCTACAACTAGTCTAGTCATGCATCTATCATATCTCATATGATATTTAAAATTAAATAATTTTTATTTGCTGTTTATCAGATGTTATTATAACACTTATAATATCAGAAAATAGTAAATAAGAAGATCTAAAATATGATTTAATCATATTAAATCAAAGACATGCAAAACTATTCTATAGAACTATTCTATTCTAGAACTAGTCATGCATATCTTCATGTTCTTAGATCCAAATCATTTAATTTTAATTTTTCTGATTTCAGATCTGATCACATCTCATGTGACATCTGAAATCACATTATTTTTAATTAAAATAAAATTAAAATCAGATCTAAACAATTTTAGAACCATGGCTCTGATACCAGTTGAAGGGAAATCCTGATTTCCCGGTCCAGGTTCGTCCAGATCTGATTAGATCAAGAGATATATTTCAAAAATTTTCTCTTGATCCTTAATCAGATCTTGATATGTTTCAGATCTGATTCTTATTATTTTAATAAATAAAATAAAATAAGATAAATTAAATCAAATTTAATTTACCTGATTTGGGTAATCCTATTACCCTGTAGATGATCCTGATTGCAGCGGAAGGTTCTGGATCTTAGCCACGCAAGCGCCTGGCCTCTACCGGTATCCACTCGGGTTGGATCTGGAGAACCTCTTCTTCTCTATCACACCTCCAAAAATCAGATCTGGATCTGATCTGGAGGATCTTCAAAACTCTTTTGAAGATCTGCAGTCGTCCTTTTGCAGCAGCGCAGCCTTCTTGCTTTTGATCGCCTTTCCTTGATCTGAATCGCACCAAACTAAGTCCAAAACACTTTTGGACGTGGAGAGCAAGGGGAGAAGAGAGTATGGCGTGGAGAAGGAGGGGAGAGGCAGCCTTGGACGTGGGAAATCTCTTTCAATAAGACTTTGGAATTAGGGTTGGGCGCAGGGTCTTATTTATAGACCTAAGCTTGTGATCCAACTCCTCTTCCTCTCAACCAATCACAACCCTTTGTGAAATCAGATCTAAATCTGATTGGTTGAAAAAGAGACCCCTGGATTCCTCCTTAGAGGGCGCCTAAGACCAGTCAAACTGGATTCTTAGTAGAACTCTGATTGGAATCCTAAAGGGAGGTGGAGTCCTTGTCCAACAAGGACTCCTAGGCGCCTCCTACTTGGGCTCACGCCACCCTTGGCGTGCGCCCTTCTCCTTGCCAGGTTCTGGCAGGGGGACAAGCCCCCACCAGCTCTCCAATAGGTGCATGACATGTGGTCAAAAGTCAAAGGGTCAATGGTCAACGTTTGACCAGTCAAAGGTAGACTTTTGACCAAAGTCAAAGAACAAGAAATGGCAGGTGACCAAAAATGGCAGGTAATGTCTTACAAATAAGACAACCTATTCTGACTTGGACAACCTCCAGTCAGACCATATGAAGGCCTCTGATTGAGCACAAACTCCTTTGGCTCAGTCAGGACAACTTATTTATGATAGTAAAAGAAGAACGTTAGGTTCAATCGAGTGCTAGCACGATTTCCTTGAACCTAATTGAATCTCATTCAGATCAATTGAACTAGATCAGTTCAATTGATGATCACCAGATTCAAACCCTTGTTTGTGTGACCCAGTTAGGTTCAGTTCTGTATGGTAATGGGATATGTCATGATCTCTATCATAGACATCATCGAAACTCCTTTCGATGGATCAGAACTCTTCTGATTCGAACAGCTAGAATGATCGATCATCTAAATCATTCTAATTGCTCCCAAAATCCACCAGTGACACCTAGCAGTATATGGTGGCAACCCATCAGAGCTGAATGCGAACCTCTTGGTGCAGCTACCTGTGTGATTAAGTTCTTCTATCTTGAGCCCCGATCAGATTAGGGTTAAGGTGAACTCGTCAAACCCTAGTCTCTGTCATATGATGTAATCATTCGATTCGAGTCCAATGTGAAAATCTAAATAGAAACTCTTTCTATTATTTCACTCTACCATGGCCATGGATTTCTGGACTTGATTCTCATGATCATCATAGGGCTGCTCCTCTACCACCGAGGTAGATAGATCCCATCTTGATGCAATCCAGTTCCTACAATGAACATGTCACAGCCAACATACACCTCAGGGTTCCATATGGCTAGGAGACCGAGTAATGGTGTAGTCAAACTATAACACCCTCAAGGTGAACTGCCGATGCATCTCAGGTCAAAGAACCAGACACACTACTGCAGCATCGAGTCAGTCATTGACGAGAAGGTAGACTCCCTAATGACTACTCGAGGTGGTCACGCTCAGTGCCCTCGTTCTCTAACGAGTACCTGTACTCTCGCTCCGGTGTCTCCACACCGTAGACTCAAGACTCATCTACTAAAGAGAAGCGATCGTACACCAACCTTCCGGATCAATCACCATCCTCGTGATGATCCTATGGTCGGGAGCTGTTTATGAGTTAATAATGATTATTCATGTCTTAAATTTTCAACTCTTGAAAATATGAATTATCATTACCATTAACTCAAAGGATGTATCACAGACACTAAATACACATGTGTGATAGAAAATAACCCATTTCATTAATTATAGTCAAAATTATAATTTTGCCCTTAGAAGTGTATTACAAGTGTCAGCCAATTCTGGCTTCTAGGGCACATATATCTAACACAAAGGACTTCAGCTTATCGATCGAGCTTCGATCTTCATTTTTTAGCCGAGGAGCTCGACGAATCGATTTTCTTACCTCGCCCCATGGAGGTAGCCCTAGTTCTAGGGTGGGATGGGAAATGAAGAACTTCTCCTTCCAATCGTGAATGGATGAAGAGGCACCTTTAAGCAGTCCCTTTCTTTTGAACTGTGGAGACACATACCACCAATCCTTAGCGGTGGGGTGATGTTTCAAGATAAAAAAATTATGGAGCAGGAAAATGGTAGGTCGGATGCTTACCATGGTGCATAGGGAGAGGAATCCTACAATAAATCTAAAGAAGTTCGGCACCATGGCAGCAAGAAAAATATTGAGAAACCTAAATAAGTTAGCCATGAAAATAGGTAAAGGTAACCTAAGCCCAATCCGAAAGGTTTCGACATACAGACAGATTCGATCGGAAGGGGGTGAGTAGGCTCGGTCATCAGGCCTAGGGAGTTTAAGCTCGTACTCAGGAGGAATTCCAAATCAAATCCTAGCTAAGAAAAGGTCGTCAGGCCGAAGTCTACAAGAAATGGTCATAGGCATAAAAGGATGGGCCAATCCCAAGGGTTGGACCTCCTCAGGAGGCGGGTTCGTCAAGCTTAGAGAGGCCAGACTCTCAGAACAAGTCAATCAAGATCCCTTACTAGATATTTGGATCAAGGTAAAATCAAGAAATTATCCAAAAAAATCAAAAGAAAAAAATGAGACGTTCAAGCTTCGATAAGAATCGAAAGAACAAGAAAGTAAGAATGCAGAGATAATCCGAAAAGTGTTGAAAAGTTGACCTAAATTGATTGAGAAGAATAAGAAGATGGTGAATGGAGCAAGAATCGAAGGAAGGTACGTCGAAAACCAAAGGAAGTAGCTTGGGCTCTCGCTCGGGATGAATAAGAAAATCAAAGGGAGGAAAGGAAGATTTTAGAAGTAGAGACTCGAAGGAGGTGGGCACGCTTAAGTAACCCATGGAGCCTTGGAGCAGTTATGATTGTTGATTTCCTTCAACCGATCTCTGATCGACGCGTATCCCACTCATCATGGCATAAAGCTTCTAACGGACAAACCCTTAATGGTGCTGTACTTCGGGCAGACTTCTAATGAAAAATTTGAAAAATGTCTCTTTGGGTCACCCTGCATATACGAAGCTCTAATGCCAGCCCAATAAAAGCCAAAACATCCCCTCCCACCTAGAAGCAAGAAATCTAGTAGGACCAAAAAATCCTTCGAACTTTGGCAGTCTCCATCTTACTCCCATCCTTCGAACTTCGAACTCAGGAGTTGGAGGGCTAGTGTTGGGGATAAATCCACGCCTACCAAAGTTTGGCTAAGATTTCGACTAAATCAGTTCCATCTGGTTGTGGTTATAGAAACTGAACCTCAACCCGCAGAAATATTCAAGCTCTAAATCATTCTAAAATGGCCAACCTCCGACACTATAGTTAGAGAATCTGATTGATCAGAAAGACCGATTTTGGATTTAACAAAACATCGCAGATTCCTTCTTTAGGCAAGCTTGATCAGTCAATATCGCCCTAGAGAATCGGCTAAGTCCCCAACACTTGCGCATCCCATTCAATCGATCTTCCTCCAACGGCCAAACTCCTCTAACAGTCGAACTCCATTCGAACTCCAACAATTGAACTCCTTCCGGACTCTCCCAATAGGCAAACTCCACTAGTAGCTAAACTCCATTTGCACTCCCCTAACAGGCGAACTCCTTCAGGACTCCAATAGGTGAACTTCTTTTAAATTCTCCTAATAGACGAACTCCTCTAGCAGCCGAACTTCTTCCAAACTCTAACAGACAAACTCCTATCAGATTCCCCCAATAGGCAAACTTTTTTTGGACTCCAACAGTCGAACTCCTTCTAGACTACCCTAACAGACGAACTCTTATAGCAGCTGAACTCCTTCTAGACTCTCCAAATAGGCGAACTCCTTTCAGATTCCTCCAACAAGCAAACTCCTCTAGCAGTCGAGCTCCTTCGGGACTCCAATAGACGAACTCCTTCTGGATTCCTCTAATAGATGAACTCCTTCTAGACTCCAATAGCCAAACTCCTTCCAGACTCTCCCAATAGGCGAATTCCTTTTGGACTCCTCCAACAGGTGAACTCCTTCTAGGATTCTCTCCAGTAGTTGGGTTCCTCCATCAGGAAAATTCTTCCCCAAATTTTTTCTCTAGAAGAGCTGCGTATAGATCTCATGAGCAGATCTACTTTTTGATTCCAGAAGAGTCTCCTCTCCTACATAAATTTGGCCTCAGACATGGCATGAATCGACCCATATCTGAACTACCTTAGAGGAGTCTGAACTCCTCTAGAATTGATATAGCTCAAAGGTCATCACCAACCAACGTCTACTCCTCCGAACTTTGACTATCAAATCTCAAATGGATTGGCACCTCAAGACAACAGACACTATGCTCCATAAGAAACTCCACATGGCCCTGAGCGGCCCACTACCCGATAGTTACAGCTGTCACTATTAGTTTGTTACAGGGTCCATCTATAAAAGAGATCCTTCAGATATGTTTTCTTCAGGCTCTCTTCTCCTTCTCAATACTCTGCAACTCTCTCGACTGAGTACTCCATTTCTATTGGTCGAAAGAGCTAACTTGATCATCAGAGGGTCTTGCTGGAGCCATCACCCCAGGCTCTAGATGAGACTTATTTTGCAGATCACTGACGGTGATCTCTTCTTCTCAAACTTTGATGCTTCTCCAGCGATGATCAGATTTTGCACCAACACCCTAGAAAATCTTTTTCCATCGATTTTGAGTTGGTTTTGGAATCATGCTACCCAAGAAACAAACAATAACCCCTAGGTTTAAGCATGTACATTTGGATCCGCCATTTAGAAGGATGGCATGCGATGGAGAACGGCGATCAAAGTTTTGTGAAGATCATTCTTCTAGGTCATCTCAGTCATCCTTACCTCCACCAGGACCATCCACTCAATCCCCTCAACCTCCTACTCCAGTTTTTCCTCCATCTCCTTCTTTCATACCCGTTCCACTCTCCTCTATGGTTGTCACAACTGGTAAAAGGGTGGATTTTGACTTCCTAGCAAGTGAAGGTTTTGAGTTTGGAGAGGGATTGAAGTTTAAGGATGGGAATACCTTTGCTCAGGAATAAATCTTCCGACCTATCCAAATCTAGTGAGGGAGTTCTATAGCAATGCTAAAGTTAGCCCAAGATAATTTGAATCAGAAGTCAAGAAGGTGAAAATCAATTTAACCATAGAAAAGTTGGGTAATTTACTTAGGACACCCACTATCGGAGCTGAGAGACTCGATGGTCGAGCAAGTGGGTTGTGGTTGTTGTTTGGAAAGGACAATGCCATCCATTTTGAGAAAATCCATGCTAGGAATCTATCCATGGAAAATAGACTACTTCACCATATTTCAGCTCGGATTCTAATACCCCAAGTTGGAAGATTCGATTTTCTAAACAAAAATAATATAGTTGTGATGTACCACATTCTCATAAGGCAAAAGTTTAACCTTCCAGCCTTATCTTAAGGGTAATGCAAGAAGCATCTTAAAGAGAAAAACCAGCACTACCATACGAGATGTTCTTGACACTAGTATTCCAAGACTTTAGAGTTAGCCTAGAAGGGAAACCCAGTAAGAAGCTTCAGCACTACGATACCTACAATTTGAAGTCAATGCATAGGATGAAATTCAAGAAAGTAAATGGTATTTGGGTAAAGCTAGATGAAGAAGGAGAAGAAAGACATGATCCAGAGCCCATGCCATTTCATCCTGCGCCTGCTCTATCTTCATCCACTGTCAAATTAGATGAGGATCAGATTGGAGAGATTGTGCAGCGCGTATATGATAGGATATCTGGTGGTCTTCGTCAGCTAATTAAAGATGTTGTGAGAGAAGTATTAACCGAGTAGTGCACTTCAGCACCTATTGATCCAGTCCCATCAGACCCTCCAAAGCCTAGTGTTGATTAGATCTTATATAGGATCCATTTAGTTATGTTTAGAACATTTTGGTTATAAATATTCATGATAGGTATCTATGATATGTAATTTTCAAACTTCAGTATTTTGTGCACTTAAAACTATTTGTATCTGTGAATGAATAAAGTTTGAATTTTGGCTTGCATTGTATCAAATTCTTCATGTGAATGAATGAAATTATCTCTTTTTATGCTTGATCAAATTTCTTTACATTGTTCATATATTTTTTGATAATGACAAAAAGGGAGAGAAAAATGAGTATAAAATGAGAAGTGAAAATATGAGAATTGAAAATATAATTAAAATCTAAAGAATGGCACATTATGGCATCCTACTTAAGTGGGCATTACTTCAGCAAGAACTAAATAAAGAATGTGCAAACAAGTGAAATTCAATTGTAACTACAAGTATAGAAGAAATCAGAAGTTGAATTACTAAATTGAAACCTCGGCACATAGTAAGGGGGAGCAACACAAAATTTGACTTAGATCAAACATGATCGGTATACTTAGGGGGAGCATATATAAATTGATAAAATGAATATGATGCATGAGTTAATTGGCAAGATCGAATGAAAATATCATTTTCAAATATGAAGGAAAAGTTATACTCAAATGATTTTGTCATCATTAAAAAGGGGAAGATTGTTGATCCTAGTTTGATTTTGATGATAACAAAAGTATTTGAGTATAAATTGTTAAATTACTAATGATGTTTGTGAGGATGTATAGTTGTAAAATTCAATAGCTCACAAACTTCAAATATTTCCACTCCTTCAAATGGAGAATCATCACTCAAGATTTTAGAGAAGAAATTCTAGAATGGATACATCTTTCAAGAGGTCAAAATAAAGATTAAATGAAGACAAAAAGGACTAGTCTAGCCTATAAAGGAATTTAGAGATGAAAGGATCACAAATGGTCTTTGGCATGCTTGGCATGCAAACTGGGCCAACCTAGTCTTAGTGGAAGCAGAAGACAAAAAGGGCAGAAAGCTGAATTTTTCATGACCTAGGGGACTGAGCCGATCTAGTTTCAAACTTAGCCGACCCAGTGGCAACTAGACCGACCCAGTCAGAAAGTGAGCCATCCTAGTCTCAGAAGATTGAAAAGACAAAAATTAGATTTTTCGATCCACTGAGACTGAGACATCTAAGTCAAAAACTGAGCCATCCTAATTTTGACTGAGCTGATCTAGTTTAAAACTGAGACAACCTAGTGCCTATAATGGCTAGTTTTCAGTTTCATAGCTTTTTCACTTCACACATCTCACAACAGCTCTTTTTGGTTCTCCAATGGCTAGATCACTTCCAGAAGCCTATGTTGGTGACTTGTAATGGTGGAAAACCTCTAGGATACTTAAGGAAACATTTGAGATAAGAAAAATAACTTTTGAATAGAAAAAAAAGAGTTTCCCAGCAGATTTTTAATTTTTCAAGTGTATGAGCAAAATAGTAAAAAGGAATGAGTGTTTCTTAGAGCTTTTCTTGTCCTTCCAACATCCTCAATTAGAAAGAAGTTAGGCCAACACTATTGAAGATCAACTCCTACTTCTTTCAAGCACTTAAAGAGAAGAAATCAAGCCTACAAGCCAAGCTCCTAGATTTTCTTCTCTTAAGCTACAAAGAGTTTTTTTTATTTTGTTCATTATATTTTTTATATTTGTTTCAAGTTTCTTGGGGTGAGAAACTTGGGTTAGTCTAAGTCTAAAGTTGGACGGTATATGGTTGTGATTGATGGGCCAAAGTAAAAATCAATCGGGATTGATTGTTATACTGAGAAAATAATCATTGTATGATTGTGGTTGGTAAGCCAAGGTCAAAACCAACTGGATTGGATTTGAGTCCAAGTAAAACAATCGGACTGTAATCAAGCCTAGTGATTATAGTTGAATTCCTAAGTGGTTTTCTTAGGAAGTGGATGTAGGTGCTGAGTTTGGCACCAAACAACTATAAAATCATTGTGTTTGTGATTGCTTATTTTTGTTCTATTGATTTTCTTCACTTCATATTACATAGCTTATTTGTTGGCATTTAATTAGATCAATCTACTTACATCATAAGTTTAAAATTTAAAATACCCAATTCACCCCCCTCCCACTCTTGGGTAGCCATACTTATGCAATAGCTCTGAATTAGCAGCAGAAGTAGAGATGAAGATAAGGAAGCTCTACAGAAACTTTCATGAAGATCTGACACTCAGATTTCATGAAGGAACACCCAAAACCCTTAATCTAAAATCTAGGGCTGCACTATATCTCAAAGTCTGCACCCTTCTTTTTCTCTATATATCTTTTTCATGCAGGGGAGAGACTCATGCACATAAAGGAGAAAACTATTTCTCTGATCATCGCACACCCCAAAAATTCCTAAATTTAATAGATGCACAAAAACAAGGGCATGGAGGGATAAGATAAGAGATTGGTTCATTCAAACTCAAACTCTTTTTGAATTTGAATGCAACCATTCTCTTCTTATCCAAATGATGCATGAGAAAGGAGGGATGCACGCTCTCTCTTGCATGGAAAATATTCATAAGAAACTTTTTCTCATTGAGAAAAAATGGTGCAAGGAAAAGGGTGATGTGGCATATGAGAAGACTAGTCAAACTAGTCTCATATCTTCTCATCTAGTTAAACCAATCCAATCCAAATTGGTTAGGCCCAGTTAAACTAGATTAAATCTAACAAATTTAGGCTTAATAAGGCATAATTAAATCCTAATCAAATTAGAAATTGATTGAGCCCAATTCATGATCAAATCAGGGATCAAACCTCCTCAACAATTAGGTCATCTCATAACCTAATTCGGTCAAACCAAATTGAATCTAATTTAATTGGACTTGAACCAAAAATTATTACTCAATCAAATTGAGTTAATTTCCAATCAAATCACTAATTTAACCTCTCATAAATATAGAGTCTAAATTTGGTGGGTAGGACTCTTGATCAGCCATCAGATTAGGTAGGAATCTCTAAAGTATGTGACCCTACAGGTTCGAACCTAAGGCGGTAGCATAGGAACTAATTTTTGTACTAATCAAAGTGACCATCCAGCAATTATACCTGATGTCTGGATAGGTCGAATAGTCACAATCGTAATATTTAGAACCTACGTGAATATGGTTGCTGCACAATTCATCTTTTTGACCTCTGTGTATAGGATGACTCAGAGTTAAACTGTCAACCCTGAAAAGTATATCCAATCTATCTATCTCAAAGCAATCAATCCGATGACACTTCACTAGGACTACCTTGGCCAAGGATTTATAAATTAAAACATAATAGAACATAGCTCTTAAATTGAAGTGATCAATCCAATTTTAACTCACACACCAACTCCTCAAATACTTGACTGTATCCAAAAATCTTCCATCACTAGATTAGAAATTCAGATAGTTCGGCACCAAAGCATAATGAGTTGCTTGAAAATTATAATGGTGATCTCAGGTTAGATGGACACTTATACCAATATTCCATCAAAGCAAATCTTGATAGCAGAAAGCTTTGAAGTTGATCACATTTAGTGTAGATGTATCCCTACATCTCACCTGCATGCCATACCAGTGTCTCCACACTCCTTGGTTAAGAGGACAACCAACCTATATGGCACACAATGACTTATACTCGATAAATATGATCATTCTAGGTTACAATATATCATTTGATCGTGAACAAGTTTAAGGACTAAATGACAAATCCTCCTTTATCGATTCTGAATAGTCCTATGGGCTTCATCACAATACATAGGAGTTCATTAGAAGATGGAAGGATTTGTGATGAAAAATGCTAAAATAATTTTTATTTATTAATAATTCATATATAAATATAAAATTAGCACAATCATCAATAGGTTGATGATTAGCTTTGGCATACTATTCTCAACAATCTCTTAATTGACTTAAAGCCAATTGATGCAGTATCTAATATCCATCTTCAATTTGAAGTCATCGAACTCCTTCACTGCAATGACTTTAGTGAATGGGTTGGCCAATTCTCCTTTCCATCAATCTTCTGAAGGTTGACGTCACCTCGATCCATGATCTTCTAGATAAGGTGATAGCGGTGTAGAATATGCTTCGTCCACTGGTGTGCCTTCAGATCCTTTACCTGACTATGGCTCCAGAGTTGTTGTAGAAGAGTAGGACTGGACCATTAAGAGAGGGTGCTACTCCAAGCTCGGTGATGAACTTCCTCAGCCATACCACTTCTTTGGCAGCATCTGATGCAGCTACATACTCCACCTTGCAAACTGAGTCGGTCATGGTGTGCTACTTGAAACTCTTCCAGCAGACAGCTCCACCATTAAAGATAAACATATACTCTGACACACTCTTGCTGTCATCATATCAGATTGGAAACCAAAATCTATAAACCCAACAGTCTCAAGTCTGATTCATCATAAACAAGCCACTGGTCCTTGGTATTTCTCAAATATTTTAGGATGGTTTTAATAACCTTCCAGTGATTCTCCCTTGGATAAGATTGGTATCTACTTACTACTCCTAGTGAGTATGCCACATCAAGTCTCGTACATGTCATGGCATATATGATAGAACCCACTGTCGAAGTATATGGAATTCTACTCATACACTCTCTCTCTTGAGATGTTGTCGGACAATCCCTCTTTGAGAGAGAAATTTTATGGCCTATCAGTAGATAGCTTTTCTTAAAATTCTTCATGCTGAATTTCTTCAACATGGTATCAATGTATGTGGACTGGAATAACTCAAGCAACTTTTTAGATCTATCTCTACAGATCTTCATCCCTAGGATGTAGGATGCTTCTCCTAGATCCTTCATAGAGAACTATGACGACAATCAAATCTTTATTTCTTGTAATGTAGGGACATCATTTTCGATTAAGAGAATATCATTCACATACAATACTACGAATACAACTGCTAGACCATTAGCCCACTTGTATATATAGGGATCTTCTCCATTCTTAACGAAGCCATATGTCTTAATCATCCTATCAAAATATATGTTCCAACTCTGAGATGCCTGCTTTAGTCTATAAATGGATCTTTGAAGCTTTCACATCTTAGACTCATCTATGGATGTGAATCCTTCAGATTCTATCATATATACTTCATCATTCAGCTTTTCATTTAGAAAAGCTTTCTTCACATCCATCTATCAGATTTCACAGTCCAGATGGGCAACTAGAGCAAGCATGATCTGAATGGACTTGAGCATTGCCACAGGAGAGAATGTCTTATCATAGTTTATACCATAATATTGACGATATCCCTTAGCAACCAGACAAACTTTATAGATCTCAACTTTTTCATCTGCACACCTTTTCCTCATGAAGACCCACTTACACCCTATGGATTTTACCCCTTCAAGTGGATCAATCAATGTCCATACATCATTGACCTTCATGAACTTCATTTCGGATTTAATGGGCTCAAGCCATTTCTCAAAGTTAGATCTCTGCATTACATCCATATAGATGATTAGATCCTCATCGTTCTCATCGTGTTTGATAGGGTTACCGTCCTGGACCAAAAAATCATAGTATCTATCCGACTGATGTTGTACTCTACCAGACCACCATAAGGGTGAAGATCATTGGGCTTCAGGTTTGATCTAGTCAAATACAATTCAAGTTCAGTAACTTGTGTCAATTTTTTCACCTACAAAACTTTCTCAAGTTCGACCTTAGAAGCATTAATTCCTTCATCAAGAAACTTTTTTTTCAAAAAGATTGCTTTAAGACTGACAAACATCTTTTATTCATCAACTAGGTAGAAATAATATCCTTTGGTCTCTTTTGGATATCCTATAAAATTATACTTGTCAGACCTAGCTCCAAGCTTGTCCATTACTAAATGTTTGACAGAAGCTGGACGCCCTCAAATCTTAAGGTGTGTGAGTACTAGCTTATGTCCTATCTATTAGGATTTGGTGCCTCGAATTGGACCCACAGCAAGAAGAGAATCAGTTTTCAGCATAGCAGCCAGGTCGGCTCTGATACATAGTTGAGCTAGCTTGAATTGAGATCGAGTTGGCTCAAACCACAGTCGAGTTGGCTCTCTCAAGTAGATAAACATTAGGAGTTTGGATGAGATGCAGCCAAGCCAGCTCGATCCCTAACCGAATTGACTCGATGGAGGTGAACAGAA
Organism: Cocos nucifera; assembly: GCA_006176705.1. Classification (NCBI taxonomy): domain Eukaryota; kingdom Viridiplantae; phylum Streptophyta; class Magnoliopsida; order Arecales; family Arecaceae; genus Cocos; species Cocos nucifera. The sequence continues at coordinate 170,659 of QRFJ01001311.1, read as the reverse complement.
CATGAAGGGGTTTTTTCTATTTGGACTTAGATTATGATTAATCCAAGGGATCCATCGAAGTTGTGCATGGACCGCAGGATCCAATGGTCATGGATGATTACAGTCATGATTTAAAGGTCAAAAAATATTCTAAGACTCCATCAAGGACATCATCAACTCATATTAGGAGAATGAGCCCTGTTAAGACTCCTGTGAACTACCGAGAAGAGGATTCTCATCTTATTTAAAGGATTAAGTGCTGTGGAGCAAAAAAGGGTGGTGCATGTGGCGTAAGAGGCATGTAGAGAGGCTCCAGTAGCCATCAAGAGAAGCTTGACAGAGCATCAAGTATGTGCAGCCCACGAGAGAGAGAAGTAATAGGTGCATAGCATCTGACGAAGAGGCTATGAGGGCAAAACATCTTGTAGCTTCTATGGGTCTCCATAGGATTTTGAGAGAGCTTTTATGAGGATAGCTTCTAGTTGAGAGAGATTTGTATATGATGAAGGAGAGTGGGTGTTCTCCTCTTGTATCTATTTTTTTCTTTCATAGTGAAACTTTGCATGCCCCATAGAGGTGAGACTTTAGGCTGATCCACGTAGTTGATTATTTTCTTATTTTATTTCTTTCTTCTTTCTACCATAATAATTTGGTACTAGATCTTTAATAAGCGATATTAGAGTAGCTGATATCCCAATAGATTGATATCAGAGCAAGTTGATGCCACAATAATGGTATCAGAGCTGGATAGTACCAGAGCATAGATTGTAGCAGTGGATAGAGATTGAAAAATATGAAGAAGAAAAGCACAATCAAGGTAGAGATCAATAGATTTAATGGAAAGGGCAATTTCTTCTTATGGCAAGCAAGGATAAAGGATGTCCTCATCCAATATGGGTTGATCGATGCTCTCTTATATGACGAGATGCCAGCCACCATAGAGATGAAGGATTGAAAGTGGATTCAGATGCAAATGGTGAGCACGATCCGCTTATACCTAGCGAATGATGTGGTGATCCATGTACTTGGCGAGACTTTTTTGATGGTGCTGTGGTCGAAGCTCAAGGAGATATACATGGCAAAGTCACTCACCAACATGCTTTCTCTTTGGAGGTAGTTCTACCAGCTATGGATGGATGAAGGTCAGAGCGTGCGGAAGCATCTATCCAACTTTCAAAAAATCCTCACTGACCTTCTCAGCATTAGTGAAAAATTTGAGAAGAAGACTAAGGCGTTGGTCTTGCTAGCATCGCTCCCCCCTTCGTATGAGTCCTTAGAAACTGCTCTTCTAGTGAAAAAGAGAACCATCAAGATGGATGAGGTCATTACAGTGATACTCTAGAATGAGGTTCTCAGGTGGAAGAATTCAATTTTGAGCTCAGATGGTAGCATCTCAGCTTTGGCAATTTTTGAAGGAGCAGGAGGCAGTAGATGGAGCGACAGAGGATCATGAGGAGGACGATCCAGGTCCAGGATGTGGGATCCTAGCAAGATCAAATGCTATAGGTGCGATGAGTTAGGGCATCGAGTCAAGGATTGTCCATAACTCAAGGATTGGATGAGGGCTACTGCAGCGATGGCCAGTAGCGAGTCAGAGGATGATGTCCTGAAGATATCTAGTTCTTTCCAACAGTGGATTTTAGATTCTACATGCATATATCATGTTTATTGCAGAAAGGAGCAGTTTAACTTCTTAGAGAGTAGTAAAGGAATTATTTATCTATCGGATGGATCGAGCTGTGCGATTAGATGCATCGGGTTGGTCAGCTAGAAGATACATGATGGTGCAGTGAAGAGATTGAGGGAGGTTCGATACATACTCGATTTTAGGCGAAATCTTATCTCACTAAGCAGACTGGATTTAAATGGCTATTAATGGATATTTGGTGATGGAATCTTGAAGGTCATGCATGGTGATAGGATGATATTGGAGGAAAAGAAGAAGATAAGAGAACATTACTATCTAGCAGGAAGCCCAGTGTGAGGTGGAGCTTCAGGAGCCAGAGGGAGCCTAGTGCAAGGTGGAGCTCCAGGTGGAGATGAATCGAGCATGAGATAGGAGACTTGGGAGGATGAGAGGCAATGTTATTGAGTGATGTTTCTATTATCATAGGAGAATTTTTCGAGCAGATCTTTGGTTAAAGGGGATAGAGCTTGTGATAGAGGTGGAATCGAGCGGCCTGACTTGACTTCCATATTTGGCCATCCATGATCAGCAGACATGCCCTAGGGCATGGGGTCGAGATGGGTCACAAGCTCTCAAAGTTAGGTGGAGGTCGAATATCGAGTCGAGATAGAGATTGTTAGGATTTGATGCCTCGAATTCGACCCACAGTAAGAAGAGAATCAGTTTTTAGTATAGCAGTCGGGCCAGTTCTAATACACAGTCGAGCCAGCTCAGATTGAGATCGAGCTGACTCGAACCATAGCCAAGTCAACTCTCTCAGGCAGACAAATAGTAGGAGTCCTGGCGAGATGTAGTCGAGCTAGCTCGACCCCTGACCAAGCCGGCTCGATGGAGGTGAATCGAACATGATGGGAGTTTTTCTATTTGGACTTGGATTGTGATTAATCCAAGAGGTCTATGGGAGCTGCACGAGGACCACAGGATCCAATATTTATGGAGGATTGCGATCATGATCTCAAGATCAAAAAATATTCTAAAACTCCATCATGGACATGTTTGACTCATATTAGGAAAATGAGACCTGTTAGGACTCCTGTGAACTGCTGAGAAGAGGATTCTCATCCTATTTAAAGGGCTCAATTGCTATGGAGCAAAAAAAGATGGCGCGTGTGGCATGAGAGGCATGTAGAGAGGCTCAGACAGCTGTAGAGAGGAGCTTGGTAGAGCATCAAGTACGTACAGCCCGCGAGAGAGAGAAGCAATAGGTGCATAGCATCCGATGAGGAGGGTGTGGTGGCAGAGCATCTTGTAGCTTCTATGGATCTCCTTAGGATTCTGAGAGAGTTTTTATGAGGGTAGCTTCTAGTTGAGAGAGATTTGTGTATGATGAGTTGAAAGTGGATGTTCTCCTCTTATACCTATTTTTCACTTTTATAGTGAAGCTTTGCATGCCCTGTAGAGGCGAGCCTTTAGGCTAATCCACATACTTGATTATTTTCTTATTTTATTTCTTCCTTCTTTCAGCCATAATTTGGTACTAGATTTTAACAAGCGGCATCAGAGTAGCTGATATCCCAACAATTTGGTATCAAAGTCAGATGATACCACAACACTACCCACTTCTCATATGGTATTTTGGAAACAAACTTACTTGGCACCCTATTTAGAATATAACAAGCTAGCACAAGTGCATATCCCCATAAGAAGATCGATAGACCAGCATACCCCATCATGAATTGAACCATATCCAATAAGGTTTGATTCCTCCTTTCAGACACACCATTATGCTGTGGTATTCCAAGAGGAGTCCATTAGGAGAGTCTTATTCTTTCCAAGATATTTCAAAAATTTGTTGGAAAGATACTCATCCCCTCAGTCAGATCAAAGGGTTTTAATACTTTTTCTAATTTAATTTTCTACCTTATTATGGAATAGTTTGAATATTTCAAACGACTCCGACTTGTGTTTCATTAAATAGATGTACCCATACTAAGATCGTCAGTGAAAGTTATAAAGTACAAATATCCATCTCTGGCACTTAAGCTCATGTGTCCATATATATCAGTATGTACTAGACCAAGGAGTTCACTGGCTCGTTTATCCTTTTTAGTAAAAGGTGACTTGTTCATCTTACCAAGGAGATAGGACTCAGGTCGGAAGTGATTCACAATCACTGGCTTTAAGAATTTCTTCTTGAGTTAACCTGTTTATTCTGTTCTTGTTAATATGACCTAACCTATAGTGCCAAAAGTAGACTTCAAACACATCATCTATTCTAGGACATTTATCAGATGATTGGACTACGTTAATAGGTTGTGATAATAGATAGATATCGTTATTCAATTATCCAACACAAACCATAACATGATTCAAAATGATATTACAATTTTTTTTATTAAAAATTATTAACTGTTCTTGGCCAAAAGGCCCATAGAAATAATATTTAACAAAAAACTTAGACAAAAGTGACATTCACTAAGAATAACTCTATGAGAATTGATTACAAGGCTCATAATTCCTAAAGCTGGAACTAGAACTTATCTTCCATCTCCAATGTTTAGGAACCTCTTACCTTCATCAAATCTCCTACTGACCTGTAAATCCTTTATCGAATTATAAATATGATAATGGATTTTGTTATCTAATACCCAGGCAGTTGTATCACATATAGAGAAGTTGCAATGTGTTACCATATAATTACCTTGCCCAATAACAACTTGCTTCTTGGCCTATTCATGTTCAGGGAGGCAATGTACTAAGGATAGTTCCTCATTCAATATTCTTGCTTCTTGCAAAAGAAGCACTCCGCCTAGCTCTGGTCGGGCTTGCACTTCTTGGTCTGACCCTGTACAGATATCCCAACATGCGATTGCACCTTCTTGTTCCTCTTCTTCTTGTTCTTCTTTCATTTCTTAAAAGGTCGATGATCAGAAAAAGATCCTCCTACCACATTCACAGACTCCTTGGGGAGTTGGTGATCATTTTCAAAGTTCTACAACAACCCCAACAAGTTATGGTAGTTCACTGTAGACTTTTTCATTCAAAAATGAGTAAGGAAGGGGAGCAAGGACTTAGGCAAAGAATTAAGGATGGCATCCTTTCCGAGCTACTCGTGTAGGGGAAATCCTAGCTTACTCAAGTGCTCAATCATCTCAATTATGTACAATACATGATTGGTGACTGATGCCCAGTTCCTCATCCGAGCATTGAAAATGGCACAACTAAGCTTGTACCTCTCAACATTATCAGGCGTGCTAAAGAAGTTGTTCAACATTTGAAACATCTCCTATGGCTGGGCATTCTCGAACCTACGGTTGAACTCATCATTCATTACTGCCAGCATTATACATCGAATGGTCGTGCAGTTGTTGAGCCACTTCTAGTAAGTATCTCAGACCGTCTCTCTAGCATTTGGAGCTGGCTCCTCAGGTGTCAGATCCATTAAAATATATAGGATCTACTCATGCACCAGGATGATTTTTAACTTTCAATGCTAGCTATCAAAGTTGGATCCCATGAGTTTGTCATTATCCAACAATGATCGAAGTGACAGGGTAGTGCCTATATTTGGATTAAGGAAAATCAAACCTAATTAATATATGAATTAATTATCCTAAATACTTGGACTTTAGCCTAAAGATTCTCTCTTTTTTTTTTTATATGAACTAGTAGCCTCTACCTCTAATTTGAGGAATTACTTAAATTCCTTAGTGGATACTAAAATCAACACAGATTACACACGAGCCCAACTTTGGTTGGGCAACTCATGTGCATCTATGGATAGGTTCATAACTAATTATTTCTCTAAATAACTTCCAGCAATTTTAATTTTACCCCAAAAATCTAATCAGTAGACTTTGGCCTCCACTGAAAAGATCCGATTAGGTCCAACCATTAACATGACCATATTTGGTATATCTGATTAATAAATGATCGGGCCTGACTTTGGCCGGGCAACCTGACCACCATTAGAAAGACACGACCAAATCATCATATTATGAATGATAATTCTATTAGTCAATAAGCACCAATCCTTTGGGCCTCCAATGATTATTAGACTAGGATCCATTATCACTCAACTTAATGGGAGGCTATGACTTGGTTATCATCATAACTTTATCATTTTTAAAGATCTAATAATTTTAGAAGATTTGATTAACTGATTTTAAGAGAAGGAGAGAAGAATTGATCAGCCAATATTGATCCTTCCACTGACTTCACCAAGTCAAATAAAAAAGGACATAATTCAAGCCAATATTAGGAGCACCTAAATCAATCACATTGATTTACCTAATTGACATGGATGAGCCCAAATCACCAAGTGATCTAATTAAAAACTAATTCACCAGGATGATCAGGTAAGTGAGATCAGTGGAAGGGATATGCCATTAACTCATCAAAGACTGAATCAGTGTGAGTAGCTCCCAATTAAAAATCTTTGATTTGAACTGTCAAACTTACCTTAGACACCATCTAGTTTATTAGTTTTAATTTGACCAATCTAGCAATTTCGGATTTGACCATGTAGCCACGAATCAAGTCCATTTGGTCCTTGTTAAAGGCATAGACTTGACCAACAACAATAATTATAATTGAGTCTAAAGAGTCCTTAACCTAATCCAAATCAACACTTGGTTAGATTTGATTAATTACTCTAATTTAGTCCATTCCTTAACTAACCTTAGGTCTAACCAAATTAATGGATCTAATTCGTCTAACCCGATAACTCACATTTTATGATCAGTGACTTAGGATCTTTAATTCATAATTCTAGACCCTAATTCATAATACTTAATTTTTAATTAAGTTTGGGACTGAGGGTTGGGATTCAGTATTTTAAAAATATTTTTCAAAATTTTGAAAGGTTCTTTACAATCTAGTACTATTTCACCAAAAGGGTCAACTCATTTAAAAAATGGATCGACTTATTTTATAAATAAGCACTAGTTGTAGGTTTAATCACTTGAAATCAGCCATTGAATAGCGTCAACCAACATTTCAATTGAGCAGGCTCGAATCCCATCCGAGCCGGCCCAAGCAAAAATCGAGTCGACTCGATTGCTGAGATAGCTAGCTCGAGCAATAATCTAGTCGATTTAGTTCCTGATAGAGCCAGCTTGAGCAACAATCCTAAAAGCATATCAGACTAGTATGTTGGTTGAGCTGGCTCAATTTCTAAGAGAGCCAACTCGACCAACGAATAGAACCATCCGAAGTTTCTATTCTAGTTTAATCTGAATCTATGTACACTACAAAAAAAATTATGAATCTATTTAGATCTAATCTAAACATATATTCATGATAAATATTCAAATTAAAACCATTCAATCATATCATAAATAACCATTATATCTGATCTAAGTTTTATGATTTCTTTTTTTTTTTTAGATCAGCAACGTACTAGGACAACTTATACACTATAGGGGGTAAACCCTATAGCAGGACAACCTTCAGTCCATACGATCTTAATTTTATTTTTAGATTAAAAAATAGATTATTATTTAGATATAATCTAAAAATAACCAAAACATACATATATATCATATTAAATAACTCGAATGCTCTGATACCATTGCTGGAAAGCATGCAGAGTTTCTAGCTCTACTTTCGAAAGTTTTTTTCAAAAAATAAATGCAGTGGAAGTAAAAATTAATCTAATTAATTTTAAGAGCTATAGATCTAATCTAAAAATTCTACAACATATAGGATCTAATGTGATATGCATGCATGAAAATCTAAAAATAAAATAATCAATAGTAAAATTATTTTACTACTGTACGTGTTCAGAACATGTTACCTTTGTGTGGATAGTCGATCTCTACAATTCGATTACCATCGTGTAGATCTGATCGCTATGATATAGCCACACATATGTCTGATCTCCATGGATGGTCCACATGAGGCTCTAGTCCCAATCAGCTCCTCCCAAGTGCTAGCTTGATGTAGGATCTTTCGATAGTTCATGTAGGTCAAACTCCTTTGATCTTCTTCCACCAACTCTTTGAATGCTCTAAATCAGCAGCATAAGTAGAGAAGAAGAAGAGGAAGCTCTCTAGAAACTTTCATGAAGATCTGACACTTACATTTCATGAAGGAACACCCTAAACCCTAGATCTGAAATCTAGGGCTGCACTATATCTCAAAGTCTGAACCCTTCTTTTTCTCTATATATCTCTTTCATGCAGGGGAAAGATTCATGCACATGGAGGAGAAAACAATTTCTCTAATCATCGCACACCCCAAAAATTCTTGAATTTAATAGATGCATAAAAACAAGGGCATGGAGGCATAAGATAAGACATTGATTCATTCAAACTCAAACTCCTTTTGAATTTGAATGCAACCATTCTCTTCTTATCCAAATGATGCATGAGAAAGGAGGGATGCACACCATCTCTTGCATGGAAAATATTCATGAGAAACTTTTTCTTGTGGAGAAAAAATGGTGCAAGGAAAAGGGTGATGTGGTGTATGAGAAGACTAGTCAAACTAGTCTCATAACTTCTCATCCATTTGAAACAATTCAATCAAAATTGGATTAGGTCTAGTTAGAGTAGATTAAACCAAATAAATTTAGGCTTAATTAGGCTTAATTAAATTCTAAGCAAATCAAGAATTAATTAAGCCCAACCCTTGATCAAATCAGGGATCAAACCTCCTCAACGATTAGGTCATCTGATAACCTAATTGGGTCAAACCCAACTGAATCCAATTCAATTAGACTTGAACCAAAAATTATTACTCAATCAAATTAAGTTAATTAGTGATCAAATCACTAATTAAATCTCTCATAAATATAGAGTCTAAATTTGGTGGGTAGGACTCTTGATCAACCATCAGATCGGGTAGGAACCTCTAATGTGTGTAACCCTATAGGTTTGAATTTAAGCCGGTAGCATAGGAATCAATTTATGTACTAGTCAAAGTGACCATCTGGCAATGGTACCCAATGTACAGATAGGATGAATAGTTGTAATTGCATTATTCAAAACCTACATGAATATGGTTATCGCATAATTCATCCTTTTGACCTCTGTATATAGGATGACTTAGAGTTAAACTGTCAATCCTAAAAAGTACATCCAACCATGTCTCAAAGCAAACAATCCCATGACTTGTCACTAGGACTATCCTAGCCAAGGATTTGATAAATTAAAACATAATAGAATACAGCTCCTAAACCAGAGTGGTCAATCCCATCTTGACTCGCACACCGACTCCTCAAGTACTTGATGGTGTTCAAAAATCTTCCATCACTGAATTTAAAATTTAGATAGTTCGATACCAAAGCATAGTGAGTTTCTTGAAAGTCACCATGATAATCTCATGTTGGAGGGATATGTATACCCATATTCCATCGGAGCAAATCTTGATAGTAGAAAGCTCAGGAGTTGGTCAAGTTCAATGTAGATACACTCCTATATTTTACCTGCATGCCATACCAGTGTCTTCACACTCGTTGGTTAAAACGACAACCAACCTATATGGCACATAATAATCTATACTCGATAAATATTATCATCTTGGGTAATAATGTATCATTTGGTCACAAACAAGTTTAAGGACTAAACAACAAATCCTCCTTTATCGATTCTAAATAGTCCTATGGATTTCATCACAATACATAATAGTTCATTCAAAGATGAAAGAATTTGTGATGAAAAAAACCAAAATAACTTTTATTTATTAGTAATTCATATATAAATACAAAATTAGCACAACCATCAATAGGCTGACGATTGGCTTTGGACTATTCAGGATTTATAATTAAATCTTGAGTTATCCAATGAGCATACATAGTCAAGAAGATGAACATTCATAGCCTAGGAGATGAATTACATGAAAACCATATCCATATGGGTTCTAGAATATTGCTTTATACATTCGACCTATTTGACCATTAGGTACCATTGCTAGATAGTCACTTTGATTAGTACAGAAATCTATTCTTATGCTACCGACTTAGGTTCGAACTTATGGAGTCACATGCATTAGTGATTTTGATCTAATCAGATAGTTGATTAATGATTAAGAATCATTTTAGGATCAAATAATTAATATGATTGATGATTGACCAAGTGCAAGTATTACAGGAGGACTAATTAGCAATTGAATTTCTAATTTGCTTAATCTGATTAACTCTTAGGGCTAACATCGAGTCTAATTGAATGAGATTATATTAAATTTAGTTTAGACTTGATTAGGTCAAGTCTAATTGGTTTATGTAATAAACCAATTGCAAGAAAGATCAATTTTTTGTTCAATTAGGATTAGTATGCACCTAATTTTTAATTTGATTAGAATTTAAATCAAAATTAAATATGATTTAATCTAATTTAAATGGGCTCTTAGTTGGACTAAGATCATCTTTAATAGGGTCGCACTAGTTTTAATTTGATTGGACTTAAAATTTGCTTTGACTAGTCAAAACATGAAAATCCCAATTTGATTGGGACTCTCTTCCTTGCACTATGTTATCCTTGCCCACGCCCTCTCTTTAGAATTTGTGTGAGATCTCTCATGCCAAGAGAAGCCCACATCAACCCCTTGCACCGCTCTCCTTCTTAGATGGAAATTTGTTTTGGACCAAGTCAAAACAAGTAGGTTGTTTTGATTTAAAACTCTATTTGATAGAGTTTGATAAAACCAAAACTCTATCCCATTGAGGTGCCAATTAATCAGATTATTTTTTGATTTTTTTGGTGGAAATAAAGAAGGTTTTGTGCACCATATCCTAGTTTCCCACACCAAAAGAAAAGGAGGAGGCGCCCAAGAGTTGGGCACCCCAATACTTGTCTAATTTGGACATGCCTTTCTAGGTGTTTGACCTAGACAAGGACTCCTCATTATCTTCCTATTTAAGAGGGGTTTGGGTGTGAGATTTCTATAGAGAATTCATTAGAGAGAGGTATGGGTTTCTTGGGTGCAAGAGAGTCTTGGGCATGGGGTTTATTTAGGACACAACATTGTGTGGTGAGAGAAAAGAAAGATAGAAGAAGGATCTTCTCTAAGGTTTTTCTTACATCTTCTTCCATAAATCTTTTAAGAGAAAAGTGAAGAAAAAAGATCTCTCTCTAATCCTCCTCCGAGTCTCCTTTGATCCTTGGAAGGTCCAAGCTATTCGAAGAAGGTGGTTCATGATCAACCATCGAAGAAGGATCAGAATAGTGCTAGCATACTACGCTGATTTCCATCATTGAATTTCGATTAGATTCGAGGCTTCATGTGGACTACTTGTAGAGGTCGGATACCTATGTAGCTCAAAGTGATTAGCAAGCAAAGTTTTCAATCCACAAAAAGGTACTGAGATTCAATCTCAATAGTTATCTAGATTAGATCTAGATTTATTCAATGTTGATATGATCAACATCTTTCTTTCTATCTCATGTTTAATTTTTAGATTTAATACTTGCATAAATCATGTCATAAGATCCTAGATCTAGGGATTTCTTATATAATTTTATTAATTAATATGATTAAAATTTGATTTTTGCTACTTTTAGTTTGAAAAAGTTTTAAAATAGATGCATGTAAACCTTAGAATTCTCTTTTGGTATTAGTGCCTAGGTCTGCTTGACATGCTTTTTTATGCAAGTTTAGATTATTTATTTAGATTAGATCTAAATTATAATCTAAGTTTAAATCTAAAAATTAAATATTTAGATCATATAAACTGATCTTATAAGGTTGTCCTATCATAAGGTTTATCCCTTATAGTGAAAAAGTTGTCCTAGTTCGTGTAGATCTAAAGTTAATCATAAATATATTAGATATAAGCTAAATAGATTTATGATTTACTATATTTAAAATTATTTAAATCTAAAAATAATAAATTTAGATTGCATGGACTGATCATCTAAAGTTGTCTTGCTATAAGGTTTACCCCTTATTGGGGGTAAACCCTATCCTACCGAAGTTCGGAAAGGTGTCGAGTCTTAGGATGATCTTGTCCGACGATAACAATCATGACTAACTTCATCCAATAACCCTAGAACCTACAAGACCTCGTAGGTCTCACTCAGATGAGCTCGAATAGTGGTGGCGGCTCTTAGAGCAATTAAGTGCAAAGTTCTAATGCAGTTTGGCCCGACCAACCTTGAAGCTGCTTGAACTCCTTCCAAATCAGAACTTCTCCAGGCTGTTCGATCTTGGATCAGCATCGGATCGATAGATCTCCCCTTCGAATGAGGCTCTATAACTTATGGAGAGTGGTGGGTCTTCAAATTCTTGCACCAAGAACCTTAAATATACAAGCAAATGGACCTCCTCTCCACTTTATTAGTCTTTGGACGGTCCTAAAAATAGCAGAGCTTCAAAAGGTATGGTTGAGTCATAAGAGCATCATAGTTGTCCACCCATCACAACCGTCAACCAAGCTCTTACCAGTCGAACTCCTTCCAGCCACCCACAAGGCTCCTTTCAGCTGATTTTCTTCTCGTTGACCTTCATCCAATCGACCTCTATCCATCCGAACTCCTTACATTGACTGAGAAGGATCTTGTCATCTATACGAGTTTGGCTACAAACTCAGTACAAATTAATATACATGCGAGCGACCTTAAAAGAGTCCAAACTTCTCTGAAATTGTTAAGACTTGAAGCTTTTCATTGCCAATGTGTACACCATCCTTACTTCAACTTTTAAATCCCAATGGACTAGCACATCATGATAATGGACACCATCCTCCATAACAAACTCCACGTGGCCCTAAATGACTCACTACTAGATAGTTATGGCTATCACCATCAATTAATTATAGACTTCATGTATAAAAGAGACCCTCTAGATACATTTTTCTCTAAGCTCTCTTTTCTTTCCTGACACTCTACTACTTTTTTTCTGAGCACTCCATTTCTATTGGCCAGAAGAGCTGACTTGATCATCGGAAGGTCTTGCCAGAGCCACCACCCCCGACTCTGGATAGGACTTCTATTTTGCAGGTCCCCGGTGGTGACCTCATCTTCTCTAGCTCCAGCTCTGCTCCGACATCAACCAGATTCTACACCAACAGAATTGGCACTAGAGGAAGGGACCTTTGAGCCCTTATTTTAAAAGAAGTGCTCAGTCAAATCTATTTGCTCTTTTCTTTTAATCCTTCAAGATCCATCTCTGTTTGATCTTTCTTAGTCTCATAAATACCTCCAAAGAAGACAACCACCCAAAGATCCACCACCTCCACTACTAGATCTGAATCAGATCTGCCTACCCCAAACTCATCATCGGCACTGCAACCTTTCTCACTGACAGCCATGGTGGAACCAGAGCAGTTCAACCTACTAGTGTAGCAGGTCTAGGGCCTCACTGAAATGGTGCAGGCCATGCATCAATAGCCGATGGTAGTACAACCAGAAAAATGCTCATCAAAATTTTAAGAAACTATCCCAAGATGGCATACTTTTGTTAGTAGACACATCACTCTTGAGAAGGAAAAGTGGAAGGCGGAAGATCCCGATTCTGACCATGATTCCTCCCCTAGGGAGACCTTCCCCATCTATAGTCGAAAGCCCTCCAAGATCCATGACCGAGATGATGTTCTCGATTAGAAGCTTCAAAACATGGATCGATGGATTGAGAAACTCTGCCATGCCATCCTGACTCACCATGATAATATCTGCATCGATCCCTTCTTTTCCACCTGAATTATGTAGGAGCCCATCCCGCTAAACTTCAAGCTTCCTCAATTTGAGAGCTACGATGGGACCATCAATCTGGTCGACCACTTGGAGGCCTTCCAGACCATGATGCTGCTCCATGGCACACTAGATGCCATGTTGTACCGAGCTTTTTCATCTACTCTGAATGGAGCAGCAAGAAACTGATACTCGATGCTAAAGTCGGGTACGATCTTCTCTTTCGACCAGATGAGCCATCAGTTTTTAGCTCATTTTGTCAGCAGCCAACATCCTAGGAGAGGTTCGAACTCTCTCATCAACATCAAGTAGAAGAAAGGAGAGTCCATCCAAGCCTACATCAGCTGCTTTAATGATGCTACACTAGAGATTCAAAACTTGGCGCAATCAGTTGCCATGGCCGCACTAAAAGGCAACCTTCAGAAGTATGACCTGCTATTTTATCTGGAGAAGTATCCTAGAAATTTTATCGATCTGCTAGCTTGGACTGAAGGTTATGCTCGGGCTAAGGAGGCCATCAAGTTGAATGATGAGGAAATCGTAGGAGAGCGGCAGATGGGTGAGTCTAGCAAGCCCACCATTGAAGAGAAGCCAAATAAAATTTGGCTGCACTCTCGAACTCTCCCAGAGTGCAAGTGAGCCCAAACCCCTTCTCAAGCTTGTTGTCAAAGAAGCCCTGACCAAAGGGTATGAGAGAATTCTCCCTCCTGAAGATTCCATAACTATGCCCTCCTCAATGCTCTAAAAACTCAAGTGCTGATAGAGATTAAGAAGCAGCTATTAAGGCCTGAGAGGATGCACACTCATCCTAGCAAGTGCAATCCTAACAAGTACTATCTCTACCATCATGACCATGATCATGATACTGAAGAATATATCCAGCTTCAAGATGAGATTGAGGAGCTTATCAAGCAGAGCTAGCTTGGTCGATTCCTACGGCATCGGTCTGATGCAAGAGTAGATCGATCGAGGGCATTGCCATAGCTTGAACCATCAAGATAGAAGGAGCAACAAGAAGATTGGCCACTACTCAGCATCATCAACACCATCTCTGGGAGACTTCGATGGTAGGAGACCAGTGGGTCTGAGGGATCGGCTAAAAGATGGAGAACTGAGGAGCCCATCACTTTTATTGAGGAAGATGCATAAGAAGATCAATTTTCGCACAATGACATGGTTGTAATAACTTTAAATATTGCAAACTATGATGTATGCTACATTCTTATCGATAATAAAAGTTCAATCGATATCTTATTTTATGATACATTCTCCAAATTGTCTACACCTAATAGCTAGCTCGGACCAATGAGTTCTCCATTGGTTGGCTTCACTGGTGATGTAGTGCTAGTCAAAGGGGTAATAACTTTAACTATGGCTATAAGGCAATATCTAAGACAGTCTAGTGCATAAATAGATTTTTTGGTGATAAAAGCACCATCTGCTTATAATGCAATTCTTAGTCGACCTGGTCTAAACGCACTCGAGCAGTAGTGTCGACTTATTATTTGAAGATGAAGTTGTTGGAAATTATGTCCCAATGCCAATCATCAGCCTATTAAAGGTTGATATATTGTAATTAATTTGTTAATTAATAAAAAATATTTTGGCATTCTTTTTCATCATAAATTTATATCTTCTAATGGACTCCATTATTATGATGAAGTCTTTAGGATTATTTAGTTTCAATAAAGAGAGAATTTATCGATTACTCCTAAATTTGTTCACAACCAAATGATAGATTGTTAATTAGGATGACAGCGTCTATCGAGCATAGATCATTATATGTCATATAGGTTGGTTGTCCTCTTAACCAAGAAGTATGGAGACACTGGTATAACATACAGGTGAGATGTATGGGTACATCATCATTGAACGTAACCAACTCTAAAGCATTCTGCTGTCGAGAATGTCTTTGATGGGATATAGATAAAAGTATCCCTTAGACCTAAGATCACCTCAGTGACTTTCAAGCAACTCACTGTGCTTTGGTACTAGACTAACTAAATTTTTAATTTAGCGATAGAAGGCTTCTAGGCACAGTCAAGTACTTGCAAAGTCAAAGTGTGATCAAGATGGAATTGACCACTCCAAGAGTTGGAGAAGAATGTATCACTATATTTCAATATAGTAAAATCTTGGCTAGGATAATCCATCAGATGGATTTGATATTTTAAAATACAATGTGGACAACCTTATCAGGATTGATAGTTGAACTCTAAGGTGTCCTACAAGCATTATGGTCAAGGGGATGAATTATATAGAAATTATATTCGCAGGGATTCTAAGGATGGTGTTCTACACCTTTCAACCTATCTAGCCATCGGATATCATTGCTGGATAGTCACTTAAATTGGTACAAAAATTTATTCTTATGCTACCAGCTTAGGTTTGAATCTATGACGTCACACACATTAGAGTTCACATTCCGATCGGATGGTTGATCAGCGATTTAGAATCATTTTAGGGTTAAATAATCAATACGATTGGTGTTTAACCTAGTGCAAGTATTACAGGAGGATCGATTAGAAATTTGATTCCTAATTGGCTTAATTTGATTAAGCCAAAAGGCTAAAATTATATTTAATTAAATATAATTTAATTAGATTTAGTTTGGACTTGATTGGATCAAGTCCAATTGGCTTATTGGATAAGTCAAGTGCAATGAAGAACTAGTCCTAGTCTAACTAGGACTCGGATCAACCCAATTTTTTAATTTGATTAAAAAAATAAATTAGAATTAAATTTTTTTAATTAAGTTTTTAAATAGGTTATGGTCTTATTTAATTAGGGGTTTACTCTTATTTTTATTTGGTTAAAAGACCTTGTTTGACCAAGTCAAAATAGGAGTCCTAGTGTGACTAGGACTATCTATTCCTTATGCCACCTAATCCTCACGCCCCACCCTTTTCTCTTTGTATTTTTATGTGAATAATCTCCACACCCAAGATTTCTCATGCCTCTCTTCTCTCTTTCTTTTTCTTATATGGAAGTTTGTTGGAAGACCAAGTCAAAAGGGGAATTAGTTTTGCTTAAGGATTCTATGAGATAGAATCCTTGTCAACCAAAACTCTTCCCATAAGTGTGCCAAACCATCCTTTATTATTTTCTTTGATTTTCATAGTAAAAGAGGACATTTTTGTGTGCCCCCATTTGCTGGTCCATGGCAGAAAAAAAGGTGGGGGCACCCAACCCCCATGGCAGAAAAATAGGTGGGGGCACCCAAAAGTTGGGTGCCCCAACAACTTCCCTTATTTGGTCCTTCCTAGTCCAGATTTTTGACCTAACTTGAAATCTACATATCTCTTTATTTAAAGAAAATTTTGGGCTATAATTTTCATGAATTTTATACATTTGAGAGGCCTCTTTGGTGTAGAAAAATTAGGAAAAAAATCATTTGGGTCATGGACATATTGAAAACATAAATCAGGATGTCTAGAAAAAGAACAAAGAAGAAGAAGATGGTCTTCTTCTAGGGTTTTTGTTCCAGATCTCTTGCTTCCTTTTTGTGAGCTTTTGAGAGGTGTTTCAGCATCACAAATCTTCATCTTTTCTTTTGATATTTTGGAGTATCCTAGTTTCAAAGAAGGAAGTATCGGATCAACCATCAAAATGAGATCAGCATAGTGCTAGCATACTGTGCTGATTTTCTGCATCAGGATCTCTAATCATGTTCGTGGGCTCATGTGGATGACTCCTAGAGATCAGATGCATGTGCAGCTCATGACTTCATCCTCATGCTTAGATCAATAAGTTAGAACATCTAACTTGCTCAGGTAATAGATCTAATTTATTAACTTCATACCTGCATTTGATGTAGTGTAGATCTAGGTTGATTTTATCAATCTTTTTTTTCTTGTTTGATTTTAATTTCTAATTTAATATCATGACTTGATCATATAATAGATCTAAGATATAGGTATTTACATATTAATTTAAATAAATATTTAATTTATTTAAGTCTTTCATTGCATGATCTTGAAAAAATTTCAAGATCTACCCGTGAAACCCTAGATTTGGTTCCTTTAATTGGTATCGAAGCCTAGGTTTTTGTTACATAATTTTTGTATATGTTTAGATTATTTCTTAGATTAGATTTAATTTAAAATCTAATTATTAAATCTAAAATTTTTAAAAAAAATTTAGATCTCATGAACTGCCATAAGGTTGTCTTGCTATAATGTTTACCCCTTATAGTGAAAAGGTTACCCTAGTTCGTGATGATCTGACTCTAATCATAAATTTATTAAATTTAATTTAATTTTATTTATAATTTAATAAATTTAAAATAATTTTAGATCTAAAAATAAAATATTTTAGATTGCACGGACTACCATAAGATTATCCTGCTATAAGGTTTACCCCTTACAGTGAATAGGTTGTCCTAGTACGTGCTGATCTAAAATATTGATCATAAAATTTTAGATTAGATCTATAAAATTTTATGATTTGATTAAAAATATTTTAATCTAATTTTAATCATCATAAATATCTTAGATTTGATCTAGAATGATTTATGATTGATTATTATTGAAACTGTTTCAATTACATGAACCTATTTAGATAAAATCTAAAGTAGTTTTATGTTTATTTTACTTGCATATTAATTATGAATCAAACATGCAACTTGAATGATAGAACCATATTATAAAAATATTTTATAAATATAAAAATTATTTTTGAAAAGTCGAATCCCAACCCTAAGCCCAAAACTTGATTGAGAATTAAGAAGTTGATTGATTAGGATCTAGGATTATGAATTGAAGATTCTATGACACAAATCATAACACATTAGTTTAAATGGGTTAGTGGGGATTAGGACCATTAATTGGGTTAGACCTAGGGTTAGATTAAAGAATGGACTTAATTATAGAATTGACTAAATCTAATCAATTATTGTCTTAGATTAGGTCAAGGATTCTCTAGATCAATTACAACATTTATAGTTGGTCAAGTCCATGTTTTTAATAAGATCCAAGATGGACTTGATTCTTGGCTATGCGATCTAGCATGAATTGTTAGGTTGATCTAATTGAAACTAATTAAATTAGTTGGTGTCTAAGGTAAATCAGATCGGTGGTTTTTAATTGGTAGCTTGCTTACCTGACCATTTCTGATGGTGTTTAAGGCAAGCTTTGGCAGACCCTCCGACCGATCGAACTTATCTAGCCTTTGGTGAGATTATATTTTGACTGAATCATTTGACTATTCGAGCTGACCCATGTCAGCTAGGTAAATCAATGTGACTGATTTAGGTGCTCATAGACCAACCTATTAGTGGTCTTTCTTAAGCTAACTTGGTGAAGTCAGTAGGATGATCATGACAAGCTGGTTAATCTGACCTACTCACTTCTATAAATAAATCCTTTAAAATTATTAGATTCGTAAAATGAAATAGTTATATGATAACTGGATCGTTGCCTCCTATTAAAGTGGATGATAATGGGTCCATCAGTTGGATAATCATTGGAGGCCCAAAGGCTTGGTGCTTATCGATTGATGGAATTATCATTTATTATATGATCTCTTTGATACATCTTTCTAAATGGTGGTCAGGTGGGCCAACCAAAGTTGGGCCTAATCATACATTGCTTAGATGGGCTATGTATGGTCATGTTAATGGTTGGACCTAACTGGACCCTTTTCTAAGAAGGCCAAAGTCAACTGATCAGGGGCTGGGGCAAAATTTAATTACTAAAAATTATTTAGAAAAATAATTGATTATGAACCTACCCTTAGATGTACATGGGTTGGCCAACCAAAATTAGGCTCGTGTGCAGTCTATGTGGATTCTAGTACCCACTAAGGAATTAGGATAATTCCTTGAATTGGAGGTAGAAGCTATCAATTCGAATAAAATAGTGAGAGAAACCTTTTGATTAAAGTCTAAATTTTTAGATTTAATGAATCAATTACTAATTAGGTTTTGATTTTTCTCTATGTACATATGGCCACTTTTCTATCGCTTCGATCATTGTTGGACAATGATAAGTTGGTGGGATCCAACTTCGGTAGCTAGTATCGAAAGTTGAAGATTGTCCTGGAGCATGAATGGATCCTATATATGCTGATGGATCCTGCAGCTGAGGAGCCAGCTGTCAATGCACATGGAACAGTCAGAGATACTTATCAAAAGTTGCTCAACGACCAAATCATGGTGCACCGCATTACGCTGGCTGCGATGAGCGATGAGTTCAATCGTAGATTTGAGATAGCTCAGCCAAATAAAATGCTCCAAGTGTTGGAGGATTCTTTTGGCACACCCGATGATGTTGAGAGGCACAAGACTAGTTGCACCATCTTCAATGCTAGAATGCAGGATGGAGTCTCTATCACTGATCGTGTACTGTACATGATCGAGCTGATAGAGTGCTTGAGCAAACTCGGCTTTTTCTTGCATGAACACTTGGAAAAGATGCAATACTGAACTCGCTACCAAAGTCCTATCTTCCTTTCCTTACTCATTATAGAATGACAAAGCCTGAAGTAAACTAAGATGGCTTACTGGGGTAACTTCAGAACTTTAAGAAGGATCACCAGCTCCATAAAGAGTCGGTGAACTTAGTGGAAGGTTCATCTTCTAGTTCTTGATCCTTTAGGAAAGGGAAGAAGAACAAAAAGAAGAAAATAATGAAGGTGCAAGTTTGGGCTGGGACATCAGTGCAGGGCCAGACCAGGAAGATCAAGCCCGATAAGAGTCAAGCTGAATGCTTCTTTTACAAGAAGTGGAGCCACTGAAAGAGGAATTATCCTCAGTACATTATCTCCTTAGACCTGAATAGGTAGAGAAAGACACAAGCTATTGCTGGGCAGGGTATTTATATGATAACTCCTTGCAATTTTTCTATTTATGATATTACTGATTGGGTATTGGATACCGATAGCCCTTATCATATTTGCAATTCATTGCAGGGATTGCAGGTCAGTAGAAGATTTGAGCAAGGTGAGAGATTTCTGAACGTTGGAGATGGCATACCAGTTTCAATTCTAGCTTTAGAAATTTTGAAACTTATATTTGAATGTCATATCGTTGTTCTTAGTGATTGTCATTTATGTCCTAGTTTTTTTTTAAATATCATTTATATAGGCCTTTTGGCCATGAACAATTATGAAATTTCAATAAAGAAAGGAGTTTGTAATATCATTGTGAATGGTGTTACTACTTTCTATGGATAATTGAACAATGATGTATATATGTTATCACAACCTATTAATGTAGTCTATTCTACTGGCAAGCACCCTAGATTAGATAGTATATTAGATATCTACTTATGGCACTGTAGGCTAGGTTATATAAATAAGAATAGAATAAACAGGTTAACTCAATAGGAAATCCTCAAAGTCAGTGATTGTGAATCACTTCCAACCTGTAAGTCTTATCTTCTTAGTAAAATGACCAAGTCATCTTTTACTGAGAAAGGTGAGAGAGCCAATGAGCTCTTAGGTCCAGTACATACTGATGTATGTGGACCAATAAGCACAAGTACCAGAGGTGGATATGTCTACTTCATCATTTTCACAGATGATCTATCCAGATATGGATATGTCTATCTGGTGAAACAAAAGTCGGATTCTTTTGAAATGTTCAAATGATTCTAAAGTGAAGTAGAAAAATAAACTGAGAAGAGTATTAAAACTCTTCAGTCTAATCGAGGAGAAGAATACCTTTCTGATGAGTTTCTCACATATCTAGGAGAGAATGGGATTCTCTCTCAATGGACTTCACTTGGAACACCACAGCATAATGATGTGTCTAAAAGAAGAAATCGAACTCTATTAGACATGGACCGATTCATGATGGGATTTGCTAGCTTGCCAATATCCTTTTGGGGATATGCACTCGAATTGGCTTGTTATCTATTAAATAGGATTTCAAGTAAGTCTATAGTCAAAACCCTATATGAGATATGGATAGAACATAAGCCAGCACTTTCACACCTTAGGATTTTGGGGTGTCCGACTTATGTCAAATGATTAGTTACAGATAAACTTGAATCTAGATCTAATAAGTGTACATTCATAGGGTACCCAAAAGAGATCAAAGGATACTATTTCTATCATGCTGATGAACAAAAGGTGTTCGTCAGCCTTAGGATAATCTTTTTGAAAAAGAAGTTTCTTGGTGAAGAAACTGTTGCCTCTAAGGTTGAACTTGATGAAGTTCAATAGATAGAATGTCCGATACAGAATGTTGAACCTAAGTCAGATTTGATCAAATTAGATCCAAAGCCTAGTGAATCCACACCATTAAGGCAATCTGATAGAGTACAGCACTATCTGGACAGATACTATGAATTCTTGATCCAGGATGGTGATCCCATCAAACTCAATGAGAATGATGAGGATCCGATCACATATATGGATGCGATGTAGAGACCTAACTCTGAGAAATAGCTAAAAGTCATGAGATCCGAAATGGATTCCATGAAAGTCAATGATGTATGGACATTAGTTGACCCACTTGAAGGGGTTAAATCCATTAGGTGCAAATGGGTATTCAAAAGGAAAAGAGGTGCAGACAGAAAGATAGAGACCTATAAAGCCCATCTGTTTGTCAAGGAGTATCGTCAACATTGTGATATTGACTATGATGAGACATTCTCCCCAATGGTAATGCTTAAATTCATTCAGATAATGCTTGTAATAGTTGTCCACTTAGACTATGAGATCTGTCAGATGGATGTGAAGATGGCTTTCCTAAATGGAGAGCTAACCGAAGAGGTGTATATGATACAATCCGAGGGGTTCACATCCACAGATGAGTCCAAGGTGTGCAGGCTTTAGAGATCCATTATGGATTAAAGCAAGCATCTCAGAGTTGGAACATGTGTTTTGATAAAGTGATCAAAATGTATGGCTTCATTAAGAATGGAGAAGAATCTTGCATTTATAAATGGGCAAATGGTCCAGCAGTGGTATTTCTTATTTTGTACATGGATGATATTCTCTTAATCGAAAATGACATCCCCGCACTATAAGAAATAAAAGTCTGGTTGTCATCATAATTCTCCATGAAGGACTTAGGTGGAGCATCCTACATCCTAGGGATGAAGATCTATAGGGATAGATCTAAAAGGATGCTTGGTATATCTCAGTCCACGTACATAGAAACTGTGCTAAAGAGGTTCAGCATGGAGAATTCTAAAAAGGGCTATCTTTTGATAAGCCAAGAAATTTCTCTCTCTAAGAAGGATTGTCTGACAACTCTTGAAGAGAGAGAGCGTATGAGTAGAATTCCATATGCTTCGACAGTAGGATCTATTATGTATGCAATGACATGTACGAGACCAGACGTGGCATACTCACTAGGAGTATTGAGTAGATACCAGTCTGATGTTAGATATATATGCCCTAGAAGCTAGAATTGGCCGACACTTATAATACACTTCTAGAGGCAAAATTATAATTTTGACAATAATCAATAAAATAGGTTATTTTCTATCACATATGTGTATTTAGTGTCTGTGATACATCCTTTGAGTTAATGGTAATGATAATTCATATTTTCAAGAGTTGAAAATTTGAGACATGAATAATCATTATTAACTTATAAAATGCTTCCGACCATAGGATCATCACGAGGATGGTGATTGATCCAAAAGGTTGGTGTATAATCGCTTCTCTTTAGTAGATGAGTTTTGAGTCTACGGTGTGGAGACACCAAAGCGAGAGTATAGGTACTCCTTAGAGAATGAGGGCACTGAGTGTGACCACCTTGAGTAGTCATTAGGAAGTTTACCTTCTCATCAATGACTGACTCGATGCTGCAGAGGTGTGTCTGGTTCTTTGACCTGAGGTGTATCGATAGTTCACCTTAAGGGTGTTATAGTTTGACTATACTATAACTCTGTCTCCTAGCTATTCGAAATCCTGAGGCGTATGTTGGCTATAGCATGTTCATTGTAGAAACTGGATTGCATCAAGATGGAATCTATCTACCTCGGTGGTAGAGGAGCAGCCCTATGATGATCATAAGAATCAAGTCCAGAAGCCCATGGCCATGGCAAAGTGAAATAATAGAAAGAGTTTCTATTTAGGTTTTCACATCGGACTTGATTCGAATGATTACATCATATGACAGAAACTAGGGTTTGACAAGTTCACCTTAACCCTAATCTGATCGGAGCTCAAGATAGAAGAACTTAATCACATAGGTAGCTGCACCAAGAGGTTCGCATTCAGCTCTGATGGGTTGCCACTATATGCTGCTAGGTATCGTTGGTGGATTTTCGGAGCAATTAGAATGATTTAGATGATTGATCATTCTAGCTATTCGAATCAGAAGAGTTCTGATCCATCGAAAGGAGTTTCGATAATGTCGATGATAGAGATCATGACATTTTTCATTACCATACAGAACTGAACCTAACTGGGTCACACAAATAAGGGTTTGAATCTGGTGATCATCAATTGAACTGATCCAGTTTAATTGATCTGAATGAGATTCAATTAGGTTCAAAAAAATCATTCTAGTACTCGATTGAACCTAACGTTCTTCTTTTACTATCATAAATAGTAGTCCTGACTGAGCCAAAGGAGTTTGTGCTTGATTAGAGGCCTTCACTTGGTCTGACTAGAGCCTGTTCAGGTCAAAAAAAGGTTGTCTTATTTTGTAAGACAATACCTGCCATTTTTGGTCATCTGCCATTTTTCATCCTTTGACTGATCAAATATTGACCATTGACACTTTGAGTTCTGTGCATGTGTCATGCACCTATTGAAGAGCTGGTGGGGCCTGTCCTCCTGCCAAAAACTGGCAAGGAGGAGGGCGCACGCCAGGCACCCAGGAGTCCTTATTGGATAGGGACTCCATCTCCTTATTGGAATCTGATTAGACTCCTCCTAAGAACCAACTTTGACTGGTCTTAGGCACCATCTAAGGATGAATCCAAGGGACTCTATTCCCACCAATCAGATTTAGATCTGATTTCACAAAGGGTTGTGATTGGTTGGGGTGAAGAGGAGTTGGATCATGTATAGTCTATAAATAAGACCCTACACCCAACTCAAAGAGGAGAATAATTCTTTACATCCTAAGGCTGCCTCTCTCTTCCTCCTCCATGCCAAGTTCACCTTCTCCCTCTCCTCTCCATGCCCAAAGAAGTTTAGGATCTCATTGCTGCAATCTAGGGGAGAGAAAGGCGACAGAAAGCTAGAAGACTGCACTGCTACAAAGGACAATTGTTGATCTTCGAAAGCTATTTTGAAGATCCTCCAAATCAAATTCAGATCTAATTTTTGGAGATGTGATAGAGAAGAAAAGGATCTATAGATCTAGTCTGAGTGGATACTGATAGAGGCCAGGCACTTGCGTGGCTAGATCCAGAGCCTTTCGCTGCTTACAAGATCATCAACGGGTAATAGGATCACCCTACATCAAGGTAAAATAAATTTGATTTAATTTATCAATATTTTATTTTAATTATTAGAATAATAAAAATTAGGTTTAAGATATTGTAAATCTAATTCAGATCAAAGAGAAAAATTTTTGAAATATATCTCTTGATCCGATCAGATCTGAATGAACCTGGTCTGAAAAATCAGGATTTCCCTTCAACTAGTATCAAAGCCATGGTTCTAAAGTGTTTAGGTTTAATTTTAAATTTATTTTAATTATAAAATAAGTAATTTTAGATATCACATGAGATATGATCAGATCCAAAATTAGAAAAATTAAAATTAAATGATTTGGATCTAAGATTAGAAAATATGCATGACTAGTTCTAAAATAGAATAGTTCTATAGAATAGTCTTGCATGTTTATAATTTAATTTGATTAAATCATATTTTAGATCTATTTATTTATTATTTTTTGATATTATAATTATTACAATAACTTCTAAAAAATAGTAAATAAAAATTATTTAATTTTAACATCATATGAGATATGATTGATGCATGTCTAGACTAGTTGTAGAATAGTTCTATATAGTTGTCTAGATTAGAGTTTATTTTGATAAGATCAATTTAAATCTAATTTTTTAGATTATTATGAGATAATTTAGATATGAAAATATGCATGATTCGATACATGAGATGTATGCAAAATATGCCATGATTAGATCTAATTTGTATATGAGATATATGATATAGATCTAAAACTATTTTGTAGTATTACATGTTCCTGATTAAGGCGTTCCTCTTAGCCGTCCGATCATAAGAATGAAGAAGGATTTAAAGGCCCTCTCCTCCCATCCGATGGGTGTTCTTATGACGTGTAGGGGTGCTGCGCATTCGTCCTTAATCAGAAACCCAAAACTTACTTTCTGCAAAACCCTAGATCCTAAAACCCTAGGATTTATTATACATATTTTATTTATGAACCCTACTTAATTAAGAATTAAGATTATGGAATATTAATTAGGTCTAAAATTAAAAATTTTAGATCTAAGACATATTCATAATACTGGGTTCGGGCTTGGGTAGCTCAATTAGGTCTAAGCGGTTGATCAAACCGAATCAAGAGTTGGTTAGATGGGATCAATAATGCTTAAATTGACCAGCCTAATAGGATTAAGTCTGGGTCAAGATCGAGTCACGATCAAACAAGACCTAATTAGGCTCAGAGGTTAGAGTCTGGATTGTAGGCTAACCCAATTGGTTCTGACTCAACAATTTGGTGTCTAAGGTAAGTTTGGCACATACGACTGACTGATTTTTAATTGGGAGCTACTCGACCTGAATGCATTCTTGTACGAGTTAATGGCATATCCCTTCCATCAGTCTCACTTACCTGGCCATATCTATTGACTCAGTTCTGATTTGAGATGGTCAATAATCCGAGCTAACCCATGCCACTAGGTTAGTCATAATTGTTATGACTATGACAAGTCTAGTTTAATGAGATCTGAATCAATTCTCCCTAAGAAAAGATTAAGTCTGAGGTCTTCCACCATTGTAGATGTGCGGGCCCTTCCCGGGGTTGATTATTCTCGGCTGGATACAGTGGCTCAGTTGCACCGGGAAGATGCAACCATGTCTATTAGGCATTGCATGCTATGGGCTGGAGGATGAGTTGGGCTCAATATTTCGGATACGGTGAGAGACTCAATTAGGAATCCAGTCTGTGCAAATGGTGGGTCTGACTTAACTAAGGAGTGGATCAATATTTCGGATATGGTGAGATTCATGAATTAGAGACCAAGTTTGGGTGCACCATGATTAGAGAATCATTGAACAAGAGTTGTTCACTCATTGGCTAACCCATCACCAATAACTGTTAGGTGAGGTGATGAGTCAGTTGGTGAGACCGCACCATCCACTAGAAATCATTAATCATGGAGATTTTCGCATCTCTACAGAGAGAGTGTAGGGATCTAAAAAAATAATGGAAGCTAATTTATTTAAAAATAAAATTTTTAAATAAATTGGTCAAGTCATAATTACAGTATCTAACTAGAATCTTTGACTCTCAATAAGAAAATGTCTGCGTCCAACCCATTAGCACGTATCCTGGACACACATAGACTGACTGGACCCAATTATAAAGATTACCTCAAGGACTACAAAATTATTTTGGGTTCCACGAAGTTAACCCATGTATTGGACTAGGACCCTTCCACCTTACCAGCCCATCCATCCGCTGAATAAAGAGCATCTCTGGAAAAATGGATAGGTGAAGATAATAAGGCTAGATATTATATGTTGGGCTCGATGTCTGTTGAGCTCCAGCGCCAACGTGAAGATCTCAAGATTGCTTGCCAAATGTTGGCTCACCTATAAGAGATGTTTGGTGAACAGAGTCGCGTAGCCAAGTATCAAGTCATGAAATGACTTTTTAAGGCTAAGATGCGTGATGGGCAGTCAGTCCAAGATCACTGTCTGATGATGATCAAGGACTTGGAAGAGCTTGAGAAGCTCGATGTGAAGTTAGACTTGGATCTGCAGAATGATGTTATTCTGCAATCCTTGACTGATGCATATGGGCAATTCATCATGAATTACCACATGCATAAACTTCAAAATTTCTTGGCCGAATTAATGAACATGCTGGTCACCACTGAGCTTTCTATGAAAGGTTCTAAAGGCTCAGTTCTTGCTATAGAACGGACTTCTTCCAAAAGAAAATCTTCTGGAAAGAAAAAGAAGTCTGTGAAAAAGCAAAAGGTGGAAGGAGCAAAGAAGAAGAAGGCAGAGCCGAAGAAGAAGGCCGCTATCAAAGAAAAGTATTTCCATTGCAATAGCGACGGCCACTTGGAAGCAGAACTGCCCTACTTACCTAGGCCACCCTGAAGAACAAGAAGGAAGATCCTTTTGGAGGTATGCTCGTTATTGAGTCTAACCTTACGATTTCTTCTGCATCCAGTTGGGTGCTTGACTCTGGTTCTAGTGCTCATCTGTGCACTTCCATGCAGGGTCTTGAGGATAGCAGGAGGCTGAGGGATGGAGACATGATCCTACGCGTCGGTAATGGAGCAAGAGTTGCTGCAGTGGCCGTGGGAACATACCCTCTTCGATTACCATCTGGTTTAGACTTAGTTTTGAAAGACTGTTATTATGTGCCTGCAGCTAGCAAGAATTTGATTTCTGTTTCATGCTTAGCACTAAGAAGGCTTATGTGATCACCTTCTTTAAGGACCATTGTAATATTCTTTATGAAAGAAATAAAATTGCAAATGGTTTCCTTATTAATGATCTTTATCAGCTTGCATATTGATGTATCCTGTTCTTATCTATCGAGCAAAACGTGAATGCCAAATGACCTAGGGATAGTCCAAACGATAGATATCTATGGCACCAGATATTAGATCATATAGCAGAAGATAGGATTAACAAATTGGAGAAAAATGGGCTATTGAGTCCATTGACTTTTGAGTCATATCCAACTTGTGAATCTTGTCTTCAAGGCAAAATGACTAAACTCCCTTTTATAGGACATGGGGAGAGGGCCACAGATCTCCTTGCCCTAGTACATACTGATGTGTGCGGCCCATTTGATGTGCCGGCTAGAGGCAATTTTTCTACTTCATTACCTTTACCGATGATCTGTCTAGGTATGGGTATGTGTATCTTATGAGACATAAGTCTGAAGCTTTTGAAAAGTTCAAAGAATTCAGACATGAAGTAGAAAAACAAACTGGAAAACTCCATTAAGGTTCTTCGATCAGATCGAGGAGGTGAATACCTTAGCCGGAAATTCCTAGACTATCTCAAGGAAAATGGCATAGTCTCTCAATGGACTCCACCAGGAACACCTCAACTCAACGGGATTTCAGAATGGAGAAATCGGACTCTATTGGATATGGTTCGATCCATGATGAGCTTCACAGACCTTCCTGATTTTCTTTGGGGATACTTCATTATTAACTTCAATTTATCTACTGAATAGGGTTCCCTCTAAAATCCGTTCCTACCACACCGTATGAGATATGGCACGGTAAGAAACCAAGTCTGAGTCATCTCAGAATTTGGGATTGTCCGGCTTATGTCAAAAGATAACAAGCGGACAAGTTAGAGTTTAGGTCCTTTAGAGCTCGATTCATAGGATATCCTAAAGAGTCATTAGGATACTATTTCTACATTCCAGAAGACCACAATGTGATTGTGAGTCGACATGCCATCTTTCTTGAAAAATAGTTTATTCAAGATAGTGGCATTGGAAAGCAGATTAAGCTTGATGAGAAAGTCTCACAAGCAGAATGAGCTAAGGACCAATTGGAACCAAATCAGGTTGAGCCAATAAGAACACTACCTCCTCCACCTCATAGATCGGAAAGAGTTTTCCGTCCCCCTGAAAGATACTTAGGTATTATTTCAGAGAAAGTAGAGGAAATGTTCCTCATAGGTAATGGTGCTCATGGTGATGATCTCCAAAACCTACAACGAGGCGATATCAGATATCGACTTTGAGAAATGGCTTGAGGCAATGAAGTCAGAAATCGACTCGATGCACTCAAACCAAGTCTGGACCTTGGTAGATCCACCAGAAGGTATAGTACCTATTGGGTGTAAATGGATCTTCAAGAGAAAGATTGGTGCAGATGAAAATGTGGAGACATTCAAGGCTAGACTAGTGGCAAAAGGTTATAGTCAACGTGAAGGCATTGACTATCAGGATACCTTTTCCCCAGTAGCTATGCTAAAATCCATCCGCACATTGCTTGCTGTTGCAGCCTATTTCGATTATGAAATATGGCAAATGGATGTGAAAATGGCATTCTTAAATGGATATCTTGAGGAAGATATCTATATGGAACAGCCGCTAGGTTTCACATCCAGTGATACTGATCACAAGGTTTGCAAGCTGCAAAGGTCCATATATGGACTTAAGCAAGCATCTCGGAGCTAGAATACTCGTTTCAATGATGTGATCAAAATATTTGGTTTCATCAAAAATGAAAGGAAATCGTGTGTCTTCAAAAAGGTCAGTGGGAGCGCTGTTGTCTTTCTCGTATTGTACGTGGATGACATCCTCCTTATTGGGAATAATATTTTCCATGTTGACGATCAGTCAAAATGTGGTTGTCCAAGGAATTCTCCATGAAAGACCTAGGTGAAGCATCCTTTATTCTAGGAATTAAGTCTATAGTAGACCGAATAGGATAGGACTATGTACATAGCTAAAGAGGTTTAGTATGGAAAACCTAGAATTAATACCCTTCAGCATGGTATTCATCTTTCCAAGAAGATGTGCCCCAGCACACCTGAGGAAATAGAACGCATGAGCAAGATTTATGCTTCTGCAATAGGGAGCCTCATGTATGCCATGCTATGTACACGACCTATATAGCCCATGCTGTGAGTGTCAAAGCAGATTCAGTAAATTTTGAAATGTATCCTAAGTACTTGAGAAGAACTAAGGATAATGTTGGTCTTTGGTAAAGAACTGGGTACACAGACTCGGATTTTCCGATATAGATGATCAAAGTCACATGGCAGACTGTATTTAGTGTCTGTGATACATCCTTTGAGTTAATGGTTAATGATAATTCATTGGCTGATTTTCAAGAGTTGAAAATTTAAGACATGAATAATCATTATTAACATCATAAAAGCTCCCGACCATAGGATCATCACGAGGATGGTGATTGATCCGGAAGGTTGGTGTACGATCGCTTCTCTTTAGTAGATGAGTCTTGAGTCTACGGTGTGGAGACACCGGAGCGAGAGTACAGGTACTCGTTAGAGAACGAGGGCACTGAGCGTGACCACCTCGAGTAGTCATTAGGGAGTCTACCTTCTCGTCAATGACTGACTCGATGCTGCAGTAGTGTGTCTGGTTCTTTGACCTGAGATGCATCGGCAGTTCACCTTGAGGGTGTTATAGTTTGACTACACCATTACTCGGTCTCCTAGCCATATGGAACCCTGAGGTGTATGTTGGCTGTGACATGTTCATTGTAGGAACTGGATTGCATCAAGATGGGATCTATCTACCTCGGTGGTAGAGGAGCAGCCCTATGATGATCATGAGAATCAAGTCCAGAAATCCATGGCCATGGTAGAGTGAAATAATAGAAAGAGTTTCTATTTAGATTTTCACATTGGACTCGAATCGAATGATTACATCATATGACAGAGACTAGGGTTTGACGAGTTCACCTTAACCCTAATCTGATCGGGGCTCAAGATAGAAGAACTTAATCACACAGGTAGCTGCACCAAGAGGTTCGCATTCAGCTCTGATGGGTTGCCACCATATACTGCTAGGTGTCACTGGTGGATTTTGGGAGCAATTAGAATGATTTAGATGATCGATCATTCTGGTTGTTCGAATCAGAAGAGTTCTGATCCATCGAAAGGAGTTTCGATGATGTCTATGATAGAGATCATGACATATCCCATTACCATACAGAACTGAACCTAACTGGGTCACACAAACAAGGGTTTGAATCTGGTGATCATCAATTGAACTGATCTAGTTCAATTGATCTGAATGAGATTCAATTAGGTTCAAGGAAATCGTGCTAGCACTCGATTGAACCTAACGTTCTTCTTTTACTATCATAAATAAGTTGTCCTGACTGAGCCAAAGGAGTTTGTGCTCAATCAGAGGCCTTCATATGGTCTGACTGGAGGTTGTCCAAGTCAGAATAGGTTGTCTTATTTGTAAGACATTACCTGCCATTTTTGGTCACCTGCCATTTCTTGTTCTTTGACTTTGGTCAAAAGTCTACCTTTGACTGGTCAAACGTCGACCATTGACCCTTTGACTTTTGACCACATGTCATGCACCTATTGGAGAGCTGGTGGGGGCTTGTCCCCCTGCCAGAACCTGGCAAGGAGAAGGGCGCACGCCAAGGGTGGCGTGAGCCCAAGTAGGAGGCGCCTAGGAGTCCTTGTTGGACAAGGACTCCACCTCCCTTTAGGATTCCAATTAGAGTTCTACTAAGAATCCAGTTTGACTGGTCTTAGGCGCCCTCTAAGGAGGAATCCAGGGGTCTCTTTTTCAACCAATCAGATTTAGATCTGATTTCACAAAGGGTTGTGATTGGTTGAGAGGAAGAAGGAGTTGGATCACAAGCTTAGGTCTATAAATAAGACCCTGCGCCCAACCCTAATCCTAAAAAAGTCTTATTGAAAGAGATTTCCCACGTCCAAGGCTGCCTCTCCCCTCCTTCTCCATGCCATACTCTCTTCTCCCTTTGCTCTCCACGTCCAAAAGTGTTTTGGACTTAGTTTGGTGCGATTCAGATCAAGGAAAGGCGATCAAAAGCAAGAAGGCTGCGCTGCTGCAAAAGGACGACTGCAGATCTTCAAAAGAGTTTTGAAGATCCTCCAGATCAGATCCAGATCTGATTTTTGGAGGTGTGATAGAGAAGAAGAGGATTCTCCAGATCCAACCCGAGTGGATACCGGTAGAGGCCAGGCGCTTGCGTGGCTAAGATCCAGAACCTTCCGCTGCAATCAGGATCATCTACAGGGTAATAGGATTACCCAAATCAGGTAAATTGAAATTTGATTTAATTTATCTTATTTTATTTTATTTATTAAAATAATAAGAATCAGATCTGAAATATATCAAGATCTGATTA
This sequence comes from Cocos nucifera, assembly GCA_006176705.1. Lineage (NCBI taxonomy): Eukaryota > Viridiplantae > Streptophyta > Magnoliopsida > Arecales > Arecaceae > Cocos > Cocos nucifera. The sequence goes on along the minus strand of QRFJ01001311.1, from coordinate 138,452 downwards.
AGGTCAAGAGAAAATTTTTGAAATATATCTCCAAACCAAGTCTGGACCTTGGTAGATCCAGCCAGAAGATATAGTACCTATGGGTTAAATGGATCTTTCAGAGAAAGATTGGTGCAGATGGGGAATGTGGAGATTCAAGGCTAGACTGTGGCCAAAACAGGGTTATAGTCAACGTGAAGGCAATTGATATCAGCGGATTACCTTTTCCCCGTGCTATGCTAAAATCCATCCGTACATTGCTTGCTGTTGCACGCCTATTTCGATTATGAAATATGGCAAATGGACGTGAAAACGCACTTCTAAATTGAATCTTGAGGACAGATATCTATTGAACAGCGGCTAGGTTTTCACATCCAGTGATACTGAATCACAAGATTTGCAAGCTGCAAAGGTCCATATATGGACTTAAGCAAGCATCTCGGAGCTGGAACACTCGTTTCAATGATGTGCTCCAAAAAGTTTGGTTTCATCAACGAAGAGGAACCATGTGTTTTCAAAAAGGGTCAGTGGGAGCGCTGTTGTCTTCCTCGTATTGTACGTGATGAACATCCTCCTTATGCGAATGATAATTCCCATGTTGACACTCAGTCAAGATGTGGTTGTCCAAAGGAATTCTCCTGAAGACCTAGGTGAAGCATCCCTTTATTCTAGGATTAAGGTCTATCAGGGAAGACCGAATAGGATGCTAGGACTTTCACAGAAGATGTACAATAGAGGAAGTACTAAAGAGGTTTAGTATGGAAACTCTAAGAGGGGATTAATACCATTCAGACTGGTATTCAATCTCTTCCAAGAAGATGTGCCCCAGCACACCTGAGGAAATAGAAACGCAGAGCCAGGATCCCTTATGCTTCTGCAATAGGGAGCCTCATGTATGCCATGCTCACTGTACACGACCTGATAAAGCCCATGCTGTGAGTGTCACAAGCAGATATCAGTCCAAATCCAGGTGAAGAACACTGGACTTCGTGCAATATATCCTTAGTACTTGAAGAACTAAGGATATGATGTTGCGTCTTTCGGTAATGGAAACTCCAAGTTTCAGGGATACACATACGGCTCATGTCCGATGAAATAGATGACGAAAGTTCGGACATCGGAAGTCTGTTTATCGTTGCAATGGTGGAGCCTGTCCAGCTGGAAGAGTTCCAAGCAAACTGTGATAGCAGATTCCACCATGGAAAGCAGAATATAAAGTAGCTGCATCAGAGGCTGCAAAGGAAGCGTTCTGGTAAAGAAGTTTGTTCTGCAAGCAATTGCAGTAATGCCATCACGATGCCATTCCTCTTTACTGCGACAACAATGGCGCCATAGCCCTTGCTAAGGAGCCGAGGTCTCACCAGAAGCCAAGCACAAGCAGCGGCGATATCAATTCAATCCCGATTACCTTGAGAAAGGTTACGTTGAGTCAAGAGAGTCAACTCCGGCAGATAAAATGTTGGCAGACACCACTGACAAAGCCCTTGGGCCGCAGAAGATCGAAGCCCACCTTGAGAAGATGGGACCTCTAGACTTTGTAGGCCATTGGCTTTAGACATATGGGAGATGTTAGATATATCGTGCCCTAGAAGCCAGAATTGGCTGACACTTGGTAAATCACTTCTAGGGGCAAAATTATAATTTTGACTAATAATTTAGAAATGGGTTATTTTCTATCACACATGTGTATTTAGTGTCTGTGATAATCCATTTGAGTTAATGGTAATGCATATTCATATTTTCAAGAGTTGAAAAATTTAAGACAGAATAATCATTATTAACTCCATAAACAGCTGGCCCGACCAAGGATCAGCAACGTAGGATGGGTGAATTCGATCCGAAAGGTTGGTGTACGATCGCTCTCTTTAGTAGACTTGAGGCTTCAGGTCTACGGTGTGGAGACACCGGAGGAGAGTACAGGTACTCTTAGACGAACGAGGGCACTGAGCGTTGACCGACTGCGAGTAGTCATTAGAGTCTACCTTCTTCGCAATGACTGTACTGATGCTGCAGTAGTGGTGTCTGGTTTCTTTGGACTGAGATGCGATCGGCAGTTCACTGAGGGTGTTATAGTGTTGAGCATAACACTATCTAACTAGAATCTTTGACTCTCTACAGGAAAATGTCTGCGTCCAACCCACTGGCACGTATCCTAGACACACATAGACTGACTGGACCCAATTATAAAGATTGGCTCAGGAACTACAAAATTGTTTTGGGTTCAGAGAAGTTAACACATGTTTTGGACCAGGACCCTCCCACCTTACCAGCTCGTCCATCCACTGAACAGAGAGCGTCTCTGGAAAAATGGATTGACGAAGATAATAAGGCCAGATACTTACATGTTGGGCTCGATGTCTGATGAGCTCCAGCGCCAACATGAAGATATCGGGACTGCTCGCCAAATGTTGGCTCACCTGCAGGAGATGTTTGGTGAACAGAGTCGCGCAGCCAAATATCAAGTCACGAAATGACTTTTTAAGGCTAAGATGCGTGATGGGCAGTCAGTCCAAGATCACTGTCTGACAATGATCAAGGACATGGAAGAGCTTGAGAAGCTCGGTGTGAAGTTGGACTTGGATTTGCAGAACGATATTATTCTGCAATCCTTGACTGATGCATATGGGCAATTCATCATGAATTACCACATGCATAAACTTCAAAATTCCTTGGCCGAGTTGATGAATATGCTGGTTACCGCTGAGCTTTCTATGAAAGGTTCTAAAGGCTCAGTTCTTGCTATGGAACGGACTTCTTCCAAAAGAAAGTCTTATGGAAAGAAAAAGAAGTCTGTGAAAAAGCAAAAGGTGGAAGGATCAAAGAAGAAGAAGGCAGAACCGAAGAAGAAGGTCGATGGCAAAGGAAAGTGTTTCCATTGCAACAGCGACGGCCATTGGAAGCGGAACTGCCCTACTTACCTGGCCACCCTGAAGAACAAGAAGGAAGGTCCTTCTGGAGGTATGCTCGTTATTGAGTCTAACCTTACGGTTTCTTCTGCATCCAGTTGGGTGCTTGACTCTGGTTCTAGTGCTCATCTGTGCACTTCTATGCAGGGTCTTGAGGATAGCAGGAGGCTGAGGGATGGAGACATGATCCTACGCGTCGGTAATGGAGCAAGAGTTGCTGCAGTAGCCGTGGGAACATACCCTCTTCGATTACCATCTGGTTTAGACTTAGTTTTAAAAGACTGTTATTATGTGCCTGCAGCTAGCAGGAATTTGATTTCTGTTTCATGCTTAGCACAAGAAGGTTATGTGATCACCTTCTTTAAGGACCATTGTAACATTCTTTATGAAAGAAATAAAATTGCAAATGGTTTCCTTATTAATGGTCTTTATCAGCTTGCATATTGATGTACCTGTTTTAACTATCGAGCAAAACGTGAATGCCAAACGACCTAGGGATAGTCCAAACGACAGATATCTATGGCACCTGAGATTAGGTCATATAGCAGAAGATAGGATTAACAAATTGGAGAAAAATGGGCTATTGAGTCCATTGACTTTTGAGTCATATCCAACTTGTGAATCTTGTCTTCAAGGCAAAATGACTAAACTCCCTTTTGTTGGACATGGGGAGAGGGCCACAGATCTCCTTGCCCTAGTACATACTGATGTGTGCGGCCCATTCGATGTGCCGGCTAGAGGCAATTTTGTCTACTTCATTACCTTTACCGATGATCTGTCTAGGTATGGGTATGTGTATCTTATGAGACATAAGTCTGAAGCCTTTTGAAAAGTTCAAAGAATTCAGACATGAAGTAGAAAAACAAACTGGAAAACCCATTAAGGTTCTTCGATCAGATCGAGGAGGTGAATACCTTAGCCGGGAATTCCTAGACTATCTTAAGGAAAATGGCATAGTCTCTCAATGGACTCCACCAGGAACACCTCAACTCAACGGGGTTTCAGAACGGAGAAATCGGACTCTATTGGATATGGTTCGATCCATGATGAGCTTCACAGACCTCCCTGATTTTCTTTGGGGACATTCATTATTAACTTCAATCTATTTACTGAATAGGGTTCCCTCTAAAACCGTTCCTACCACACCGTATGAGATATGGCACGGTAAGAAACCAAGTCTGAGTCATCTCAGAATTTGGGGTTGTCCGGCTCATGTCAAAAGACAACAAGCGGACAAGTTAGAGTTTAGGTCCTTTAGAGCTCGATTCATAGGATATCCTAAAGAGTCATTAGGATACTATTTCTACATTCCAGAAGACCACAATGTGATTGTGAGTCGACATGCCATATTTCTTGAAAAATAGTTTATTCAAGATAGTGGCATTGGAAAGCAGATTAAGCTTGATGAGAAAGTCTCACAAGCAGAACGAGCTAAGGACCAAGTGGAACCAAATCAGGTTGAGCCAATAAGAACACTACCTCCTCCACCTCGTAGATCGGAAAGAGTTTCCCGTCCCCCTGAAAGATACTTAGGTATTATTTCAGAGGATGTAGAGGAAATGTTCCTCATAGGTAATGGTGCTCATGGTGATGATCCCAAAACCTACAACGAGGCGATATCAGATATCGACTCCGAGAAATGGCTTGAGGCAATGAAGTCAGAGAATCGACTCGATGCACTCAAACCAAGTCTGGACCTTGGTAGATCCACCAGAAGGTATAGTACCTATTGGGTGTAAATGGATCTTCAAGAGAAAGATTGGTGCAGATGGGAATGTGGAGACATTCAAGGCTAGACTGGTGGCAAAAGGTTATAGTCAACGTGAAGGCATTGACTATCAGGATACCTTTTCCCCGGTAGCTATGCTAAAATCCATCCGCACATTGCTTGCTGTTGCAGCCTATTTCGATTATGAAATATGGCAAATGGACGTGAAAACGGCATTCCTAAATGGATATCTTGAGGAAGATATCTATATGGAACAGCCGCTAGGTTTCACATCCAGTGATACTGATCACAAGGTTTGCAAGCTGCAAAGGTCCATATATGGACTTAAGCAAGCATCTCGGAGCTGGAACACTCGTTTCAATGATGTGATCAAAAAGTTTGGTTTCATCAAAAATGAAGAGGAACCATGTGTTTTCAAAAGGGTCAGTGGGAGCGCTGTTGTCTTCCTCGTATTGTACGTGGATGACATCCTCCTTATTGGGAATGATATTCCCATGTTGACATCAGTCAAGATGTGGTTGTCCAAGGAATTCTCCATGAAAGACCTAGGTGAAGCATCCTTTATTCTAGGAATTAAGGTCTATAGGGATAGACCGAATAGGATGCTAGGACTTTCACAGAAGATGTACATAGAGGAAGTACTAAAGAGGTTTAGTATGGAAAACTCTAAGAGGGGATTAATACCCTTCAGACATGGTATTCATCTTTCCAAGAAGATGTGCCCCAGCACACCTGAGGAAATAGAACGCATGAGCAAGATCCCTTATGCTTCTGCAATAGGGAGCCTCATGTATGCCATGCTATGTACACGACCTGATATAGCCCATGCTGTGAGTGTCACAAGCAGATATCAGTCAAATCCAGGTGAAGAACACTGGACTTCTGTGAAATGTATCCTTAAGTACTTGAGAAGAACTAAGGATATGATGTTGGTCTTTGGTAATGGAGAACTCCAAGTTCAGGGATACACAGACTCGGACTTCATGTCCGATATAGATGATCGAAAGTCGACATCTGGAAGTCTGTTTGTGTGCAATGGTGGAGCTGTCAGCTGGAAGAGTTCCAAGCAAACTGTGATAGCAGATTCCACCATGGAAGCAGAATATATAGCTGCATCAGAGGCTGCAAAGGAAGCATTCTGGTACAAGAAGTTTGCTGCAGAAATTGGAGTAATGCCATCAGATGCCATTCCTCTTTACTGCGACAACAATGGCGCCATAGCCCTTGCTAAGGAGCCGAGGTCTCACCAGAAGTCCAAGCACATTGAGCGGCGATATCATCTCATCCGCGATTACCTTGAGAAAGGTTACGTTGAGGTCAAGAGAGTCAACTCCGCAGATAATGTGGCAGACCCACTTACAAAGCCGTTGGGCCAGCAGAAGATCGAAGCCCACCTTGAGAAGATGGGACTTAGACTTGTAGCCAATTGGCTTTAGGACAAGTGGGAGATTGTTAGATATATGTGCCCTAGAAGCCAGAATTGGCTGACACTTGTAATACACTTCTAGGGGCAAAATTATAATTTTGACTATAATTAATGAAATGGGTTATTTTCTATCACACATGTGTATTTAGTGTCTGTGATACATCCTTTGAGTTAATGGTAATGATAATTCATATTTTCAAGAGTTGAAAATTTAAGACATGAATAATCATTATTAACTCATAAACAGCTCCCGACCATAGGATCATCACGAGGATGGTGATTGATCCGGAAGGTTGGTGTACGATCGCTTCTCTTTAGTAGATGAGTCTTGAGTCTACGGTGTGGAGACACCGGAGCGAGAGTACAGGTACTCGTTAGAGAACGAGGGCACTGAGCGTGACCACCTCGAGTAGTCATTAGGAAGTCTACCTTCTCGTCAATGACTGACTCGATGCTGCAGTAGTGTGTCTGGTTCTTTGACCTGAGATGCATCGGCAGTTCACCTTGAGGGTGTTATAGTTTGACTACACCATTACTCGGTCTCCTAGCCATATGGAACCCTGAGGTGTATGTTGGCTATAGCATGTTCATTGTAGGAACTGGATTGCATCAAGATGGGAATCTATCTACCTCGGTGGTAGAGGAGTAGCCCTATGATGATCATGAGAATCAAGTCCAGAAATCCATGGCCATGGTAGAGTGAAATAATAGAAAGAGTTTCTATTTAGATTTTCACATTGGACTCGAATCGAATGATTACATCATATGACAGAGACTAGGGTTTGACGAGTTCACCTTAACCCTAATCTGATCGGGGCTCAAGATAGAAGAACTTAATCACACAGGTAGCTGCACCAAGAGGTTCGCATTCAGCTCTGATGGGTTGCCACCATATACTGCTAGGTGTCACTGGTGGATTTTGGGAGCAATTAGAATGATTTAGATGATCGATCATTCTAGCTGTTCGAATCAGAAGAGTTCTGATCCATCGAAAGGAGTTTCGATGATGTCTATGATAGAGATCATGACATATCCCATTACCATACAGAACTGAACCTAACTGGGTCACACAAACAAGGGTTTGAATCTGGTGATCATCAATTGAACTGATCTAGTTCAATTGATCTGAATGAGATTCAATTAGGTTCAAGGAAATCGTGCTAGCACTCGATTGAACCTAACGTTCTTCTTTTACTATCATAAATAAGTTGTCCTGACTGAGCCAAAGGAGTTTGTGCTCAATCAGAGGCCTTCATATGGTCTGACTGGAGGTTGTCCAAGTCAGAATAGGTTGTCTTATTTGTAAGACATTACCTGCCATTTTTGGTCACCTGCCATTTCTTGTTCTTTGACTTTGGTCAAAAGTCTACCTTTGACTGGTCAAACGTTGACCATTGACCCTTTGACTTTTGACCACATGTCATGCACCTATTGGAGAGCTGGTGGGGGCCTGTCCCCCTGCCAGAACCTGGCAAGGAGAAGGGCGCACGCCAAGGGTGGCGTGAGCCCAAGTAGGAGGCGCCTAGGAGTCCTTGTTGGACAAGGACTCCACCTCCCTTTTGGATTCCAATCAGAGTTCTACTAAGAATCCAGTTTGACTGGTCTTAGGCGCCCTCTAAGGAGGAATCCAGGGGTCTCTATTCCAACCAATCAGATTTAGATCTGATTTCACAAAGGGTTGTGATTGGTTGAGAGGAAGAGGAGTTGGATCACAAGAGGTCTATAAATAAGACCCTGCGCCCAACCCTAATTCTAAAAAGCAATTGAGAGATTTCCCACGCCCCAAGGCTGCCTCTCCCCTCCTTCTCCATGCCATAGTCTCTTCTCCCCTTGCTCTCCACGTCCAAAAGTGTTTTGGACTTAGGTTGGTGCGATTCAGATCAAGAAAGGCGATCAAAAGCAAGAAGGCTGCGCTGCTGCAAAAGGACGACTGCAGATCTTCAAAAGAGTTTTGAAGATCCTCCAGATCAGATCCAGATCTGATTTTTGGAGGTGTGATAGAGAAGAAGAGGATCTCCAGATCCAACCCGAGTGGATACCGGTAGAGGCCAGGCGCTTGCGTGGCTAAGATCCAGAACCTTCCGCTGCAATCAGGATCATCTACAGGGTAATAGGATTACCCAAATCAGGTAAATTAAATTTGATTTAATTTATCTTATTTTATTTTATTTATTAAAATAATAAGAATCAGATCTGAAACATATCAAGATCTGATTGAGATCAAGAGAAAATTTTTGAAATATATCTCTTGATCTAATCAGATCTGGACGAACCTGGACCGGGAAATCAGGATTTCCCTTCAACCCACGCCTGGGCCTGGCTTAGGGTCCTCCAAATTCAAGGATACACAGATTCGGATTTCATGTCCGATGTAGATGATCGAAAGTCGACATCTAGGAATCTGTTTGTGTGCAATGGTGGTGCTGTCAGCTGAAAGAGTTCCAAGCAAACCGTAATAGCAGATTTCACCATGGAAGCAGAATATATCGCTGCATCAGAGGCTGCGAAGGAAGCATTCTGGTACAAGAAGTTTGCTGTAGAAATTGGAGTAATGCCATCAGATGCCATTCCTCTATACTATGACAATAATGGCACCATAGTACTTGCTAAGGAGACGAGGTCTCACCAAAAATCTAAGCACATTGAGTGGTGATACCACCTCATCTACGATTACCTCGAGAATGGTTATGTCGAGGTCAATAGAGTCAATTCCGCAGACAATGCGGCAGACCCACTTACAAAGCCGTTGGGATAATAAAAAATCGAAGCCCACCTTGAGAAGATGGGACTTAGACTTGTAGCCAATTGGCTTTAGGATAAGTGGGAGATTGTTAGATATATGTGCCCTAGAAGCCAGAATTGGCTGACACTTGTAATACACTTCTAGGGGCAAAATTATAATTTTGACTATAATCAATAAAATGGGTTATTTTCTATCACATATGTGTATTTAGTGTCTGTGATACATCCTTTGAGTTAATGGTAATGATAATTCATATTTTCAAGAGTTGAAAATTTAAGACATGAATAATCATTATTAACTCATAAAATGCTCCCGACCATAGGATCATCACGAGGATGGTGATTGATCCGAAGGTTGGTGTACAATCGCTTCTCTTTAGTAGATGAGTCTTGAGTCTATGGTGTGGAGACACCAGAGCGAGAGTACAGGTACTCGTTAGAGAACGAGGGCACTGAGCGTGACCACCTCGAGTAGTCATTAGGAAGTCTACCTTCTCGTCAATGACTGACTCGATGCTGCAGTAGTGTGTCTGGTTCTTTGACCTGAGGTGCATCGGCAGTTCACCTTGAGGGTGTTATAGTTTGACTACACCATTACTCGGTCTCCTAGCCATATGGAATCCTGAGGTGTATGTTGGCTATAGCATGTTCATTGTAGGAACTGGATTGCATCAAGATGGAATCTATCTACCTCGGTGGTAGAGGAGCAGCCCTATGATGATCATGAGAATCAAGTCCAGAAGCCCATGGCCATGGCAGAGTGAAATAATAGAAAGAGTTTCTATTTAGATTTTCACATCGGACTTGAATCGAATGATTACATCATATGACAGAAACTAGGGTTTGACGAGTTCACCTTAACCCTAATCTGATCGGGGCTCAAGATAGAAGAACTTAATCACACAGGTAGCTGCACCAAGAGGTTCGCATTCAGCTCTGATGGGTTGCCACCATATACTGCTAGGTGTCACTGGTGGATTTTGGGAGCAATTAGAATGATTTAGATGATCGATCATTCTAGCTGTTCGAATCAGAAGAGTTCTGATCCATCGAAAGGAGTTTCGATGATGTCGATGATAGAGATCATGACATATCCCATTACCATACAGAACTGAACCTAACTGGGTCACACAAACAAGGGTTTGAATCTGGTGATCATCAATTGAACTGATCTAGTTCAATTGATCTGAATGAGATTCAATTAGGTTCAAGGAAATCGTGCTAGCACTCGATTGAACCTAACGTTCTTCTTTTACTATCATAAATAAGTTGTCCTGACTGAGCCAAAGGAGTTTGTGCTCAATCAGAGGCCTTCATATGGTCTGACTGGAGGTTGTCCAAGTCAGAAAAGGTTGTCTTATTTTGTAAGACAATTACCTGCCATTTTTGGTCACCTGCCATTTCTTGTTCTTTGACTTTGGTCAAAAGTCTACCTTTGACTGGTCAAACGTTGACCATTGACACTTTGACTTCTTGACCACATGTCATGCACCTATTGGAGAGCTGGTGGGGGCCTGTCCCCCTATCAGAACCTGGCAAGGAGGAAGGGCACATGCCAAGGGTGGCGTGCGCCCAAGTTGGAGGCGCCTAGGAGTCCCTATTGGACAGGGACTCCATCTCCTTTTTGGATTCTGAATTAGACTTCTCCTAAGAACCAACTTTGACTGGTCTTAGGCACCATCTAAGGATGGAATCCAAGGGACTCTATTCCACCAATCAGATTTAGATCTGATTTCACAAAGGATTGTGATTGGTTGGGATGAAGAGGAGTTGGATCACGCATAGTCTATAAATAAGACCCTATGCCCAACTCAAAGAGGAGAACAATTCTCTATGCCCCAAGGCTGCCTCTCTCTTCCTCCTCCATGCCAAGTTCATCTTCTCCCTCTCCTCTCCACGCCCAAAGAAGTTTTGGATCTTAGGTTGGTGCAATCTAGGAGAGAGAAAGGTGATAGAAAGTTAGAAGGCTACGCTACTGTAAAGGACAACTGCTAATCTTCGAAAGCTATTTTGAAGATCCTCCAAATCAGATTCAAATCTGATTTTTGGAGACGTGATAGAGAAGAAGAGGATCTCTAGATCTAATCTGAGTAGATACCAGTAGAGGCCAAGCACTTGCATGGCTAGATCCAGAACCTTTCACTGTTTATAGGATCATCAATGGATAATAGGATTATCCTACATCAAGGTAAATTAAATCTAATTTAATTTATTTATATTTTATTTTAATTATTAGAATAATAAAAATTAGATCCAAAATATTCTAGATCTGATTTGGATCAAAGAAAAAAGTTTTTAAAATATATCTTTTGATTCGATCAGATTTGAACGAACCTGATTTGAAAAATCAAGATTTCCCTTGATCTGACCCAGGAGAAAATCACTGAAAGGTGGTTAAAATCTTTCTTAAGTATTTGAGAAATACTAAGGACCAATGGTTGGTTTATGGTGAGTCAGATCTAAAGCTTGTGAGATTTATAGACTTCAGCTTTCAATCTAATCATAATGACAGTAAAAGTGTGCTGGAGTATATCTTTACTCTAAATAGTAGAGCCATCTATTGGAAAAGATTCAAGCAGCATACAGTGGCTGACTCTGTTTGCGAAGCAAAGTACATGGCAGCATCAGATGTAGTAAAGAAAGCTGTGTGGCTGAAAAAGTTCATCATTGAGCTCAGAGTAGCACCCTCCATTGATGGTCCACTCTTGCTTTACTGTGGCAGCACTGGCACCATAGCTCAAGCAAAGCAATTGAAGGCATACTAACAGACAAAGCATATTCTGCAGCGCTTCCATTTGGTCCGTGAGATCGTGGATCCTGATGACGTCGACCTTCAAAAGATCGATGGAAAGGAGAACCTAGCCAATGCCTAAAGATCTGGAAATCAAGGAGTTCGACAACCATAATTCAAAGATGGGTATTAGATACTATGCCAAGTGGCTTAGGATAAGTGAAAGTTATTGAGAATTGTGTCCCAAAGCCAATCATCAGTCTGTTGATGGTTGATATATTGTAATTGATTTATTAATTAACAAAAAATATTTTAGCATCCTTTTTCACCATAAATTTACATCTTCTAATGAACTCCATTATTGTTATGAAGTTCTTAGGACTATTTAGTTTTGATAAAGAGAGAATTTATTGTTTAGTCCTTAAATTTATTCACGATCAAATGATAGACTGTTAATTAGGACGACAACATCTATCGAGCATAAATCGCTATATGCCATATAGGTTGGTTGTCCTCTTAACCAAGGAGTATCTGGTATGGCATACAGGTGAGATGTATGGGTACATCATCGTTGAATGTGACCAATTTTAAAGCATTCTACTATCGAGAATACCTTTGATGGGATATAGGTATAAGTATCTCTTAGACTTGAGATCACCTCAGTGACTTGCAAGCAACTCACTATGCTTTGGTACCGAACTAACTGAATTTCTAATTCAGCAATGGAAGGCTTTTGGACACAGTCAAGTGCTTGCAAAGTTAGAGTGTGATCAAGATGGAATTGACCACTCTAAGAGTTGGAGAAGAATGTATCACTGTATTTCAATATAGCAAAATCTTGGTCAGGATAATCCACCAAATAAATTTGATATTTTGAAATACAATGTGGACAACCTGATTAGAGTTGACAGTTGAACTCTAAGGTGTCTTAGGAGCATTATGGTCAAGAGGATGAATTATATGGAAACTATATTTGCATGAGTTCTATGGATGGTATTCAACACCTTTCGACCTATCCAATCGTCGGATATCATTGCTAGATGGCCACTTTGATTGGTACAAAAATTTATTCCTATGCTACTGGCTTAGGTTCGGACCTATGAGGTCACACATATTAGAGTTCACATTTCGATCGGATGGTTGGTCAGCAATGTAGAATCATTTTAGGGTTAAACAATCAATACGATTAGTGTTTAACCTAGTACAAGTGTTGCAGGAGGATCGATTAGTAATTTAATTACTAATTAGCTTAATTTTATTAAGCTAGAAGATTGAGATTAAGTTTAATTAAATATAATTTAATTAGATTTTGTTTGGACTTGATTGGATCAAGTTCAATTGGCTTATTCGATAAGTGAAGTGCAAGGAAGAACTAGTCCTAATCTAACTAGGTCTCGGATCAATCCAATTTTTTAATTTGATTAAAAAATTAAATTAAAATTTAATTTAATTTAATCTAATTTAATTAAGTCTTTAAATGGGTTAGGGCTTTATTTAATTGGATTGGTTTACTCTTGTTTTTACTTGGTTAAAAGACCTTGTTTGACCAAGTCAAAACTAGAGTCCTAGTGTGACTAGGACTCCCTATTTCTTATGCCACCTAATCCTCATGCCCCACCCTTTTCTCTTTATGTTTTTATGTGAATAATCTCCATGGCCAAGGTTTTTCATGCCTCCCTTCTCTCTTTCTTTTTCTCATATGAAAGTTTGTTGGAAGACCAAGTCAAAAGGAGAATTAGTTTTGCTTAAGGATTCTATGAGATAGAATCCTTGTCAACCAAAACTCTTCCCATAAGTGTGCCGATCCATCTTTCATTATTTTCTTTGATTTTCATAATAATAGAGGACCTTTTTGTGTGCCTCCCTTTGCTGGTCCACGGCAGAAGAAAAGGTGGGGGCACCTAAGAGTTGGGCGCCCCAACAACTTACCTTATTTGGTCCTTCCTAGTCTAGGTTTTTGACCTAACTTGGATTCTATATATCTCTTTATTTAAATAAAATTTTTAGCTGAAACTTTTGTGAATTGTATACATTTGAGAGGCCTCTTTGACTAAGATAAATTAAAGAAAAATTCATCTGAGTCATGGAGATATTGAAAACACAAATTAGGGTGTCTAGAAAAAGAACAAAGAAGAAGAAGAGGGTCTTCTTCTAGGATTTTTGTTTCAGATCTCTTTCTCTCTTTTTGTGAGCATTTAAGAGGTATCTCAGCATCTCAAATCTTTCTCTTTTCTTTTCATATTTTGGAGTCCTTGTTTCAAAGAAGAAAGCATCGGATCAACCATCAAAGAGAGATCAGCACAGTGCTAGCATACTATGCTGATTTCCTGCATCAAGATTTCTGATCTTGTTCGTGGGCTCGTGTGGATGACTCCTAGAGGCCGAACATGTGTGCGGCTCATGACTTCATCCTCAAGCTTGGATCAGCAAGTTAGAATGTCTATCTTTCTCAGGTAATAGATCTGATCTATTAACTTCATACCTGCATTTGATGTAGTGTTGATCTAGGTTGATTTGATCAACCTTTTCTTGTTTGATTTTAATTTTTGATTTAATATCATCTCTTGATAATGTAATAGATCTGAGATTTAGGTGTTTATATATTTATTTAAATAAATATTTAATTTATTTAAGTCTTCTACTATATGATCTTAAAAAACTTTCAAGATCTATCTGTGAAACTCTAGATCTCGTTCCTTCAGAAGTTTCCAACAAATTACAAGGTTGGAGAAGTTAGGGGAGAGCAAGCTCTGGCAAGACATTGCTATTTGATTGCCTTGCAAAGGGGAGAACAATCAGACTCTTGTCTGATTAACGGACCGGATGTCCGGAATAACCTTATAGAAGAATGGAGAGAACCTATGGAAGATCTTGTCTCAGTCCCTTTGGATGATGGAAATAAGGAGCACATGGTGTAGATCGGCTTCAATCTAGGAAAGGAATTATGTGTGTAGCTTGTCCATTTCCTATAGAGAAATGTAGATATCTTTGCATGGGTTCCTATGGACATGTCTGAAATCGACATCGAGATTATAGAATATCATCTGACTGTTGACCCCAAACATCGGCCAATGAAAGAAAAGATGCGCAGCTATGCTCCAGAGAGACTGAAGGCAATCATAGAAGAAGTCGACTAGCTTCTCAAGGTTGGATTCATCTAAAAAGTCTCCATCCAAATTAGGTTTTCAATGTGGTCCTCATCAAGAAAGCAAACGGTAAATGAAGAATATGCATAGACTTCAAGAAGTTGATTAAGGCTTGCACAAAAGATAGCTATCCCCTACCTAGAATTGATCAACTGGTGGACGCAACTGGGTGGCACCAATAGATGAGAAGAAGACTACTTTTATTATTGATCATGGTCTTTATTGTTACAAGATCATGTCCTTTGGGCTTAAAAATATAGGTGCAACTTTTCAGCACTTGGTGAATAAGATCTTCAAGAAACAAATCGACCACAACATGAAAGTATATGTAGATGATATGCTGGTTCAAAGTCGAGCTTCACCAAACCACATTGCTAACCTTGAAGAGACCTTTAGCACCCTTTAGAAGTATAAGATAAAGCTAAATCCTATCAAGTGTTCCTTCGGTGTGACCTTAGGAAAGTTCTTAGGTACATGGTGTCAAGGCATGGGATTGAAGCAAATCCAAAAAAAATTTAGGCCATTCAAGAGATGACTGCCCTGAGATAAATAAAAAAAGTTCAACGCCTGACAAGAAAGATGGCAGCTCTGAACCACTTCATCTAGAGGTCAACCGAGCGATGTGTGCCCTTCTTTCGAGTTCATAAACAACCAAAAAATTTTTGCCAGACCACTGAATGTCAACAAGCATTTAAAGAACTCAAGAACTACCTCTGCTCATCTCCCCTATTAGCAAAGTCAAAACCTAGAGAGGAACTATTTTTGTACCTGGCAGTCTCCCCAATAGCTCTCGTAGTAGTCTTAATCAAAGAAAAAGCAAAAGTTCAACAATCAATCTATTATATAAGCCGGGTCCTGAGGAACATCGAGATCAGGTATGCAAAGTTAGAAAAACTAACTTATACTTTACTGGTTGCAGTCCGAAGACTTCGATTTTATTTTCAGGGGCATCCTATAACTCTCCTTATTGATCAACCAATCAAGGTTGTTCCTTATCGAACAGATGCTTCTGAAAGAATTGCAAAATGGGCAATTGAGCTTTCTGAATTTGATATCAACTTTTAGTCTCGACCATCAATCAAAGCTCAAATATTATAGACTTCATAGAAGAATGCACTATCCTAGATAAGGCCGAACATGAGCAAAATTAAATCAATATTCCATGGCTACAGCTGAGCTCCTCTAAAGAAAGAGCGGACCTTCCTAAAGGCTTCTAGGCCTTGTATGTGGATGGTTCCTCCAATGCTTCAGACGTAGGTGCTGGGTTAATCTTAGTAAACCCGAAGGGAGTCATTGCCGAATACGCATTGCACTTTGAATTTTCTGCAACAAACAATGGAGCCAAATATGAAGCTTTGATTGTGGGGTTAAGGATAGCTAAAGAGTTGAAAGCAGATTGGCTTCAAGCTTACAGTGATTTTCAACTGGTGGTCAGACAAGTTAGTGATAATTATGAAGCTTGGGCAAAAAACATGATGAAATATCTCGAGCAAGTGAAGAGCTTGACCCCAGCCTTCAACCATTTTGACATCAAGCAGATTTTGAGAGCAGAAAATACTAGGGCCAACCTTGTCTTACCTGCAATAGGATTAAGTCTGGGGTACGACATTGTTAGATATATGTGCCCTAGAAGCCAGAATTGGCTGACACTTGTAATACACTTCTAGGGGCAAAATTATAATTTTGACTATAATTAATGAAATGGGTTATTTTCTATCACACATGTGTATTTAGTGTCTGTGATACATCCTTTGAGTTAATGGTAATGATAATTCATATTTTCAAGAGTTGAAAATTTAAGACATGAATAATCATTATTAACTCATAAACAGCTCCCGACCATAGGATCATCACGAGGATGGTGATTGATCCGGAAGGTTGGTGTACGATCGCTTCTCTTTAGTAGATGAGTCTTGAGTCTACGGTGTGGAGACACCGGAGCGAGAGTACAGGTACTCGTTAGAGAACGAGGGCACTGAGCGTGACCACCTCGAGTAGTCATTAGGAAGTCTACCTTCTCGTCAATGACTGACTCGATGCTGCAGTAGTGTGTCTGGTTCTTTGACCTGAGATGCATCGGCAGTTCACCTTGAGGGTGTTATAGTTTGACTACACCATTACTCGGTCTCCTAGCCATATGGAACCCTGAGGTGTATGTTGGCTATAGCATGTTCATTGTAGGAACTGGATTGCATCAAGATGGAATCTATCTACCTCGGTGGTAGAGGAGTAGCCCTATGATGATCATGAGAATCAAGTCCAGAAATCCATGGCCATGGTAGAGTGAAATAATAGAAAGAGTTTCTATTTAGATTTTCACATTGGACTCGAATCGAATGATTACATCATATGACAGAGACTAGGGTTTGACGAGTTCACCTTAACCCTAATCTGATCGGGGCTCAAGATAGAAGAACTTAATCACACAGGTAGCTGCACCAAGAGGTTCGCATTCAGCTCTGATGGGTTGCCACCATATACTGCTAGGTGTCACTGGTGGATTTTGGGAGCAATTAGAATGATTTAGATGATCGATCATTCTAGCTGTTCGAATCAGAAGAGTTCTGATCCATCGAAAGGAGTTTCGATGATGTCTATGATAGAGATCATGACATATCCCATTACCATACAGAACTGAACCTAACTGGGTCACACAAACAAGGGTTTGAATCTGGTGATCATCAATTGAACTGATCTAGTTCAATTGATCTGAATGAGATTCAATTAGGTTCAAGGAAATCGTGCTAGCACTCGATTGAACCTAACGTTCTTCTTTTACTATCATAAATAAGTTGTCCTGACTGAGCCAAAGGAGTTTGTGCTCAATCAGAGGCCTTCATATGGTCTGACTGGAGGTTGTCCAAGTCAGAATAGGTTGTCTTATTTGTAAGACATTACCTGCCATTTTTGGTCACCTGCCATTTCTTGTTCTTTGACTTTGGTCAAAAGTCTACCTTTGACTGGTCAAACGTTGACCATTGACCCTTTGACTTTTGACCACATGTCATGCACCTATTGGAGAGCTGGTGGGGGCCTGTCCCCCTGCCAGAACCTGGCAAGGAGAAGGGCGCACGCCAAGGGTGGCGTGAGCCCAAGTAGGAGGCGCCTAGGAGTCCTTGTTGGACAAGGACTCCACCTCCCTTTTGGATTCCAATCAGAGTTCTACTAAGAATCCAGTTTGACTGGTCTTAGGCGCCCTCTAAGGAGGAATCCAGGGGTCTCTATTCCAACCAATCAGATTTAGATCTGATTTCACAAAGGGTTGTGATTGGTTGAGAGGAAGAGGAGTTGGATCACAAGAGGTCTATAAATAAGACCCTGCGCCCAACCCTAATTCTAAGTGAATGCAATTCAATTGAGAAACCCCACGCCCCAAGGCTGCCTCTCCCCTCCTTCTCCATGCCATAGTCTCTTCTCCCCTTGCTCTCCACGTCCAAAAGAGTTTTGGACTTAGGTTGGTGCGATTCAGATCAAGAAAGGCGATCAAAAGCAAGAAGGCTGCGCTGCTGCAAAAGGACGACTGCAGATCTTCAAAAGAGTTTTGAAGATCCTCCAGATCAGATCCAGATCTGATTTTTGGAGGTGTGATAGAGAAGAAGAGGATCTCCAGATCCAACCCGAGTGGATACCGGTAGAGGCCAGGCGCTTGCGTGGCTAAGATCCAGAACCTTCCGCTGCAATCAGGATCATCTACAGGGTAATAGGATTACCCAAATCAGGTAAATTAAATTTGATTTAATTTATCTTATTTTATTTTATTTATTAAAATAATAAGAATCAGATCTGAAACATATCAAGATCTGATTGAGATCAAGAGAAAATTTTTGAAATATATCTCTTGATCTAATCAGATCTGGACGAACCTGGACCGGGAAATCAGGATTTCCCTTCAACTGGTATCAGAGCCATGGTTCTAAATTGTTTAGATCTGATTTTAATTTTATTTTAATTAGAAAATAAAGTGATTTCAGATGTCACATGAGATGTGATCAGATCTGAAATCAGAAAAAATTAAAATTAAATGATTTGGATCTAAGAACATGAAGATATGCATGACTAGTTCTAGAATAGAATAGTTCTATAGAATAGTTTTGCATGTCTTTGATTTAATCTGATTAAATCATATTTTAGATCTTCTTATTTACTATTTTCTGATATTATAAGTGTTATAATAACATCTGATAAACAGCAAATAAAAATTATTTAATTTTAAATATCATATGAGATATGATTGATGCATGTCTAGACTAGTTGTAGAATAGTTCTACATAATTGTCTAGATTAGAATTTATTTTGATTAGATCAATTTAAATCTAATTTTTTAGATTATTATGAGATAATTTAGATCTGAAAACATGCATGATTATGATACATGAGATGTATGCAAAATATGCCATGATTAGATCTAAATTTATATATGAGATATATGATATAGATCTGATAACTGTTTTGTAGTATTGAATGTTCCTGATTAAGGCGTTCCTCTTGGCCGTCCGGTCATAAGAACGAAGAAGGGTTTAAAGGCCCTCTCTTCCCATTCGATGGGGTGTTCTTATGACGTGTAGGGGTGCTGCGTGTTCGTCCTTAATCAGAAACCCAAAACTTACTTTCTGCAAAACCCTAGATCCTGAAACCCTAGGATTTATTGTGCATATTTTGTTTATGAACCCAACTTAATTAAGAATTAAGTTTATGGAATATTAATTAGGTCTAAAATTGAGAATTTCAGATCTAAGACATATTCATAATACTGGGTTCGGGCTTGGGTAGCTCAATTAGGTCTAAGCGGTTGATCAAACCGAATCAAGAGTTGGTTAGATGGGATCAACAATGCTTAAATTGACCAGCCTAATAGGATTAAGTCTGGGTCAAGATCGAGTCACGATCAAGCAAGACCTAATTAGGCTCAGAGGTTAGAGTCTGGATTGTAGGCTAACCCAATTGGTTCTGACTCAACAATTTGGTGTCTAAGGTAAGTTTGGCACAGACGACCGACTGGTTTTTAATTGGAAGCTACTCGACCTGAATGCGTTCTTGTGCGAGTTAACGGCATATTCCTTCCACCGGTCTCACTTACCTGGCCATATCTGTTGACACAGTTCTGATCTGAGGTGGTCAATAATCCGAGCTGAACCCATGCCACTAGGTTAGTCATAATTGTTATGACTAAGCCAAGTCTAGTTTAATGAGACCTGAATCAATTCTCCCTAAGAAAAGATTAAGTCTGAGGTCTTCCACCATTGTAGACGTGCGGGCCCTTCCCGGGGTTGATTGTTCTCGGCTGGATACAGTGGCTCAGTTGCACCGGGAAGACGCAACCATGTCTATTAGGCATTGGATGCTATGGGCTGGAGGATGAGTTGGGCTCAATATTTCCGGATACGGTGAGAGACCCAATTAGGAACCCAGTCTATGCAAATGGTGGGTCTGACTTAACTAAGGAGTGGATCAATATTCCGGATACGGTGAGATTCATGAATTAGAGACCAAGTTTGGGTGCACCATGATTAGAGAATCATTGAACAAGAGTTGTTCACTCATTGGCTAACCCATCACCAATAACTGTTAGGTGAGGTGATGAGTCAGTTGGTGAGACCGCACCACCCACTAGAAATCATCAATCGTGGAGATTTTCGCATCTCTACAGAGGGAGTGTAGGGATCCGAGAAAATAGTGGGAGCTAATTTGTTTAAAAATAAAATCCCTAAACAAATTGGTCAAGTCAAAATTACAGTATCTAACTAGAATCTTTGACTCTCTACAGGAAAATGTCTGCGTCCAACCCACTTGGCACGTATCCTAGACACACATAGACTGACTGGACCCAATTATAAAGATTGGCTCAGGAACTACAAAATTATTTTGGGTTCAGAGAAGTTAACACATGTTTTGGACCAGGACCCTCCCACCTTACCAGCTCGTCCATCCACTTGAACAGAGAGCGTCTCTGGAAAAATGGATTGACGAAGACAATAAGGCCAGATACTTACATGTTGGGCTCGATGTCTGATGAGCTCCAGCGCCAACATGAAGATATCGGGACTGCTCGCCAAATGTTGGCTCACCTGCAGGAGATGTTTGGTGAACAGAGTCGCGCAGCCAAATATCAAGTCACAAAATGACTTTTTAAGGCTAAGATGCGTGATGGGCAGTCAGTCCAAGATCACTGTCTGACAATGATCAAGGACATGGAAGAGCTTGAGAAGCTCGGTGTGAAGTTGGACTTGGACTTGCAGAACGATATTATTCTGCAATCCTTGACTGATGCATATGGGCAATTCATCATGAATTACCACATGCATAAACTTCAAAATTCCTTGGCCGAGTTGAATGAATATGCTGGTTACCGCTGAGCTTTCTATGAAAGGTTCTAAAGGCTCAGTTCTTGCTATGGAACGGACTTCTTCCAAAAGAAAGTCTTATGGAAAGAAAAAGAAGTCTGTGAAAAAGCAAAAGGTGGAAGGATCAAAGAAGAAGAAGGCAGAACCGAAGAAGAAAGGTCCGATGGCAAAGGAAAGTGTTTCCATTGCAACAGCGACGGCCATTGGAAGCGGAACTGCCCTACTTACCTGGCCACCCTGAAGAACAAGAAGGAAGGTCCTTCTGGAGGTATGCTCGTTATTGAGTCTAACCTTACGGTTTCTTCTGCATCCAGTTGGGTGCTTGACTCTGGTTCTAGTGCTCATCTGTGCACTTCTATGCAGGGTCTTGAGGATAGCAGGAGGCTGAGGGATGGAGACATGATCCTACGCATCGGTAATGGAGCAAGAGTTGCTGCAGTAGCCGTGGGAACATACCCTCTTCGATTACCATCTGGTTTAGACTTAGTTTTAAAAGACTGTTATTATGTGCCTGCAGCTAGCAGGAATTTGATTTCTGTTTCATGCTTAGCACAAGAAGGTTATGTGATCACCTTCTTTAAGGACCATTGTAACATTCTTTATGAAAGAAATAAAATTGCAAATGGTTTCCTTGTTAATGGTCTTTATCAGTTGCATATTGATGTACCTGTTTTAACTATCGAGCAAAACGTGAATGCCAAACGACCTAGGGATAGTCCAAACGACAGATATCTATGGCACCTGAGATTAGGTCATATAGCAGAAGATAGGATTAACAAATTGGAGAAAAATGGGCTATTGAGTCCATTGACTTTTGAGTCATATCCAACTTGTGAATCTTGTCTTCAAGGCAAAATGACTAAACTCCCTTTTGTTGGACATGGGGAGAGGGCCACAGATCTCCTTGCCCTAGTACATACTGATGTGTGCGGCCCATTTGATGTGCCGGCTAGAGGCAATTTTGTCTACTTCATTACCTTTACCGATGATCTGTCTAGGTATGGGTATGTGTATCTTATGAGACACAAGTCTGAAGCTTTTGAAAAGTTCAAAGAATTCAGACATGAAGTAGAAAAACAAACTGGAAAACCCATTAAGGTTCTTCGATCAGATCGAGGAGGTGAATACCTTAGCCGGGAATTCCTAGACTATCTTAAGGAAAATGGCATAGTCTCTCAATGGACTCCACCAGGAACACCTCAACTCAACGGGGTTTCAGAACGGAGAAATCGGACTCTATTGGATATGGTTCGATCCATGATGAGCTTCACAGACCTCCCTGATTTTCTTTGGGGACATTCATTATTAACTTCAATCTATTTACTGAATAGGGTTCCCTCTAAAACCGTTCCTACCACACCGTATGAGATATGGCACGGTAAGAAACCAAGTCTGAGTCATCTCAGAATTTGGGGTTGTCCGGCTCATGTCAAAAGACAACAAGCGGACAAGTTAGAGTTTAGGTCCTTTAGAGCTCGATTCATAGGATATCCTAAAGAGTCATTAGGATACTATTTCTACATTCCAGAAGACCACAATGTGATTGTGAGTCGACATGCCATATTTCTTGAAAAATAGTTTATTCAAGATAGCGGCATTGGAAAGCAGATTAAGCTTGATGAGAAAGTCTCACAAGCAGAACGAGCTAAGGACCAAGTGGAACCAAATCAGGTTGAGCCAATAAGAACACTACCTCCTCCACCTCGTAGATCGGAAAGAGTTTCCCGTCCCCCTGAAAGATACTTAGGTATTATTTCAGAGGATGTAGAGGAAATGTTCCTCATAGGTAATGGTGCTCATGGTGATGATCCCAAAACCTACAACGAGGCGATATCAGATATCGACTCCGAGAAATGGCTTGAGGCAATGAAGTCAGAGAATTGACTCGATGCACTCAAACCAAGTCTGGACCTTGGTAGATCCACCAGAAGGTATAGTACCTATTGGGTGTAAATGGATCTTCAAGAGAAAGATTGGTGCAGATGGGAATGTGGAGACATTCAAGGCTAGACTGGTGGCAAAAGGTTATAGTCAACGCGAAGGCATTGACTATCAGGATACCTTTTCCCCAGGTAGCTATGCTAAAATCCATCCGCACATTGCTTGCTGTTGCAGCCTATTTCGATTATGAAATATGGCAAATGGACGTGAAAACGGCATTCCTAAATGGATATCTTGAGGAAGATATCTATATGGAACAGCCGCTAGGTTTCACATCCAGTGATACTGATCACAAGGTTTGCAAGCTGCAAAGGTCCATATATGGACTTAAGCAAGCATCTCGGAGCTGGAACACTCGTTTCAATGATGTGATCAAAAAGTTTGGTTTCATCAAAAATGAAGAGGAACCATGTGTTTTCAAAAGGGTCAGTGGGAGCGCTGTTGTCTTCCTCGTATTGTACGTGGATGACATCCTCCTTATTGGGAATGATATTCCCATGTTGACATCAGTCAAGATGTGGTTGTCCAAGGAATTCTCCATGAAAGACCTAGGTGAAGCATCCTTTATTCTAGGAATTAAGGTCTATAGGGATAGACCGAATAGGATGCTAGGACTTTCACAGAAGATGTACATAGAGGAAGTACTAAAGAGGTTTAGTATGGAAAACTCTAAGAGGGGATTAATACCCTTCAGACATGGTATTCATCTTTCCAAGAAGATGTGCCCCAGCACACCTGAGGAAATAGAACGCATGAGCAAGATCCCTTATGCTTCTGCAATAGGGAGCCTCATGTATGCCATGCTATGTACACGACCTGATATAGCCCATGCTGTGAGTGTCACAAGCAGATATCAGTCAAATCCAGGTGAAGAACACTGGACTTCTGTGAAATGTATCCTTAAGTACTTGAGAAGAACTAAGGATATGATGTTGGTCTTTGGTAACGGAGAACTCCAAGTTCCAGGGATACACAGACTCGGACTTCATGTCCGATATAGATGATCGAAAGTCGACATCTGGAAGTCTGTTTGTGTGCAATGGTGGAGCTGTCAGCTGGAAGAGTTCCAAGCAAACTGTGATAGCAGATTCCACCATGGAAGCAGAATATATAGCTGCATCAGAGGCTGCAAAGGAAGCATTCTGGTACAAGAAGTTTGCTGCAGAAATTGGAGTAATGCCATCAGATGCCATTCCTCTTTACTGCGACAACAATGGCGCCATAGCCCTTGCTAAGGAGCCGAGGTCTCACCAGAAGTCCAAGCACATTGAGCGGCGATATCATCTCATCCGCGATTACCTTGAGAAAGGTTACGTTGAGGTCAAGAGAGTCAACTCCGCAGATAATGTGGCAGACCCACTTACAAAGCCGTTGGGCCAGCAGAAGATCGAAGCCCACCTTGAGAAGATGGGACTTAGACTTGTAGCCAATTGGCTTTAGGACAAGTGGGAGATTGTTAGATATATGTGCCCTAGAAGCCAGAATTGGCTGACACTTGTAATACACTTCTAGGGGCAAAATTATAATTTTGACTATAATTAATGAAAATGGGTTATTTTCTATCACACATATGTGTATTTAGTGTCTGTGATACATCCTTTGAGTTAATGGTAATGATAATTCATATTTTCAAGAGTTGAAAATTTAAGACATGAATAATCATTATTAACTCATAAACAGCTCCCGACCATAGGATCATCACGAGGATGGTGATTGATCCGGAAGGTTGGTGTACGATCGCTTCTCTTTAGTAGATGAGTCTTGAGTCTACGGTGTGGAGACACCGGAGCGAGAGTACAGGTACTCGTTAGAGAACGAGGGCACTGAGCGTGACCACCTCGAGTAGTCATTAGGGAAGTCTACCTTCTCGTCAATGACTGACTCGATGCTGCAGTAGTGTGTCTGGTTCTTTGACCTGAGATGCATCGGCAGTTCACCTTGAGGGTGTTATAGTTTGACTACACCATTACTCGGTCTCCTAGCCATATGGAACCCTGAGGTGTATGTTGGCTATAGCATGTTCATTGTAGGAACTGGATTGCATCAAGATGGGAATCTATCTACCTCGGTGGTAGAGGAGCAGCCCTATGATGATCATGAGAATCAAGTCCAGAAATCCATGGCCATGGTAGAGTGAAATAATAGAAAGAGTTTCTATTTAGATTTTCACATTGGACTCGAATCGAATGATTACATCATATGACAGAGACTAGGGTTTGACGAGTTCACCTTAACCCTAATCTGATCGGGGCTCAAGATAGAAGAACTTAATCACACAGGTAGCTGCACCAAGAGGTTCGCATTCAGCTCTGATGGGTTGCCACCATATACTGCTAGGTGTCACTGGTGGATTTTGGGAGCAATTAGAATGATTTAGATGATCGATCATTCTAGCTGTTCGAATCAGAAGAGTTCTGATCCATCGAAAGGAGTTTCGATGATGTCTATGATAGAGATCATGACATATCCCATTACCATACAGAACTGAACCTAACTGGGTCACACAAACAAGGGTTTGAATCTGGTGATCATCAATTGAACTGATCTAGTTCAATTGATCTGAATGAGATTCAATTAGGTTCAAGGAAATCGTGCTAGCACTCGATTGAACCTAACGTTCTTCTTTTACTATCATAAATAAGTTGTCCTGACTGAGCCAAAGGAGTTTGTGCTCAATCAGAGGCCTTCATATGGTCTGACTGGAGGTTGTCCAAGTCAGAATAGGTTGTCTTATTTGTAAGACATTACCTGCCATTTTTGGTCACCTGCCATTTCTTGTTCTTTGACTTTGGTCAAAAGTCTACCTTTGACTGGTCAAACGTTGACCATTGACCCTTTGACTTTTGACCACATGTCATGCACCTATTGGAGAGCTGGTGGGGGCCTGTCCCCCTGCCAGAACCTGGCAAGGAGAAGGGCGCACGCCAAGGGTGGCGTGAGCCCAAGTAGGAGGCGCCTAGGAGTCCTTGTTGGACAAGGACTCCACCTCCCTTTTGGATTCCAATCAGAGTTCTACTAAGAATCCAGTTTGACTGGTCTTAGGCGCCCTCTAAGGAGGAATCCAGGGGTCTCTATTCCAACCAATCAGATTTAGATCTGATTTCACAAAGGGTTGTGATTGGTTGAGAGGAAGAGGAGTTGGATCACAAGAGGTCTATAAATAAGACCCTGCGCCCAACCCTAATTCTAAGTGAATGCAATTCAATTGAGAAACCCCACGCCCCAAGGCTGCCTCTCCCCTCCTTCTCCATGCCATAGTCTCTTCTCCCCTTGCTCTCCACGTCCAAAAGAGTTTTGGACTTAGGTTGGTGCGATTCAGATCAAGAAAGGCGATCAAAAGCAAGAAGGCTGCGCTGCTGCAAAAGGACGACTGCAGATCTTCAAAAGAGTTTTGAAGATCCTCCAGATCAGATCCAGATCTGATTTTTGGAGGTGTGATAGAGAAGAAGAGGATCTCCAGATCCAACCCGAGTGGATACCGGTAGAGGCCAGGCGCTTGCGTGGCTAAGATCCAGAACCTTCCGCTGCAATCAGGATCATCTACAGGGTAATAGGATTACCCAAATCAGGTAAATTAAATTTGATTTAATTTATCTTATTTTATTTTATTTATTAAAATAATAAGAATCAGATCTGAAACATATCAAGATCTGATTGAGATTGGACAACCTCAGTCAGACCATATGAAGGTTCTGATTGAGCACAACTCCTTTGGCTCAGTCAGGACAACTTATTTGTGATAGTAAAAAGGAGAATGTTAGGTTCAATTGAGTGCTAGCCACGATTTCCTTGAACCTAATTGAATCTCATTAGATCAATTGAACTAGATCAGTTCAATTGATGATCACCAGATTCAAAACCTTTGTTTGTGTGACCCAGTTAGGTTCAATTTCTGTATGGTAATGGATTTGTCATGATCTCTATCATAGACATCATTCGAAACTCCCTTTCGATGGATCAGAACTCTTCTGATTGAACAGACCTAGAATGATCGATTATCTAAATCATTCTAATTGCTCCAAAATCCATCAGTGACACCTAGCAGTATAATGGTGGAACCCATCAGAGCTGAATGTGAATCTCTGGTGCAGCTACTATGTGATTCAGTTCTTCTATCTGAGCCCCGATCAGATTAGGGTTAAGGTGAATCGTCAACCCTAGTCTCTGTCATATGAATGTAATCATTCGATTCGAGTCCAATGTGAAATCTAATAGAAACTCTTTCTATTATTTCACTCTACCATGGCCATGGATTTCTGGACTTGATTCTCATGATCATCATAGGGTACTCTCACCCGAGAGTAGATAGATCCATCTTGATGCAATCCAGTTCCTACAATGAACATGCTATAGCCAACATACACCTCAGGGTTCCATATGGCTAGGAGATCGAGTAATGGTGTAGTCAAACTATAACACGCTCAAGGTGAACTGCCGATGCATCTCAAGTCAAGAAACAGACCATACTGCAGCATCGAGTCAGTCATTGACGAAAGGTAGACTCCCTAATGATACTCGAGGTGGTCATGCTCAGTGGCCTGTTCTTTAACGAGTACCTGTACTCTGCTCCGGTTGTCTCCACACCGTAGATCAAGACTCATCTACTAAGGAGAGCGATCGTACACCAACCTTCCGTATAATCACCATCCCTCGTGATGATCCTATGGCGGGAGCTGTTATGAGTTAATAATGATTATTCATGTTTAAATTTTAACTTTTGAAAATATGATTATCATTACCATTACTCAAAGATGTTATCACGACACTAAATACACAAGTGGTGATAGAAAATAACCATTTCATTAATTATAGTCAAAATTATAATTTTGCCCCTAGAAGTGTATTACAAAGTGTCAGCCAATTCTAGCTTCTGGGCACATATATCTAACAATCTCCCATTGTCCTAAAGCCAATTGGCTACAAGTCTAAGTCATCTTCTCAGGTGGCTTCGATTTCTACTGGCCCAAACGGCTTTGTAAGTGGGTCTGCACACATTATTGCGGAGTTGACTCTGTTGACCTCAACGTAACCTTTCTCAGGTAATCGCAGATGAGATGATATCGGCTCATGTGCTTGGACTTCTGGTGAGCATCTCGGCTCTTAGCAAGGCTATGGCACATTATTGTCGTAGTAAAGAGGAATGGCATCTGATGGCATTACTCAATTTCTGCAGCAAACTTCTTGTACCAGAATGCTTCCTTTGCAGCCTCTGATGCAGCTATATTTTCTGCTTCCATGGTGGAATCTGCTATCAAGTTTGCTTGGAACTCTTCCAGCTGACAGCTCCATCATTGCACACAAACAGACTTTCAGATGTCGACTTTCGATCATCTATATCAGACATGAAGTCCGAGTCTGTGTATCCTTGAACTAGGAGTTCTCCGTTACCAAAGACCAACATCATATCCTTAGTTCTTCTCAGTACTTAAGGATATCATTTCATAGAAGTCCAGTGTTCTTCACCTGGTTTTGACTGATATCTGCTGTGACATCACAGCATGGGCTATATTAGGCGTCGTGTACATAGCATGGCATACATGAAGTCCCTATTGCAAAAGCATAAGGGATCTGCTCATGCGTTCTATTTCCTCAGGTGTGTGGGGCACATCTTCTTGGAGATGAATACCATGTCTGAAGGGTATTAATCCCTCTTAGGTTTTCATCTAAACCTCTTTAGTACTTCCTCTATGTAAATCTTCTGTGAAAGTCTAGCATCTATTCGGTCTATCCCTATAGACCTTAATTCTAGAATAAAGGATTGCTTCACCTAGGTTTTCATGGAATTCTTGGAAACCACATCTTGACTGATGTCAACATGGGAAATCATTCCAATAAGGAGGATGTCACCACGTACACATACGAAGGACACACAGCGCTCCACTGACCTTTTGAAAACACACTGGTTCTCTTCATTTTTGATAAAACCACTTTTTGATCACAATCATTGAAACGATGTTCCAGCTCGCGAGAGCTGCTTAAGTCCATATATGGACCTTTTGCAGCTTGCCAACCTTGTGATCAGTATCACTGGCATGTGAAACCTCCGGCGGTGTCCATATAGATATTTCTCAAGATATCATTTTAGGAATGCCGTTTCCGTCATTTGCCATATTTCATAATCGAAATGGGTGCTGCACAGCAGCAATGTGCGGATGATTTTAGCATAGCTCCGGGAAAAGATATCCGATGTAGTCAATTGCCTTCGCATTGACTATTAACTTTTGACACCAGTTAGTTGAATGTCTCCACATTCCCATCTGCATACCAATCTTTCTTTTGAAGATCCATTTTACACCCAATAGGTACTATACCCTTCTGGTGATCTACAAGTCCAGACTTTGTTTGATGCATCGAGTCGATCTCTGACTTCATTGCTCCTCAAGCATTTCCGGAGTCGATATCTGATATCCGCCGGTCGTTGTAGTTTGGGTCATCTCCATGAGCACCATTGACACGAGGAACATTTTCTCTACAATCCTCTGAAATAATACTAAGTATCTATCAGGGGACGAAAAACTCTTTCGATCTACGAGTGAAAGGAGGTAGTTTTCTTATTGGCTCAACCTATTTGGTTCACTGGTCCTTAGCTCTTTCCACTTGTGAGACTTTCTCATCAAGCTTAATTCGTTTCCAATGACTATCTTGAAAACCTATTTCAGAAATATGGATGTCGACTGCACAATACATTGTGTCTTTCTGAATGTAGAATAAGTATCCTAATGATCTTTAGGAATATCCTATGATCGGAGCTCTGAAGGACCGCTGTAACCTAATTGTCCACTTGTTGTCTTTTGAATGAGCGGACAACCAAATTCCTGAGATGATCAGACTTTGGTTTTTACCGGCCTATCTCATACGTGTGGTAGAAACGATTTAGAGGAACCCTATTCAGTAAATGATTGAAGTATATATGAATGTCCCAAAGAAAAATCTGGAGGTCCTGTGAAGCTCATCATGGATCGAACCAATATCCAATAGAGTCCGATTTCTCCGTTCTGAAACCCCCGTTGAGTTGAGTTGTTCTCTGGTGGAGTCATTGAGAGATTATGCATTTTTCTCTTAAGATAGTCTAGAGATTTCTCGGCTAAGTATCACCTCTCGATCGATGAAGAACTTAATGGGTTTTCCAGTTGTGGTTTCTACTTCATGTCTGAATTCTTTGAACTGTTCAAAAGCTTCAACTTATGTCTCATAAGATACACATACTCTCAACCTAGACAATCGATCGTAACGGGTAATGAAAGAGACAAAATTGCTCTAGCCGTACATCGAATGGCCCGCACACATCAGTATGTACTAGGGCAAGGAGATCTGTGGCCTCTCCCATGTCCAACCAAAGGGAGTTAGTATTTTGCCTTGAAACAAAGTCACAATTTGGGATATGACTCAAAGTCAATGACTTCAATAGCCTATTTTTCTCCATTTGTTAATTACCTATCTTCTGCTATATGGACATAATCTCATGGTGCCATAGATATCTTCGTTTGACATCCCTAGGTCATTTTGGCATTCACTGTTGCTCATAGTTAAAAACAGAATACTCATATGCAACTGATAAAGCCATTAACGTAGAAACCATTTGAAGTTTATTCTTTCATAAAGAATGTTTACAATGTCCTTACAGGAAGGTGATAGAAACTCTTTGTCTAAGCATGACGAAATCAAATTCCTGCTAGTGCAGGCAATAATAACAGTCTTTATAAACTAAGTCTAACCAGATGGTAATCGAAGAGGATAATGTCTCCCACGGCTACTGCAGCAACCTTGCCTCCATTACCTGATGCGTAGGATCATTCCCATCCCTTCAGCTCCTGATCCTCAAGACCCTGCATAGAAGTGCACAGATAGGCACTAGAACCAGAGTCAAGCGCACCAACTAAAGATGCAGAAGAATCATAAGGTTAGACTCAAAACGAGCTACCTCCAGAAGGACCTTCCTTCTGTTCTTTAGGTGGCCAGGTAAGTAGGTAGTTCCGCTTCCAAGGCCTCGCTGTTGCAATGGAAACACTTTCCTTTGACATCGACCTTCTTCTTCGTTCTGCCTTCTTCTTTCTTTGATCCTTCCACCTTTTCTTTTCTAGATATTTATTATTATTCCATAAGCGTTCGTTTTGGAGAGTCCGTTCATGACCAAGAACTGGCCTTATGAACTTTCTAGAAAGCTCGTGGTAAACCAGCGATATTCATCAACTCGGCCAAGGAATTTTGAATTTTAATGCATATGGTAGATCATATGATGAATTGCCCATATAGCGATCAGTCAAGGATGCAATAATATCAATTTGGCAAAGCCAGTCCAACTTCACACCGACCTTCTTCAAGCTCTTATAGTCCTATACGATCATTGTCAGCAGTGATCTTGGACATGACTGCCCATCACCGCATGTTACCTTAAAAGCATTTTTGTGACTTGATATTTGGCTGCGCGTACTCTGTTCACCAAAATCTCCTGTAGGTGAGCACATATTGGAGCGTCTCGATATCTTCATGTTAGGCGCGGAGCGTTCATCAGAACATCGAGCCAATATTATAGTAATCTGCTAGTGTCTTCTTCATAATCCATTTTTCCAGAGACGCCTCTGTTCAGTGCATGGACGAGTTGGTAAGTGGGAGGCGTCTGGTCCAAAATCATGTGTTAACTTCTCTGACCCAAACAATTTGTAAGTTCTGAGCCAATCTTTATTAATTAGGGTCCAGTCAGTCTAGTGTGGTCTAGGATACGTGCCATGGGTTTGACGCAGA
>QRFJ01001311.1:0-105824 GCA_006176705.1 Cocos nucifera | reverse complement strand
CGCAGGTCGTCCAATCTGATCAGATCAAAAGATATATTTAAAAATGTTTCTCTTGAGTCAGAATAGGTTGTCTTATTTGTAAGACATTACCTGCCATTTTTGGTCACCTGTCATTTCTTGTTCTTTGACTTTGGTCAAAAGTCTACCTTTGACTGGTCAAACATTGACCATTGACCCTTTGACTTTTGACCACATGTCATGCACCTATTGGAGAGCTGGTGGGGGCCTGTCCCGCTGCCAGAACCTGGCAAGGAGAAGGGCGCACGCCAAGGGTGGCGTGAGCCCAAGTAGGAGGCGCCTAGGAGTCCTTGTTGGACAAGGACTCCACCTCCCTTTTGGATTCCAATCAGAGTTCTACTAAGAATCCAGTTTGACTGGTCTTAGGCGCCCTCTAAGGAGGAATCCAGGGGTCTCTATTCCAACCAATCAGATTTAGATCTGATTTCACAAAGGGTTGTGATTGGTTGAGAGGAAGAGGAGTTGGATCACAAGAGGTCTATAAATAAGACCCTGCGCCCAACCCTAATTCTAAGTGAATGCAATTCAATTGAGAAACCCCACGCCCCAAGGCTACCTCTCCCCTCCTTCTCCATGCCATAGTCTCTTCTCCCCTTGCTCTCCACGTCCAAAAGAGTTTTGGACTTAGGTTGGTACGATTCAGATCAAGGAAAGGCGATCAAAAGCAAGAAGGCTGCGCTGCTGCAAAAGGACGACTGCAGATCTTCAAAAGAGTTTTGAAGATCCTCCAGATCTGATTTTTGGAGGTGTGATAGAGAAGAAGAGGATCTTCAGATCCAACCCGAGTGGATACCGGTAGAGGCCAGGCGCTTGCGTGGCTAGATCCAGAACCTTCCGCTGCAATCAGGATCATCTACAGGGTAATAGGATTACCCAAATCAGGTAAATTAAATTTGATTTAATTTATCTTATTTTATTTTATTTATTAAAATAATAAGAATCAGATCTGAAACATATCAAGATCTGATTGAGATCAAGAGAAAATTTTTGAAATATATCTTTTGATCTGATCAGATCTGGACGAACCTGGACCGAAAAATCAGGATTTTCCTTCACTTATCTTACAAGCTACTTCTGTAGGGCTACTATTGGCCAATAATGTATCATGATTCTATAAAGTATGTTAGGAAGTGTGATCGGTGTCAAAGAAATATAAATATTCAAAGACAATCTGCCTTCGATCTTACACCCCTAAGCACCCCATGGCCATTTGCATAATGGATAATGAACATACTTGGATCTTTTTTCATGGCATCTGGATAGCGAAAGTTTCTACTGGTAGCAATTGATTACTTTACAAAGTGGGTTGAGGTCGAACCTGTGGCAAAAATTATTGAAGCTAAAATGTAGGATTTTCTCTAGAAGTTAATTATTTGTAGGTTTGGCCTACCTCGGACCCTTATAAAAGATAATCGACGATAGTTTACTGGAACAAAATTTGCCAAGTTTTGCAAATACATGAAATCTCCCACCACATCACATCAATAGCTCATCTATAGGCAAACAGCGAGACCGAGGTAACCAACAGAATCCTACTGCAAGGTATCAAAGTAAGACTTGAGAAAGCAAAGTAGACTTTGGTAGATGAACTTTATCATATACTTTAGGCATATCGAACTATCTAAAGATTGCCAACTGGGGAGACTCCATTTGTCCTGGCCTTTTGAATAGAAGCAGTCATTCTAGTAGAACTCAAACTCCCATCGGCACAAGTTGTGGCTTTCAATGAGCAATAAAACTCATAGGACCTTAGCGCTAACCTAAACTTATTGGAGGAAAAATGAAAAAAATCTCAAGTTCGGATGGCGGCCTATAGATAGAGAGTAGCTCGCTACTACAACTCTATAGTTAGAGGCAAAGTATTCAAAGCAAGAGATTTGGTACTTCGAAGAGCAGCTATTTCACAACCTCAAAACCAAGAAAAGCTCACTCCAAAGTGGGAAGGCCCATATGAAATTAAGAAGATCGTCTGATCCAAAACTTATTACTTGAAGGAGCTCGAAGGAGCAGTACTCCCGCGATCCTAAAATTCAAAGAGCTTGCGAATGTATTACTAGTGATCTTGTCTTAATAAAATCTTCTCATTTTCATATCTCTGTACTTTGGTGCAAAATTGTATAATAATAGGGAATGACCTAATTGAACTTTGTCCTTAAATGAAGTAGAAGACCTCCAGTTATCTAAGATCGGAGGGGCGAGAGGCCCCTTCAATGATCCTTTTGTGTCCCTACTGCCCTGTTAGGAATAAGAGGAGAACCTCATCTTAACATGAGCAAAGTGAAGACATCTGTTTATCTAAGATCGGAGGGGGGGAGAGGCCCTTTCAATGGCTGTTTTGTGTCTCCACTACTCTATTAGGAATATGAGGAGAATCTTGTCCTAACATAAGCAAAATGAAGATCTCCAGTTATCTAAGATCGAAGGAAGGGAGAGGCTCTTTCAACAGTCCTTTTGTGCCCTCATTGTCCTATTAAGAATAGGAGGAGAACCTCATCCTAACATGAGTAAAGCAAAAACCTCTAGTTATCTAAGATCTGAGGAGGAGAGAAGCCCTTTTAATGGTCCTTTTGTGCTCCCACTATCTTGTTAGGAACAGGAGGAGAATCTTATCCTAACATAATCAAAGCGAAGACCTCCAGTTATCTAAGATCGGAGGAGGGAAGAGACCCTTTCAATGGTCCTTTTGTGCCCCCACTGCTCTGTTAGGAACAGGAAGAGAACCTCATCCTAACATGAGCAAAGTGAAGACCTTCAGTTATCTAAGATTGAAAGGGGGAGAGGCTCCTTCAATGGCCCTTTTTGTGCCCCACCATCCGGTTAGGAATAGGAGGAGAATCTCATCCTAACATGAGCAAAATAAAGGCCTCAAATTATGTAGGATAAGAGGAAGAGAGTGGCCCCTTTCAATGGTTTCTACTATCCTATTAGGAATAGGAGGAGAACCTCATCCCAACATGAGCAAAGTGTAGACTTTCGGTTACCTAAGATAGGAGGAGGATCTCATTCGGACTAAGGATAGAGTAAAGTCTAACCACGTCAAGAACAGGAGGATGACCTCATCTTGATGGGGTTACAAAGAAAAACCAACTGGGTTGAAAATAAAAGAATAACCTCATCCTAACATGACCAAAATCTAATCATGTCAAGAGTAGAAGAAAGATCTCGTCCTAACGAGAATAGAGACCAACTGTATCAGGAGCAGAATGAGAACCTTATCCGAGCATAGGGAAAGATCTTCGATTAAATATCCCTGATAACCACATTCTCAAAAAAAAAAGAAAATAAGAAAGAAAAAGAAGAAAAGGAAGGAAAGCAGAGCTATCGATAGATGTTCAACCCACATAGAGCAAAAATGGAAAAGAGGTATCATTTCATTAGAATCAAAGTCAGTTACAAAATGAGGATTTGTAAGATTGATTACAATAGGGAGAAAGAAAAGTCAAAGTTCTAAGAGGGGTCTGATTCCTCAAACTTCGGACTGCTGGCCATCATCGAGGATTCTTTTAAGATGACGATCTCTTCTTCGAGCTCCTTTCTTCTTATCAAATTATCGTGAAACATCCTATCAGCTCTTTAGAAGTTTTTTCTTGACATTCGTAGTCTTTTCCTCAGAACCTCTAACTCCACTTCAACATCCTTGATAGCTTGCTGTTCACAAACCAACTGAATCTTCAATCTCTGAACTTTGGCTTTCTCCATCCTGATTGATTATGAAAGCTCACCCATGATCCTCTTTAGGGAGACAATCTCCTCTGACTTCCTGCTGGTGCTAGATCGATAATTATCAATAAGCTACTGCTGAAGTCAAGCCACTTCGTTGTTAGCAGCATGGAGCTTTTGCTCCAGTATGGAGATTCTCCCACACCAGCTCAATTGGTAGGTCTCATAGGCAAGCTTGGCATCATGCAGCTGCTTCTGGAGTGTAGAAAACTTCTAAGATCAATCCCATTTATACCGAGCTTTATTGGAAGACCATGGAAAACTCTCATCCAAGAGCTGAATTTCCTCTTTCATCGTGCTAAGCTCAACTTCGAGGGAGCTGACCTTTGTGGTTAATGCCCAGAACTTGTTGCTGATACTTTTCTTAAGCTCGGCCATCTCCCTCTCAAAGTTATCTTTCTCAATATTAAAGCCACGGAGTCTTTCATATGTAACTTGTGGAGGCAAGTGACCTCCACTATCACCTTCGAAGCATTCTTTCTGGATTTTTAAAGTTCGTCTTCCATCTTCAACTTCTTCTTCAGGTGATGAATTTTTTTCTTTTAAACTTTTAACTATAGGTCTTAGAGGGATACCTCAAGATAATGGCTCGACATCGATCAGGGATAACTAGCCTTGACTTGGGTCACTAGAAGGATTCTGAACAACACTCACCATAGCACAAGTATGAAGAAAGAAAGTTTACTTTCATTGCATTAGCAAAATGATTAAATATATTGGAGGAAAAAAAGAAAAATATAATCATCAAAAATTTTGAACCTCGAGCGGCACAACGGCAGATGAGGTCGGCACATCATTCACGGCCCCAAGTTCAAGAACAGGTTCGAAGACCACAGCCACAAGTTTGGGAGCTTCAAGGGTGGTTTGACAGTAGGAGAGGCAGCATCGATATTAAAAGGATCGACCTCTTCACTAGGTTCGTCCATCAGAAAGTCAAGATCTACTTCTGGAAAGTTCTTTGCGACCTTCCTCATGCAGATCTCGAATTCCTCCAAAAAGGCCTCCTTAGCGAAGGCAATCTTGATGTCCTCCATAGCTATGAAAGACATGAAGGCTTCAATGGCATGCTCCTTCTCAGTGCCGATCTCCTCTTTGGCTTTCTTTCTCTTATCTTCTGAAAGATCCAAGGCCACCTTCAAACCTGTGGAAGCTTCTTCTTCTCTCTGCAATGCCTCCCAAAGGTGCTCAACTTCTACAGCTTGTATCTCTGAGGCCGCCTTCAAATGGTCGACCTCAGCCCAGAACCTTTTGGCTTCCGCTTGAGCCTCCTGAAGGGCTTTAGAAATCTTGGCCTAATGAAGGTTAGCTTCCCTTGAATGGGCGAACAAGTAATGCCCCAGTTGTAGAATGAAAAGGAATGAAGTTAGAACTTAGAAAGTACATACTTCATTCTAGCAAACTCGAAAAAGTTGATTACCTCAAGATAGGCAGCGAAGGATTCATCAAACCTCTCTGCATCCTCCTTCCAAACCATTGTATCAATGATGTGCGGAAGAAGGCTGCCCCACATCAAGGAGTGGACGACCTTCCGATCGTCTAAGGAATCTTGTACCTGGCCAGAGCTCTCGCTGCTAGAGCATCCGACCTTCATCCTGACCGTCTTGGCGATGATGTTTTTTTCATACTTTATCCTCTTCTCTGTGACTTCCCCCCACTCAAGAGATACGGAGGGAGTAGCTTCATCAGGTATGGCCAGACTTAGCACTGCCGCATCAGATTTTGGGGTGGGTGCTATCTAGATCAACACGATCGAGACTGGCTCTTCAACACAAGCCCTCTTCAAAGGTTCGTCGACAAAGCTATCCTTCCTCTTGAGGGATTTGATTTTCTTCACCAAAGTAGTTTTGCTTTTTAGGAGTCATCTCTATGATAGAAAAAGTTAAAAGTCAAAAGAGGAAAAATAATGCATGATCGACTAGTTGCAGGTGACTACCTGCTGGGTCAAGAGGACTAAGACCAAGGTTAAATAAGGTCTGATCGTCTAAGAATCTAGAAATCAAGGAAGCTCGGTAGTTCTTTAGTCTGTCAGCTGAATCCCAATCTTCTTTCTTAAACCTGAGAGTTCTCTGGATAGAATCCCTTATATTCCTCCAGGAAGAAAGTCCTAACTCTAAAGAGGGACATAAAACAAAAAAGAATTTTTCCTTCTAGTTTGAATGAATGAAGGGGTGCCCTTAAGCAACTCCATCTTGCCAAACTGGGGAGATAAATATCACCAATCTTTAATGGTGGGATGATGTTTGATGGTAAAAAAGTTATGGAATAGAGAAATAGTAGATCGGACTTTAGTCAGGATGCATAAGAAAAGAAACCCTAAGACAAAATCTAAATGAGTTTGAAGCTATAAAAGCGAGAGAGATATTTAAGAACCTAAACAAGTCTACTACAAAAAGGGGTATTGGTATCCAAAGTTTTGCACGGAGGGTTTCAACATATAAGCAAGTTTGGCTCGGTCGAGGAGCGCAGGCTCGATCACTGGGATGTAGGAGTTCAAGTTCATATTTGAAAGAAATTCTAAATTAGATTCTGATCAAGAAAAGTTCTACATGCTGAAGTTTACAAGGAATGGTGTCAGGAATGAAAGGAGGTCGGGATACTCTATGGACTTGGAGTCCTTATGGGATGGATCCATTAATGCTAAATGGGCCGAGCTCTCGGAACAAGTTGACCAGGATCCTTTGATGGACATATAGATCAAATTGAGCCAGAGAAACTTCTAAAAAATCAGGAAAAATAAGATTCATGGCTTTCTTAAAGAAACCAAACAAATGAAGGTGCAAAAAATACAAGAATAATTAGGAGGGTATCGAAACTAACCTAAATCTGTTAAGAAGAATAGGGAGATGGCAAGCTCGTTCAAAGTCAAGTGGAAAAACCCCCAACATTGGAGAAAATGGTGAAGAAAGTTGGAGCTCTCGAACAGGAGGAAAGGAAAATTGAAGGAAGAAGAAGGAGATCTCGATCAAAATGAGACTCCAAAGAAAGAAGATGAGCTTAAATACCCATAGAAGCTTGAGACGGTTATGATTGTAGGTCCCCTCTGACCTATCCTAGGTTGACACATGTTTTGCTCATCATGGTGAAGGGTTGGCAATGGGCAGAGCCTTAATTGCACCATACCTTGGGTAGTGTTTTGGTAGGAATTTCAAATATTATCTTTTTGGGTCACCTTGTATTAAAGAAGCTTTAACTCCTCACGAATAATGCCAAAACTTTCTTTCCAACGTGCGTGAAAAGCGGAAAAGGACTTCGGCACTCACATTTCTTTACTCCCTTCTTTCGAATTTCAAACTTGAGAGTAGGGGGCTTGTGTTGGGGGTAAACCCTCTCTTGTCGAAGTCTAGAAAGGTGTCCAATCTTGGGATGACCTCATCCAGTGACAACAACCATGACTAACTTCATCTAATAACACCAGAACCTATAAGGCCTTACGGGTCTCACCCAGACGAGCTCGAAAAGTGGTGGTAGCTCTTAGAGCAATTAAGTGTCCAGTTCTAATATAGTTTGACCCAGCAGACCTTGAAGCTATTTGAACTCCATCAAAACTAGAACCTCTCCAAGCTGTTCGATCTTGGATCAACACTAGATTGATAGAGCTCCCCCATTGGATGAACCTCTATAACTTATGGAGAGTGGTGGTTCTTCGAATTCACACACCAAGAACCTTAAATATGTAAGCAAAAGGATCCTGTCTCCACTTTATTAATCTTTGGATAGCCTTAAAAATAACAGAGCTTTGAAAAAAATGGTTGAGTCGCAAAAGTATCATAGTTGTCCATCCATCACAACCGCCAACAAAGTTCTCATCGATCGAACTCCTTCCAGCCACCCACAAGGCTCCTTTCAGCTAATTTTTTTCCTATTGACCTTCATCCAATTGACCTCTATCCATTCAAACTCCTTGCATTTGTCAGGAAGGACCTCATCGTCCACATGAGTTTGGCTACCAACTCAGTAAAAATTAATATACATGCGGGCGACCTTAAAGGAGTCCGAACTTTTATGAAACTATTGAGACTTGAAGCTCTTCATTACCAAGGTCTACTCCATTTGAACTCCAACTTTTAAATTTCAATGGACTGGCACATCACAACAACGAACACCACCCTCCATAATAAACTCAACATGATCCTGAACGGCCCACTACCAGATAGTTATGATTGTCACCATTAGTTTGTTACAGACACCGTCTATAAAAGAGACCCTTTAGATATATTTTTTTCTAAGCTCTCTTTTTCTTTCCAACACTCAACTACTTTATTTTCTGCGCACTCCATTTCTATTGGCCAGAAGAGCTAACTTGATCATCGGAGGGTCCTACCAAAGCCACCACCCTAGACTCCAAATAGGACTTCTATTTTGCAGGTCTCTGATGGTGTCCTCATCTTTTCAAGCTCCAGCTCTGCTTCGACATCAATCAGATTCTACACCAATATTTCTTATAGTAAAAAGATTGTCCTAGTTCGTATTGATCTAAAAATTAATCATAAATAAGTTAGATTTGATCTAAGAAATTTATGATTTAATTAAAATTATTTCTATTAAAATTTTATGATCATAAATATGTTAGATTTGATCTAAAATGATTTATGATTTATTAAAATTAAAATTATTTCAAGTTAAATTCCATTATCATGAAAATGTTCTGATTAGATCTAAAGTAGATTCATGATTTATTTTATATGTATATTAATTATGAATCAAACATACAACTGGTTGATAGAATAAGGTTGTAAAAATATTTTATAAATATAAAAATTATTTTTAAAATAACAAACTGCAACCCTTAGTCTAAAACTTAATTAAGAATTAAGAATTATTGTTTAGGATCTAGGATTGTGAAATAAAGATCCTAAGACAAAAATCATAATAAATGGATGATAATTATCATAAATTACTAAATAATATCATTAAGTCATATATTAATTAATATTTATTTAAAAAATTAATTTTTTTATTAATATTTTATAGGAAATAAGCTGGCCAATATGAAGAGCTTAATTTATGGGCTCAAATAAATCAAATTTCACTCAAATCGAAGGTAAAATAGAAAAGAAATGGAAGCCAAAAGTTAAAAAAAAAAAATAATAAGCTAGCTAGTCTAGCAAACTCGATTTAGTTTAGAGAAAATCAACCCAATCGCTCGGTCCGCTAGCACTATGGCCTAGCCTAGTTCCCCTATTTGGCTAAGTCACCATGATGTTAAATTTTATGTGATCCATGTGTTGAGAAATGTGTTCCAAAGTCAATCATCAACCTATTGATAGTTGTGCTATATTATATTTATAATTAATTTATTAATAAATAAAATATTTTTTATTGTTTTTCATCATAAAGTATTCATCTTCTAACAAACTTCATTATTGTGATGAAGTTCATAGGACTATTTAGCTACATGCTTTGATATTGGACTAACTAAATTTTTAATTCAGTAATGGAAGGCTTCTGAGTATAGTAAAGTACTTGTGAAGTCAAAGTATGATCAACATGGAATTGACCACTCCAAGAGTTAGAAAAGAATGTATCATTGTATTTCAATATAGCAAAATCTTGGCCAGAGTAATCCATCAAATTGATTTGATATTTTAATATACAATATGGATAACCTAATCAGAGTTGATAGTTGAACTCTGAGGTATCCTATGAGCTTTTTAGTCAAGAGAATAAATAATATAAAAACTATATCTGCATGGGTTCTAAGGATGTTGTTTAACATATTTGACCTATCCGACCATCGGGTACCATTGCTAGATGGTTACTTTAATTGATATAAAAATTTATTTCTATGCTACAGGCTTAGGTTTGGATCTATGAGGTCAGACACATTAGAGCACATGATCTAATCGGATGGTTGATCAATGATTAAGAATCATTCTAGGGTTAAACGATCAATACGATTGATGTATAACCTAGTATAAGTGTTGTAGGAGGATCGACTAGCAATTTGATTGCTAATTATGT
The DNA here is from genome assembly GCA_006176705.1 of Cocos nucifera. Lineage (NCBI taxonomy): Eukaryota > Viridiplantae > Streptophyta > Magnoliopsida > Arecales > Arecaceae > Cocos > Cocos nucifera. The sequence goes on along the minus strand of QRFJ01001311.1, from coordinate 96,125 downwards.
TAATTTGATTAAGCCAAAGTACTGAGATTAAGTCTAATTAAATATGATTTAATTATATTTAGTTTGGGCTTGATTGGATCAAGTCCAATTAGTTTATTTGATAAGCCACTTGCAAGGAAGAACTAGTCCTACAACTAGGACTTGGGTCAACCCAATTTCTAATTTGATTATAAAATTAGTTCAAGATTTAAATATAATTTAATATAATTTAATTAGATTCCTAATTAGTTTAGGATCTAATCTAATTGGATTGATTTGCTTTTGATTTAATATGATTTGAGAAACCATATTAGATCAAGTCAAAATAAGAATCCTAGTATGACTAGGATTCCATTTCTTGCATGACTTAATATCTGCCGCCCACCCGATGCCCCCACACCTATTTTTTAGGATTTTTTTGTGGAATCCCTTGTTTTTCTGATGTTCACACATCCCCTCTGTCTCCCTCTCCTACTTATTTAAAATAAGTTATGGACTTGGTCAAAATAGATGGCAAGTTGTTGTGTAATTGGACTCTATATGATAGAATCCCAACCAACTTATATTCCTTCCTTTGTGCCGCCCCCCACTTGATTTCCTCCCTGATTTCCATGATAAAAAAGAGAGCATTTGTGTGCATATTTCAGGTGGTCCATGGCATGGGATGAGGAGGGGGTGTTCAAGTGTTGGGCACCCCAACAACTTGCTATATATCATTCTGCCTTGTCTAGAAATTTGACCTAGACAAGGCTCTTCCATATCTATTTATTGAGGATGAATTTTGGCCTAAAATTTTCATGAAAGATAGATATTTTAGAAAGATTTTGGGTATGCGAAAATTAGAGGAAAAGGGTTCTTGGGCATTGGGTTTTCATAGACACAAAACTAAGTGTCTATGTGAGAGGAAAGAGAAGAAGAAGAGGATTTTTTTCTAGGATTGCTATGTCCACCTCTTCCCTTCCTCCTTCCTTGAGTTTTCTAAGAGTGTCTCACATCTAAAAACTCCTCTCTTCCTTCTCCTCTTTGGAAGAGTCCAAATTCAGAAGGAGGGATCTGATCGATCATCAAAAAAGGATCAACACAGTACTAACATACTATGCTAATTTTCTGCATTAGGACTTCTGATCGTGATCATGGGCTCGTGTGGATGACTCCTAGAGGCTAGACATGTGTGTGGCTTACAACTTCATCCTCAAGTCTGGATCAGTAAGTTAGAATGTCGATCTTGCATTAGATGTAGTGTATATACAAGTTGATGTGATCAACATATTTTAATTTTTTCTTTATATTTTAATTTTTGATTTAATGACATGTCATGATCATGTAATAGATCCTAGATCTAGGATATATTTTTGATATTTAAAATTAATTTTGATTAATTTTAGCCTTCCACTATTAGATCTTGAAAAGTTTCAAGATCACTTTTCAAGATCTAATCCTAAAATCCTAGATCGAGTTCCTTCAATTGGTATCAGAGCATAGGTTGATTATTACATGATTATATATGCATGTTTAGATTATTTCTTAGATTAAATCTAATTTATAATATATTTATTAAATATAAAATTAAAAATGATGATCACTCAAACTGATTATAAGGTTATCCTACTAGAAGGTTTATCCCTTACAGCGGAGAGGTTGTCCTAGTTCGTGTAGATCTATCTTTAATTATAAATTTATTAGATATGATCTAATTTTATTTATAATTTATTAGATTTAAAATAATTTTAGATCCAAAAATAAATATTTTAGATTGCACGGACTGATTATAACATTGTCCGGTTGTAAGGTTTATCCCTTACAGTGCAGAGGTTGTCCTAGTATATGCTAATCGAAAACATTGATCATAAAATTTTAGCTTAGATCTAAAAAATTTTATAATTTAATTAAAAATATTTTAATTTAATTTTTATCATCATAAATATGTTAGATTTGATCTAAAAAAATTTATGATTGATTAAAGTTGAAATTATTTTAATTACATGAATCTATTTAGATTAGATCTAAAGTAGATTCATGTTTATGTTACTTGTATATTGATTATGAATCAAACATGCAACCTGATTGATAGAATCATATTATAAAAATATTTTATAAATATAAAAATTATTTTTGAAAAGTCAAACCCCAACCCTCAGTCTAAAACTTAATGAAAAATTAAGAAGTTGTTTGATTAGGATCTACGATTGTGAATTGAAGATCCTAAGACACAAATCATAAAATATTAGGTTAAATGGGCTAGTAAAAATTAGGTCCATTAATTGGGTTAGACCTAGGGTTAGATTAAAGAATGAACTTAATTAGAGAATTGACTAAATCTAATCAATCATTGTCTTAAATTAGGTCAAGGATTCTCAAGATCAATTACAATAGTTGTAGTTGGTCAAGTCCATGTCTTTATTGAGATCCAAGATGGACTTGATTCTTGGTTATGCGGTCTAGCATGAATCGTTAGATTGATCTAATTGAAACTAATTAAATTACTTGATGTCTAAGGTAAACCAGACTGGTGGTCTTTAATTGGTAGCCCAACTTTCTAGCCATTTTTGATAGTGTCTAAGGCAAGCTTTAGCAGACCCTCCCGCTAATCAAACTTATTTGACCTCTTGATGAAATTATATTTTGATTGGATCACTTGACTATTCGAGCCGATCCATATCAGCTAGGTAAATCAGTATAACTAATTTAGGTGCTCCTAAACCAGCCTATTAATAGTCCCCCTTAAGCTGACTTGATGAAGCCAGTGGGAGGATCATGACAAGCTGGTTCAACTGACCTTCTCTCTTTAAATCAAATCAATTAAATTTTCTAAAATTATTAGATCTTTAAAATAAAATAGTTATGGTGATAACTAGATCATAGCCTCATATTAAGTGGATGATAATGGTAGGCCTGGTACTTATCTGCTAATGAAATTATCATTCATAATATAATTTCTTAGCTGCATCTCTCTAAATGGTGGTGAGATTGACCAACAATAGTTGGACTTAATCATTCATTAGTTAGATGGATCAAGTATGATTATGTTAATGGTTGGACCCAACTAAAACTTTCACTAAAGGTCCTAGCCTACTGAAAAGACACCTGGGGCAAAATTAAATTACTAAAAATTATTTAAAAAAATAATTAGTTATAAACCTATCCATAGATATACATGAATTGACCAACCATAGTTGGACTTGTGTGCAGTCTATATGGATTCTAGTACCCACTAAGGAATTAAGGCAATTCCTCGAATTGGAGGTAGAGACTATCGGTTTGAATAAAATAGTGGGATAAACCTTTTGATTAAAGTCCAAATCTTTAGGTTCAATGAATCAATTACTAATTAGATTTTTGGTTCTTCTTTATGCAGTTAAACCCTAACCATAGTTGCTTCATTCACTATTAAACAGTGATAAACTTATGGGATCCAACTTCGATAATAAATATCAAAAGTTGAATATTATTCAACAGTATGAAGTGGTTCGTTCTGGGGCTTCTATGCCTAGTTTAAACATAAGGTCCAAGATTAACCTAGATTAGGTAGAATGATTCCAGTGTAAGAAGCAGGGGCATTGAAAGAGGAATTGTCCTCAGTATCTTGATTCCCATGACCCCAACAAGCTAAAAAGAGAGATGAGCAAGTAGTTGCTGATCAAGGATGTTATATGATAATATCTTATAATTTTTTTGTTTGTGATACTTCTACTTATGTATTTGATATCGAAAGTTCAGTCCATATTTGCAATATATTGCAAGGACTTTAAAATAGTAGAAGATTTGAAAATAATGAGCAATCCCTGAATGTTGGAGATGGAAGGTCTATTCCAGTTCTAGCTATGGGAATAGTTCAACTTATTCTCAATATTAATATCATTTCTTTAAATGAATGTTATTATTGTTCTTCTTTCTGATGAATATAATCTCTGTTAGCATTTTGGCCAAAGATGGTTATCATTTATCTATAAAGAAAGATTATTATGATATCATTATGAATGATATTAAGATAATACAAGGATAATAAAAAAATGATATTTATATTTTATGATAGTCTGTGAGTGTAATGTACACTTCTAGAAAATATCCTAGATTAGATAATATCTCTAATATCTACCTATGGCACTGTAGGCTAGGTCACATAAACAAGAACAGGATAAATAGGTTGACTCAAGAGAGAATTCTCAAAGTCAGTGATTATGAATCACTTCCAACCTGTGAATCTTGCCTTCTTGGTAAAATGATCAAGTGTCTTTTACTAGAAAAGATGAGAGAGCTACTGAGCTCTTAAGTCTAGTACATACTGATGTATATGAACCAATGAGCATAGGTGCTAGAGGTGTGAGCTCAGAAGTGGCACTCCCAAGTCTTGAAAATATGAGAAGACGGATCATGAAAAGATAGAAGAGAGCCAAAAAAAGAATCAGTCTCAATAGCAAAGTTTAGAAACTAGGTCGGCTCACACTAAGACTGAGTCAGCTCAGTTGAAAACTAGATCGGTTCAATTTAGGATTGGATTGGCTAGGTCTTAGAAAAAAATTCAGACAGAAAATAGTATTTTTAGGCTATTGGCATGGTACACAACTGGGCCAGCTCAGTCTGGGACTGAGCCGATCCAGTCGTAGGTTAGTCGGCTTAGTCTGAAACTAAGTCAGCTCAGTTTTTATGGGTTATTATTTTATGTACGTGGATTGTTTGGGTTTGGAGAGATTTTCTATGAGCTTGGACTTGATCCTTTGTAAAGTATATATACTGAAAATAGATCAAGATTGTTATTGTGCTGAAATATACTAAATAAAAACTTTTTTCTTCCGAAAATCTCTTCTTCTATATTCCTCGATTTTTTTGATTGTGCTTCCGCATAAATCTCTGAGAAGTATTTCCTTGTTGCTTGGTTAATCACCAGTGGCCATGTTGATCCGTGTAGGAAGAGGGCATATTCCCAACATTTGGTATCAGAGCGGTGTTGCATGGAAGAAAAGAAGATACCTAGGATTTACTACATCCAGGATCTGTTGCACCAAGTTTTATCCTAAAACTTCTAGTTTGCTTCATGGTTGTCTCTAGATTGAGGTGGAGATTATTTATACAAAGGAACGGTGATACAGAAGTTTGGAAAGAGGATCTAGGGCTAGTTAGATCTTCTTTAAAGGATAGATTTGCTAGTTTGTGAGATCGTGAAGGGTGTTAGAAATTTGTTCTTGACTTGTCTGAAGTCATGGGATCAAGTGGATTTAAGGTGGATTTTGATAAGTTCTATGGTAAGAAAAACTTTACTCTATAGTAGCAAAGAGTAAACGACTTGTTGGTTCAGCAGAGGATCTATAAGATCTTGACAAAAGAAAGGTCGGAAAAGATTAGTGCTGAGGATTGAAAAGAGTTGGAGAAAATTGCTTTTAGCACAATTCAAATGTGCTTGGTCGATCAGGTTTTGCCCAAAGTTTGTACAGAAACTACAGCAAAGGGGCTTTGGGAGAGACTGGAGAACACATACATGGGGAAGAACATGACGAACAAGCTATGGTTGAAGAAATAGCTGTATATTCTAAGGATGTTCGAAGGCGAAGATCTTGTTGCACATATCCAAAGGTTCAATCAGGTGTGTTCTGAGGTGATAAGTTTGGATGTGAAGATCGACGAGGAGGATCGAGCATTGCTACTATTATGTTCTCTCCCAGGTTCGTATGATGGTCTTATAACAACTTTAGTTTATAGAAAGGAGACCCTAAACTATGAAGAGGTTGTTGGTGTGCTCAGATCAAATGAGCAAAAGGAGAATATCTGTAAGGGAGACCCTGAGTCTGAGATCTTGGCTATGAATGAAAGATAGGAAAGATTAAAGGAGAAGACAAGAGGGAAATCTAAGGGCAGATCAAAGTCTCGCGATCAGAGGAAGATGACATTGAAATATTATAAATATCATTAGTCTAAACATTTGAGGAGAGATTGTCCCCTTTTTAGATCAGAAAAAGAAAAGGCTAGTAAGGGAGATGATACAGCTTCTATGAGCAGTGGAGAAGATCTGCTAGTTATATCAGATGAATCCACAGAGTGCGATACTATGTGGATATTAGATTTAGCATACTCGCACCACTATACTTCTCATCAGAAGTGGTTTGCTACCTACTAGAAGGCCGATGGTGGAAGTGTCAGCCTTGGAGATGATCATCCATGCAAAGTAGCTAGAATTGGCTTTATTAGGGTGAGGATGTATGATGGGATCATTCGTACATTATGAAATGTCAGGCATGTATCGAAGTTAAAAAAGAATTAATTTATTTGGGCTACTTGGAGGAGCAGAGTTATGCTTTTAGTAGCCAGGCTGGGAGTGGATGTCTAAAAATTTCTAAGGGAGCTTTGGTGGTGATGAGAGATAGAAGACTGAGCAACAATCTTTATAGAATGGAAGGCTCAGTGGTAAATGATAGTGCAGAGGTGCTAGCAGCGGCACAGGAGGAGCAGATTTTATATCATCTATGGCACTATCAGATGGGTCATATGAGTGACCGTGGGCTCACTGAACTAAGTAGAAGAGGTATGATCCCAGCCCTGAAGAAGGAGGGCATAGATCTTTATGAGTCGTGCATCTTTGGCAAACAGCGTAGGATGAAGTTTGCTAGAAGTACCAAGCACAGTGAGAAAGTGCTGGATTTAGTGCACTCGAATGTGTGGGGATTAGCTCCTATATCAGCTAGAGGTGGGGCAAAATACTTTGTCACTTTCATTAATGATTTTTCAAGGAAGGTGTGTGTTTATCTGATTAGAAAAAAATTAGAGGTATTTGTCCGATTCAGAGCCTGAAGAGCTGAAGCAGAGGAGTAAGGAAGATAGGTGAAGTGTCTGAGGTCGGATAATGGAGGGGAGTATACTAGCCTGGAGTTTAGGAGGTACTGTGAGGAAAACAGCATCAAATGCCATTACATGATGACGATGACTCCGAGCAGAATGGTGTCATGGAGAGGATGAGCCGGACACTAACCAAGAAGGCATGGAGTTTGAGGCTATAGACATCACTCCCAAAGTCCTTTCGGGGTGATGCTCTAACTTTTTCTTATTTTCTTGTGAGCAGGTCCCCTCACTATAAGCTGAATGGAGGCATTCTAGAGGCGGTCTGGAGTGGGAAGAAGGTGGAGCTTGGCCATCTAAAAGTCTTTGATTGCACAGCTTATGCACATGTAGAGGTAACCGAGAGGAGCAAATTGGACTCAAAATCTCAAAAAATGACATTCATAGGATATCCACAAGGAGTCAAGGGGTACCTATTGTGGGACTCTTAGGCACAAAAGTCAGTGATTAGCAAGAATGTTATCTTTGATGAGAAGAGCATTTTAAGGAGGTCTGAGATAGAAGAAACTAGGAAAATAGAGGTGAACAGTGGTGGTCAGTCAGAAAATGATGGCATACAAGTTACATCCACTTATAGGAGTATTCCTGTTGAGGTGGAGCTGGGCAAAAAAGTATTGTCTCAGATTAAAAATCAGCATGGAGGGCCAGTAGTTCAGACAAATTTATAGAAGCAGCCAGAGACATCAAGCAAAGATGTGCTAGTGGGAGTGGCTTGGCACAAGCCCCAGCATACTATTAGGAGATCGGTCAGATATAGCATTGATGAGGTTATCTCCTACGCACTCATCACTGCTAATGGAGATCTAGAGAGTTATGTAGAGGCCATGGAGAGTGAGGATCATGATTCATGGATGCAAGCCATGATGGAAGAGATGGAATCACTTGAGAAGAATTAGACATGACAGCTGGTGGATCTTTCAGAGGTGCTCGACCTATTGACTTAAAGTGGGTGTTCACGAAGAAAGAAGCACCTTCAGAACAAGGTGGAGTCAGATTCAAAGCAGGGCTGGTAGCAAAGGGATACTCACAAAAGGAAGGGATTGACTATACAGAAATTTATTCTCCTATGGTGTGTCATACATCTATTTGAGTTTTGCTATTACTGGTGGCACAGCATAACATTGAATTGGAATAAATGGACGTGAAGATGACCTTCCTTCATGGGACTTTGGAGGAAAGAATCTACATGAAGCAGCCGATGGTTTCATGGAGATGGGACAGGAAGAAAAGGTGTGTTTACTAAGGAAGTCTTTGTATGGCTTGAAACAATCCCCTCATCAGTGGTATCGATGGTTTGATAGCTTTATTTTGAGCCTGGGTTTCAGCAGATGTGAACATGATTATTGTGTCTACGTCAAGTATGTAGATGAGGAGGATGCTCTTTACCTATTATTGTATGTAGATGATATGCTCATAGCCAATAGAAGTATGGATGTTGTGAAAAGGTTGAAAAGATCATTATCATCTGAATTTGAGATAAAAAATTTGGATTCAGCTGAGAAAATTCATGGAATGGAGATTTGCAGAGATAGGTGCAAAGGAGTGCTCCATTTGTCGTAAGAAAAGTATGTTCAGATGGTTCTGATGAGGTTTGGTATGGAGAAGGCCAAACCTACAGGATGCCATTGCCGAGCCATATGTCTCTCTCCAAGTTACAGTGCCTCTAGTCAGAAGAGGAGAGAGAGTACATGGAACTAGTTTCTTATGCAAATGTTGTAGGTAGTGTGATGTATACTATGGTGTTTTGTAGATCAGATATAGCACATGCAGTGAGCATGGTTAGTAAATACATGGCTAACCTTGGGAAGGAATACTGGAAAGCATTGAAATGGATATTGAGATATCTGCATGGAACAAGGGATTATGGTTTGGTGTTTGGTGGGCAACCAGGAGGATTTGGAGAACAATCTATGAAGATGTGTGAAGGTTCAGATCCTTTGGAAGGATTTGTTGATACAAATTATGCTGGTGATCTTGATATAAGAAGGTCTACTATTGGATACCTCTTCTATGTATATGATGGATCAGTATCTTGGAGATCAACCCTTCAACCAATCACGGCCTTGTCTACCACAGAGGTCGAGTACATTGGGATAACAGAGGCTGCAAAGGAATCCCTTTGGCTTAGGAGGCTGATTGATGAGTTGGGGGAGGAGTAGAGCAAGGTTACACTATTCAATGATAGTCAGAGTGCTCTGTTGTTAGCATAGAACCCAGTCTATCATGCGTGTACAAAGCATATAGACGTGAGGTACCACAGGATCAGAGAGCTGGTGGAGGAAGATGAAGTGAAACTGATGAATGTCCATACCAAGGAGAATCAGTCTGATGCTCACAAAGGTACTCCTCAGAGACAGCTTTCAGAGATGTGTGGCATGGATGGGTTTGTTGAGAAGAGATGAGTTCACAAGGACATGGAAGCACCAAGGTGGAGAATGTGAGCTCAGAAGTGGCACTCCCAAGTCTTGGAAGATAGGTCATGGGAAGACAGGAGCGAGCCAGAAAAAGAATCAGTCTCAATAGCAAAGTTCAGAAACTAGGCTAGCTCACACTGAGACTGAGCCGATTTAGTTGGAAACTGGGTCGGCTCAGTCTAGGACTGGGTTGGCTAGGTCTCAAAGAAAAATTTAGACAAAAAGCAGTATTTTTGGGCTGTTGGCATGGTACACAACTAGGTCAGCTCAGTCTGGGATTGAGCCAATCCAGTCACACGTTAGCCGGCTTAGTCTAAAACTAGGCCGGCATAGTTTTCATGGGTTATTATTTTATGTACATGGGTTGTTTGGATTTAGAAAGTTTTTCTATGAGCTTGGACTTGACCCTTTGTAAAATATATATACTGAAAATAGGTCAAGGTTGTTATTGTGCTGACATATACTGAATAAAAGCTCTTTTCTTTCAAAAATCTCTTCTTCTCTTCTTCTCTATTCCTTGATTTATTTGATCTTGCTTTCGCATAAATCTCTGAGAAGTACTTCCTTGTTGCTTGACTAATCACTAGCGGCCATGCCAATCCATGTGGGAAGTGTACATATTTCCAACAAGAGGTAGATACTTCTACTTTATTACATTCACAGATGATCTATCTAGGTACAGATATGTTTATCTAATGAAACATAATTGGATTCATTTGAAATATTCAAAAGATTTCAAAGTGAAGTAGAAAAATAAACTGGAAAGAGTATTAAAACTCTTCGATCTGATCAAGGAGGTGAATATCTATCCAGTGAGTTTTTGACATATCTAAGAGAGAATGGGATTCTCTTACAATGGACTCCTCCAGGAACACTGCAGAATAATGGTGTATCGGAAAGAAAAAATTGAACCTTGTTAGACATGGTTCAATCCATGATGGAATTTTCTAGTCCGTCTATTTCATTTTGGGGTTATGCTCTTGAGACTGCATGTTATATATTGAACAATATACTAAGTAAACCTATCACAAAGACTCCATATGAGATATGGACTGGGCATAGGCCTACACTCTCTAACTTATGGGTTTGGGGTTATCCGACCTATGTCAAAGTTTGCATACAAATAAGCTTGGACCTGGTCTGATAAGTGCATGTTTATAGGATATCCCAAAGAAAGTAAGGGTTACTATTTCTACCATGCTGAAGAACAAAAGGTGTTCATCAGTCTTAAGGTAATCTTTTTAGAAAAGAAGTTCCTTGGTGAAGGAACTGTTGCCTCTAAAGTTGAACTTGATGAAGTTCAATAGGTAGAAAAACCAACACTTGTAGCTGAACCTGAGTCGAATTTGATTAGACCAGATCTAGAGCCTAGTGTACCTACGCCATTAAGATGATCTGATAGAATACCGTATCATCTAGATAGATACTATGATTTCTTGGTCGGGATGGTGATCCTATTAAACTCGATGAGGATAACGAGGATTCAATTACTTATATGGATGCTATGCAGAGATCCTATTCTGAGAAATGGCTTGAGGCCATGAAATTCGAAATGGAGTCCATGAAGGTCAATGATGTGTGGACATTGGTTGACCCACCTGAAGGGGTTAAACCCATTGGGTGTAAATGGGTCTTCAAAAGGAAAAGGGGCATAGACGAAAAGGTGGAGATCTATAAAGTCCATCTGATTGCCAAGAGGTATCATCAATGTTATGGTATTGACTATGACGAGATGTTCTCCCTTGTGGCAATCCTCAAATCCATTCGAAAAATGCTTGCGTTGGCTGGCCATCTGGACTATGAGGTCTAGCAAATGGATATGAAGATAGCTTTTCTAAATGGAAAGCTGACCAAAGAGGTGTATATGATACAACCTACGGGATTCATATCCACAGATGAGTCCAAGGTATGCAAGCTTCAGAGATCTATTTATGGATTGAAGCAGGCATCTCGGAGTTGGAACATGCATTTTGATAAGGTGATCAAAACGTATGGCTTCGTTAAGAATGGAGAAGAGCCCTGCCTTTACAAATGGGCAAATGGTCCAGTAGTAGTATTTCTTATTTTGTACGTGGATGATATTCTCTTAATCAAAAATGACATCACCGTGCTATAGGAAATAAAAGTCTAATTGTCATCATAGTTCTCCATGAAAGACTTGGGTGAAGCATCTTACATCCTAGGGATGAAGATCTATAGGGATAGATCTAAAAGAATGTTTGGGTTATCCCAATCCACGTACATAGATACTATGCTGAAGAGGTTTAGCATGGAGAATTCCAAAAAGGGCTATCTCCCAATAGGCCATGGAATTTCTCTCTCTAAGAAGGATTGTCCGACAACTCCTGAAGAGAGAGAGCATACGAGTAGAATCCCATATGCTTTGGTAGTGAAATCTATCATGTACGCCATGACATGTTTGAGACCGAATGTGGCATACTCACTAGGAGTAGTGAATAGATGTCAGTCTGATCCTAGAGAAAACTATTGAAAAGTGGTTAAAATAATTCTTAAGTATTTGAGAAATACGAAGAACCAATGGTTGGTTTATGGCGAGTCAGATCTGAAACTTGTTGGGTTTACAGACTCCAACTTTCAATCTGACCATGATGATAGTAGAAGCATGATGGGATATATCTTTACTCTAATTGGTGGAGACATCTGCTAGAAGAGTTGAGCAACATACTATGGCAAACTCTATTTGCGAAGCAGAGTGCATTGCAGCATCAAATATCATGAAGGAAGATGTATGGCTGATGAAGTTTATCACCAATCTCAAAGTAGCACCCTTCCTAGATGGTTCGATCCTGCTTTACTGGGATAGCACTGGTGCCATAGCTCAGACAAAGGAACCAAGGGCACACCAGTGGATGAAGCACATCCTGCACCACTTTCACTTGCTCCAAAAGGTCGTGGATCGAGGTGACGTCGATCTTCTAACATCGATCTTCAGAAGATTGATGAAAAGGAGAACCTGGCTGACCCTTCACTAAAGCCTCGAAGATAAAGGAGTTCGACAATCATAAGTCGAAGATGGGTATTAGATACTATGCCGAGTGGCTTTAGGACAAGTGTGAGTTATTGGAAAATGTGTCCCAAAGCCAATCATTAGCCTATTGATGGTTGTGCTGCATTATATTTATATATTTATAATTAATTTATTAATAAATAAAATATATTTTTGATATTTTTCATCATAAGGTATTCATCTTCTAACGAACTCCATTATTGTGATAAAATCTTTAGGACTATTTAGCTTTGATAAAGAGAGGATTTATCGATTAGTCCTTAAATCTATTCATGACCAAATGATAGGCTGTTAATTAGGATGACAGCATCTATCAAACATAGGTCGCTGTATGCCATATAGATTGGTTGTCCTCTTAACCAAGGAGTATAGAGACATTAGTATGGCATACAGATGAGATGTTTGGGTACATCATCAATGAACATGACCAACTCCAGAGCATTTTGCTATCGAGAATATCTCTGATGGGATATAGGTATAAGTATCCCTTAGACCTGAGATCATCTTAGTAACTTGCAAGCAACTCACTATGCTTTGGTACTAGACTAACTAAATTTCTAATTTAGTAATGGAAGGCTTCTGGGCACAATCAAGTACTTGCAAAGTCAAAGTGTGATCGAGATGAAATTGACCACTCCAAGAGTTGGAGAAGAATGTATCACTGTATTTCAATGTAGCAAAACCTTGGCTAGGGTAATTGATCAGATGGGTTTGATATTTTGAAATACAATGTAGACAACCTAATCAGAGTTAATAATTGAACTATGAGGTGTCCTATGAGCATTTTGCTCAAGTTGATGAATTATATGGAAACTATATCCGCATGGGTTCTAAGGATGTTGTTTTAAACATTCGACCTATCCAGTCGTCGAGTACCATTGCTAGATAATTACTTCGATTGATACATGAATTTATTTCTATGCTACTAGTTTAGGATTGGACCTATGAGGTGACACAAATTAGAGCACATAATCTAATCAGATGGTTGATTAATGATTAAGAATCATTACAGGATTAAACGATCAATACGATTGATGTTTAACCTAATGCAAGTGTTATAGGAGGATCGACTAGCAATTTGATTGCTAATTGACTTAATTTGATTAATCCAAAGGACTGAGATTAAGTTTAATTAAATATTATTTAATTAAATTTAGTTTGGACTTGATTGGATCATGTTTAATTAGTTTATTTGATAAGCCAATTGCAAGAAAGAACTAGTCCTAGTTCAACCAGGACTTGGGTCAACCCAATTTCTAATTTGATTAGAAAATTAGTTCAAGATTTAAATATGATTTAATCTAATTTAATTAGATTTTTAATTAGTTTAGGACCTAATCTAATTGGGTTGATTTGATTTTGATTTAATATGATTTGAGAAATCATATTAGATCAAGTCAAAATGAGAATCCTAGTATGACTAGGATTCCATTCCTTGCACCACTTAATATCTCACACCCACCCCATGCCCTCACACCTATTATTTAGGTTTTTTTCATCGAATCCCTTCTTTTTTTGATGTTCACACATCCCCTCTCTCTCCCTCTCCTACTTATTTGGAATAAGTTATGAACCCGATAAAAATAGATGGCAAGTTATTGTGTAATTGGACTCTATATGATGGAATCCCAACCAACTTATATTCCTTCCTTTGTGCTGCCCCCCACCTGATTTGCTCTCTGATTTCCTTTATGAAAATGGGAGCATTTGTGTGCATATTCCAGGTGGTCCACAGCATGGGATTAGGAGGGGGCATCCAAGTGTTGGGCGCCCCAACAACTTGCTATATATCATCCTGCCTTGTCTAGAAATTTGAACTAGACAAGGCTCTTTCATATCTATTTATGTAGAATGAATTTTGGTCTAAAATTTTCATAGAAAATAGACTTTAAGAGAGATTTTGGGTGTGTAAAAATTAGAGGAAAAGGATTCTTGGGCATTGGGTTTTCATAGACACAAATCTAGATGTCTAGGTGAGAGCAAAGAGAAGAAGAAGAGGGTCTTCTTCTAGGGTTGCTGTGTTCACCTCTTCCCTTCCTCCTTCCTTGAGTTTTTTGAGAGTGTATCACATCTAAAAACTCCTCTCTTCCTTCTCCTCTTTGGGAAAGTCCAAATCTAGAAAGAGGGATCTGATCGATCATTAAAAAATGATCAGCATAGTACTAGCATACTGTGCAGATTTCCTACATCAGGACTTTTGATCGTGATCATGGGCTTATGTGGGTGACTCTTAGAGGCCGGATGCATGTGTAGCTCACAACTTTATCCTCAAGCCTGGATCAATAAGTTAGAATGTCTAACTTACACAAGTAATAGATTTGATCTATTATTTTCATAACTACATTAGATGTAGTTTATATACATGTTGATGTGATCAACATGTTTTAATTTCTTCTTTATATTTTAATTTCTAATTTAATGATATGCCATAATCATGTAATAGATCCTAGATTTAGAATATTTTTTGATATTTAAAATTAATTTTGATTAATTTTAGTCTTTCGCTATCAGATTTTGAAAAAGTTTTAAGATCTAATCCTAAAATCCTAGATCCGATTCCTTCACCATGATGGACCGAAACCCAACACGCCACACCATGGACCCTTAATGGGTCTACTATGAAAAAATGTGGTTCATAGGGCAAATTTGTTATTTCATCTATCATGTCGCACGGCGATTAGGCGAGGGTTTTAGTACACCTGGTCTATGCACGGTCTATGCAGTGAATATCTATGATCTATGCAATAACGGATGGCTCTCAGAGTAGCTGGTAACCATCCAATGGCAGGCACATCTTTTGATTTTGATCAGGAATTCTTAGCACTTCTAGGAATGATCCGATGGCCATTTACCCCTGATCTGAAGATCTACCGGCCCAGATTCAATCCAGCACCGATCTTGACATTGGGAGGTGATTTTTGAGTGGATTTTGGGCCTTTGATTGTGGATCTGACAGCTAGGAATCTCTAAGTTCATTGAATTCGAGCCAAACTCAAATTTTGACTCCGAAAAGAACTCCATAAGCCCTATCTTTTCCTTTATTTAAACCTTCTATGCCTTGAGTCCTGAGACAGATCCTCGATGCCAAAAAAATAAAGAATAGAGCCTCCTCCCTCTCTTCATCTCCTTTCTCCTCCTTTCTTCCACCTTTCTTCTTCTTCCATCTATCATCGAGCAGCTTTGAAGATGGTGGGAGCAAGCATATCATCAACCATGCATGGCTAAGGAGCCAAATTCTAGAAGAGTAGATGAAGTCTACGAGCATGGATTGTATTTTTCTTTTCTTAAACTTTTATAATTACTTTTTATGCAACATGTTCTCTTACTTAGTTTTTAATAAAATTTATCTTTACACATGAGATCTTGACTTTTTGACATGTTTATTATTGATTAAAAGAACTAAATAAATTATATTTATTAAGATGGGTTGTGATCGAAAGATAAGTTCATACTCAATTTAATAGTTTATTTTAGAGATAAATCATTAAAAGATATGTTACAAAATTTTAAGAATTAAAGTATTGAATAATTTATAATTCTATTAAGATGGATCATGATCAAAAGATATGATTCATAGTTTAAGAAAATAAATTATAATCATAACTAAATTCTTAAAATTTAAATACTTGCATTAAAAAGTGTTGGGGTTGAATCCGCTCCTATCGAAGTTCAACTTGGTATCTTGTCTCAAGACAGGCTGGACTCCCTCGAGTCAAACTTCCTTCAACCGGACTTCTTCCAACCAGACCCCCTCCAGTCGGACTCCTCCAGTCAAACTCCTTCTGGACTCCTTCCAGTAGCCCAATGAGCTCCTTCCAGTCGAACTTTTCTTTATCTATGGAAGGACCTCGGCATCAATTCTCGATACAGCCAATATCAATCAACACTTAGACGATCTCGAAGATATCCAAACTTCAACTATTAAATTCTAACAGACTGGCACATCATGATAATGGACACTACCCTCCATAACAAACTTCACATAGCCTCAAATAGCCCACTACCAGATAGTTATGGCTATCGCCATTAGTTTGTTACAGGCTCCGCCTATATAAGAAACCCTCCAGATATGTTTTCGCTCTAATTTAAAAACTCTATTTTAATTTCTCTGAGCACTTCATTTCTATTGGCTAGAAAAGCTAACTTGACCATCGGAGTGTCCTGCCGGAGCCACCATCTCTGACTCCAGCCAGGACTTCATTTTGTAGGTCACCAATGATGACCTCATCTTCTCTAGCTCCAACATCCTTTGGCGTCAACTAGATTTTGTACCAATAGGATTGGTGCTAAAGGAAGAAACTCCTAGAGCCCTTGTTCTACAAGGAGTGTTCAATCAAATTTATCTATTTTGTTCTTTTAATCTTTCAAGATCCATCTCCATGTGATCTTTTTAGTCTCAGGGATGCCTCCAAAAAAAGCGACCATCCGACGATCCACCACCTTTGCCGTCATATCTAAGCCAGATCTACCTGCTCCACCACCGACGGCTATGGTGGATTTGGAGTAGTTCAATCTGTTGATGCAGCAAGTTTGAGACTTCACCGAAATGGTGTAGGCCATGCAGCAACCTCCAACAGTAGCCCAACCAAAAAATCTCCCATCGAAATTTTAGGAATCGGCATAAAGAAGGCATACTTGGGTAAGTGGACCCATTGCTCTTAGAAAGGGAAAAAAGATAGCAGAATATCCCTGTTTTGATCACAACTCTTCAGGAAAGACCTTCTCCATTTACAATTGAAAGCCCTCCAAGATCCACGATCAAAATGATTCTCTAGATTAGAAGCTCTAGGATATGGACCGATGGATTGAGGAGCTCTGCCATGCCATCCCGACCCACCATAATGATATCTGCACTGATCCCCTTTTCTCTATCCAGATCATGTAGGAGCCTGTCCCATCGAACTTTAAGCTCTCTCAATTTGAGAGCTACGATGGAACCCTTGATTCGGTTGACCATCTAGAGGCCTTTCGGATCATGATGCTGCTCCATAGTATGCCAGACGCCATCTTATACCGAGCCTTTCCATCTACTCTGAAGAGAATAGCAAGAAATTGGTACTCGGCTCTAAAGCTGGGTATGATTTTCTTCTTCGACCAAATGAACCATCAGTTTGCTGCTCATTTGGTCAATAGTCAACATCTCAAGCAAGGTTCGAACTCCCTCATCAATATCAAGTAGAAAGAAGGAGAGTCTATCTGGGCTTATATCAATCGCTTCAATGCTGCTACCCTGGAGGTCCAAAATTTGGATCATCTATTGCCATGGCCAAACTAAAGGGCAGTCTTCAGAAGAATAATCTTTTATCCTTCTTGGAAAAAAAGTACCTCGATGATTTTGCTGATATGCTGGCTCGAGTAGATGGTTATACCCGAGCAAAAGAGGCCTTCAAGGCTAAGGACGATGAAGCCACAAGAGAGCGGTAGGCGGGTGAATCTAGTAAGCCCGACTTGAAAAAAAATTGAGTAAAGCTCGACCGTACTCCCGGACCCCTCCTGAGTGTAGACGAGCTCGGACTCCTCTCTGAGCTCATCAACAAGGGAGTCATGATCGAAGGGTATGGTGAAACTCTCCCCTAGAAGATTTCACAACTACGCCCCACTCAATGATCTGAAAACTCAAGTACTGATGGCGATTAAGGAGCAGCTGTCAAGGCCTGAGAGGATGCGCACTCATCTTGGCAAGTGCAATCCTAATAAGTATTGTTTCTATGATCTTGACCATGGTCACGATACCAAAGAGTGCATTCAGCTCCAGGATAAGATTGAGGAGCTTATGAGATGAGACAGACTTGGCCGATTCCTACGACATCGGCCTGAGGCAAGGGAAGAGAACTCGAGAGCAATGCTGCAACCAAAACCACCAAGGAGGGATGTGCAGCCAGGAGATCGACCCCCATTGGGCATCATAAACACTATCTCTGAAAGACTTTGGTAGTAGGAGGCCAGCAAATCTGAGGGGTCGGTTAAAAGGTAGAGGACTAAAGAATCCATCGCTTTCACTGAAGAAGATGCACAAGAAGTTCAATTTATGCATAATGATGTGGTTGTAATTTCTTTGAATTTTGCAAACTATGATGTATGCCATGTCCTTATCGATAATGAAAGTTCGACTGATGTCTTATTTTATGATGATTTCTTCAAAATGTCTATACTTGATAACTAGCTCAGACCAATGAGTAACCCCGTTAGTGGGCTTCACTGGTGATACTGTGCTAGTTGAAGAAATAATAACATTAACTATGGCTGTAGGATGATATCCGAGATAGTCCAGGATATAAGTGTACTTTTTGATCACGAAAGCTCCACCTGTCTATAATGCAATTCTTGGCCGACCTGGTCTAAATGCACTTTGGGCAGTAGTGTCGACCTACTATTTAAAGATGAAATTTCCACCAAGTTGCGTGATATGAGAGGTCAGAGGAGATCAAGCCTTGGCAAGACATTGCTACTCAATCACTTTGTAAAGGGATGAAGAATTGGACCCTGGTCCGGTTGGTGGGCTGGATGTTCGAGATAACCTTACTAAAGAATGGGAAGAACCCATGGAAGATCTTATCTGAATCCCTCTGAATGATGGAAATAAAGAGCACACAGTTCAGATCAGCTCCATTTGGGAGGGGAGGTATGTGAGCAACTCATTGAATTTCTATGGAGAAATGCAGATTTTTTTGCTTGGATCCCTACGGACATGCCCGAAATTGATGTTGGAGTTATGAAACATCATCTGGCTGTTGATCCCAAACATTAGCTAGTGAAAGAAAAGATGCGCAGCTATGCCCCAGAGAGATAGAAGGCAATAGCAGAAGAAGTTAACAAGCTCCTTAAAGTTGGGTTCATCTAGGAAGTTAACTATCTAGATTGGGTCTCCAACGTGGTCTTCGTCAGGAAGGCAAATGGTAAACGAAGAATGTGCACAGACTTCAAGAAGCTGAATAAGATCTATCCAAAAGATAGCTACCCCTTGTCCCAAATTGATCAACTGATGGATGCAACTTCAGGCCATGAACTTCTCATTTTCATGGATGCCTTCTCTGGCTATAACCAAATCCAGATGGCACCAGAAGATGAGGAGAAGACTACTTTTATTATTGATCGTGGTCTCTATTGTTACAGGGTCATGGCGTGCAACTTACTAGCGCTTGGTTAATAAGATATTCAAGGAGCAAATCAGTAACAACATGGAGGTTTACATTGATGACATGCTTGTAAAGAGTAGATCTTCAGCAAATCACATTACTGACCTTGAAGAGACCTTCAGTGCCCTCCAAAAATATAAGATGAAGTTGAACCCTACTAAGTATGCCTTTGGCATAACTTCGAAAAAGTTCCTAGGGTTCATGGTATCAAGGCATGAAATTGAAGAAAACCCAGAGAAGATCTGGGCCATTCAAGAAATGACTGCTTCAAAGTCAATAGAAAGTTCGATGCCTAATAGGAAAAGTAGCGGCTCTGAATTGCTTCATCTCAAAGTTGGCTGAGCGATGCATGCCTTTCTTCCAAGTTCTTAAATAGTAAAAAAACTTTTGCTGGACCATCGAATGTCAACAGGCATTTGAGTAATTAAAGAACTACCTTGGCTCACCTCTCCTGTAGGCAAAATATGAACCAGAAGAAGAACTATGTCTATACCTGGCGGTATCCTCGATGGCCTTTGCAGAGCGGTCTTAGTTAAAGAAGAGGTGAAAACACAATGACCGATCTACTATATAAGCCAAGTTCTGAGGGATGCTGAAATTAGGTACACCTAGTTAGAAAGCTAACTTATGCTTTGTTGATTGTAGCACAAAAGCACCGACCTTATTTCTAGGAGCACACTATAATACTCCTTACTGATCAACCAATCAAGATAGTTCTTCATCGAATGGACACCTTCAGAAGAATATCAAAACGGGCAATTGAGCTTACAAAGTTTGACATCAATTACCAACCTTGACCATCAATCAAAGCCCAAATATTGGTAGACTTCATAGTAGAATGCACCATCCTAGATGAAGCCAAACTTGAATAAAATGAAACCAAAATTCTATGATTGCAGCTCAGGAGGAAATTGTGTTAAGTCGGTGGCAATTATGAAGCTCAGGAGGAAAGTATGATAAAATACCTAAAAAAGGTATGGAGTTTGATCTTGACCTTCAATAGTTTTAATATTCAAGAGATCCCAAGAGCGAAAAATATCAGAGCCAACTTTCTCTCCAAATTAGCCACACTCGCTCCAAGCGAACTACCAAAGGAAGTCTTTTTCGAAATTCTGAAACACCCAAGCTCAAAGGAGCAACAATCTATGATGCAGGTCGACCATGAGCCAAATTGGATTGATCTGCTAGTTGCCTATCTCAGAGATGGGGTTCTTCCTCATGATTCAAAAAAAGTTTGAAAATTAAGGAACCAAACCTTCCAGTATGTTCTATATGATGGCAAGTTGTATAAAAAATCGTATTCTTTGCCGCTCCTAAGATGTCTCCAATCTTTAGAGGTTGATTTTACATTATGAGAACTACATGAAGAAATCTACGAAAGTCACCTGGGGGCTAGATCCCTATCTCATAAACTACTTCAGTAAGACTACTACTGGCCAACCATGCATCAAGACTTTGTGGAGTATGTCAAAAAATATGATCGATGTCAAAGAAACGTAAATATTCAAAGACAGCTAGCTTCTAAGTTTACACCCTTGAGTGCCCCTTGGCCGTTCACCCAATTGGGAATGGACATACTCAGACCCTTTGCTATGGCATCTGGATAGTGGAGGTTTCTGCCGATGGCAATCAATTACTTTACAAAATGGGTTGAAGTCGAATCTCTAATAAAAATTACTAAAGCTAAAGTACAAGATTTGATCTGGAAGTTGATTATTTGTAGATTTAGCCTACCTCAAACTCTTATAGCAGATTATGGGCGCCAGTTTGTAGTGACAAAGTTTGCCAAGCTCTGTGAAGATCTGAACATTGCTAACAATTTTACATCAGTAGCACATCCATAGGCGATGGCAAGGTGGAGGTAACTAACCGAATCCTACAATAAGGTATCAAAGCATGACTTGAGAAAGCGAAGGAGACTTGGATGGATGAACTCTATCATATGCTCTGGGCATACTGAACTATCCAAAGGCTGCCAACTGAGGAGACTCCATTTGCCTTAACCTTCAAAATAGAAGCAGTCATCCCAATAGAACTCAAACTTTTATCAGCGTGAGTCATGGCATTCGATGAATAGCGCAACTCGCAGTATCTCAAGGCTAACCTCAACTTGTTAGAAGAACGATGGGAAGAAGCTCAAGTTTGGATGGCGACCTACAATCAGAAAGTAGCTCGTTACTACAATTCCAAAGTTAGGGGCAAGATATTCAATGTGGGGGACTTGGTACTTCGATGAGTAGCTGTTTCACAACCTCAAAATCAAAGAAAGCTCACCCCAAATTAGGAAGGCCCATATGAAGTCAAGAAAGTCGTACGACTAGAGACTTATTGTTTAAAAGAGCTTGGAGGAGCTGATCGTCCTCGATCTTGGAATTCAAAAAATCTATGAATGTATTACTAGTAATTCCATCTTAACAAAGCTTCTTTATTTCAATAATTTTATTCTTTGGCATAAAATCATATGATAATAGAAAATGACTCAACCAAACTTCACCTATAAATAAAGCCAAAGACCTTCGATTATTTAAGATAGGAGAAGGAAAGAGGTCCCTTCAATGATCCTTTCATGCCCCTACTATCCTGTTAGGAATAGAAGGAGAACCTTATCCTAACATGAGCAAAGCCTAATCATGTCAAAAGCAGGAGGAGGGCCTCATCCTAATATGGATGAAGATCTTTGATTGTTTAAGATAGGAGGAGGGGAGAGGCCCTTTCATCGGCCCTTTCGTGCCCCAACTGTCCTGTTAAAAATAGAAGGAGAATCTCATCCTAACATGAGCAAAGCCTAACCATGTCAGGAATAGAAGGAGGACCTCATCCCGACATAGATGAAGATCTTCGATTATTTAAGATAGGAGGAGGGGAGAAGCTCCTTCAATGGCTCTTTCGTGCCCCTATTGTCCTATTAGGAATAGGAAGAGAACCTCGTCCTAACATGAGCAAAGCCTAACTATGTTAGGAATAGGAGGAGGACCTCGTCATGACATGGATGAAGACCTTTGGTTGTTTAAGACTGGAGGAGGAGAGAGGCCCCTTCAATGACTCTTTCATGTTCCTACTGTCCTATTAGGAATAAAAAGAGAACCTCATCCTAATATGAGCAAAGCCTAACCGTGTCAGAAATAGACGGAGGATCTCGTCCTGACATGAATGAAGACCTCTAATTATTTAAGACAAGAGAAGAGGAGAGGCTCCTTCAACAATCCTTTCATGCCCATACTGTCCTATTAGAAACAAGAGGAGAATCTCGTCCTAACATGAGAAAGCCTAATCATATCAAGAATAGGAGGAGGACCTCATCCTGACATGGATGAAGACCTCCGTAAGATGTTCTTTGACAACTTGGTAAGGAGAAAGGAGCTTGAGGAAGAGATCGTTAGCCTGAAGAAATTCTTGGTGATGGCTAGCAGTCTGAAGCTCGAGAAATCTAATCCCTCTTAGAAGTTCAGCTTTTTTCTTCTTACTTTTGAAATTGGTTTTACAGACCCTTATTTTGTAATCAATTTTGATTTTAATGAAATGATATCATCTTCCATTTTTACTCTATGTGGGTTGAATATTTGTCAATAGCTCTGCTTTCCTTTCTTTTGTTCTTTTTCTTTCTTTCTTTCTTTCTTTTGAAAACATGGTTGTTGGGGATGCTTAGTCGAAAATCTTCTCCTATGTCAGAATGAGGTTCTCTTTCTATTGCTGACACAAGCTGATTCCTATTCTTGTTAGGATGAGGTCCTTCTCCTATCCTCAGTAAGACCATTAGGGCATGAAGAAGTGTTGAAAAGGCCTCTCCCCTCCTCCAGTCTTAAGCCCTTTGGTAGTTTTTTTTCTGATGCCCGCAGTCTTTTCCTCAGAACCTCTGACTTGGCTTTAGCATCCTTGATAGCTTACTGTTAGCAAATCAACTGAAGCTTCTATCGCTAAACTTTTGCTTTCTCCATCCCAATTGATTCTAAGAGTTCACCCACGATTCTCTTTAGGAAGGCAATTTCCTTCGACTCCCTACTTGTGCGAGATTGACAACTGTCGGCAAGATGTTGTTGAAGCCGAGCCACCTCACTATTAGCAATATGGAGCTTTTGCTCCAGCATGAATACTGTCCCACTCCAGTCTAACCAGTAGGTCTCATAGGCGAGCTCGACATTGTAAAACTACTTCTAGAGTGTAGAAAACCTTTGAGACCAATCCCATTCATACCGAACTTTGTCAGAAGGCCATGGCGAACTCCCTTCCAACAGTTGAATCTTCTCTTTCACCGCCTTGAGCTCAACTTCGAGAGAGCTGATCTTCGTAGTTAATGCCCAGGACTTGTCACTAGTGCTTTTCTTAAGTTCGGCCAACTCTCTCTCGAAGTTATCTTTCTCGATGTTAAAGCTCATAAAATCTTTCATGTGTAACTTACAAAGGTGAGTGACCTCAATCATCACTTTCGAAGCATTTTTTTTGGATCTCTGAAGCTCGTCTTTCATCTTCTTCAACTTCTTCTTCAGGTGATGGATTCTTCTCTTTATACTTTTGACTATGGATCTCAGAGGGATACCTTAAGATAGGGCTCAGCATTGATTGGAGATGACTGGCCTTGACTTTGGTCACTAGAAGGATTCTAAATAATACTCACCACAGCACAAGTATAAGAAAAAGAAAGCTCATTTTTATTTCTCAAAATGTTTAAGCATACATCGAAAAGAAAAAAAAGGTATAACTATTTAAAATTCTAGATCTCGGGAGGAACAGTGGCGGATGAGGTCAAAGCATTCTCTACTGCCTCCGGCTTTGGTGTAGGTCTGGGTGCCTCAATCGTAGGTTTAGAGGGCTCGAAGGTGACTTCGATAGAAGGGTCGATCGTGGCAGTGGATGGTCCCACCTCTTCATCAAGAATTTTTTTCATATAAGAAACTAAGATCGAG
Source organism: Cocos nucifera (assembly GCA_006176705.1). NCBI lineage: Eukaryota > Viridiplantae > Streptophyta > Magnoliopsida > Arecales > Arecaceae > Cocos > Cocos nucifera. The sequence goes on along the minus strand of QRFJ01001311.1, from coordinate 71,842 downwards.
CTTGGAGAACTTGCCAGCCACTTGATCCTCGCAAAGCTCATATCCCTTTTGGAAGGCCTCCTAGCTAAATGCAACATTCAGATCTCATTTCAGAGGAAACCTTAAACTCCTCTACTACCTGGATCTTCACCTCCAAGATCTGCCTTGAAGTTTGATCCTTCAGCTCAGCGATCTTAACCTTGGCCTTCTTCCTCCTCTCCTCCAAAGCAAAAGCAGCCTTCAACCCCGCTGAGGTGAGTTTTTCTTTTCTGAGCGCCTCCTGAAGATCTTTGACCTCGACCATCTTCTCCTTTAAAAGATGGTCAGCCTTGGCAGTCTTCTCCTGAAGATGGTCAACTTTGACTTGAAGGTCCTCCTGAGCCTTCAATGCCTCTGATCTCAAATAGTTCACCATTTTGATGAAGGGAAAATCCTATTTTTTGGATTAGGTTTGTTCAGATTTGATTAGATCAAGAGGGATATTTCAAAAATTTTTCTCTTAGATCCAAATCAGATCTAAGACTTTTCATATCTGATCTTATTGATCTGATAAAATAAAATAAAATAAAAATTAAATTTAATATAATTATACCTATATTTTGGGTAATCCAATTATCCTATGATGATCCCGATGTTTGCCTGAGGTTCTGGATGTAGCCATGCAAGTACCTGGTCTCTATCGATATCCACTTAGATAGGATCTAGGAATCTTCTCCTTCTCAATCTATGCACCAAAATTAGATCTAGATCTAATCTTGAAGGTCTTCAACATAGCATTTGAAGACCAGCCATTGTCTCTTGCAACTGTGCTGTCTTCTTCCTTTCCTATCGCCTTTCTCTTGCTTGGATCGCACCAAACTCGAGCCCAAGAACTCTTGGACGTGGATAGGAGAGAGAGGACCTGAAGGTGGCATGAAGAAGGAGGGAGAGAAGCTTTGTGGCATGGGTAAAGGGTAGAAGCTCTCAATTCTAGGTGTAGATAGGGTTTATATAGACCTTGCTATGCCATGCAGTGCCACATCATCCCGACCAATCATGGCTCTTGGTGGAATCAGATCTAAATCTGATTGGTGGGACGACATCATCTAATCCAATCAAATTAGAGTTCCTCATAAACCACCTTAGGTGGTGCCAAGACTAGTCAAACAGGATTCCTTGGTGCCACCTAATTTGAAATCATGAAGCAACCTAGAGTCCCATCTGCATGGGACTCCAGACGTGATCTTCATGGGGTGCATGCCTCCCTAGGCGTACGCCCCCTCCCTTTTTGCTTTATAGTAGGGGGACAAAGCCCCATGTTCTCTCCTATGGGTGCATGACACATGGGCAGATGTCTAAGTGTCAAAGTCAATATTTGACCAAAGTCCAAAGATAAGATTTAGTAGGTGATGAAAAATGATAGGTATTGTCTCAAATTTTTCTCATAAATTAAGAACTTTTCTGATGGATCAAAACTTTTCTGATTTAGATAACTAGTATGATCGATCATCCAAATCATTCTAATTGCTTCCAAAATCCACCAATGACATCTAACAGTATATGATGGCAATCCGTCAGAATTGAAAATGAACCTCTTGGTGTAGTTATCTGTGTGATTAAGTTTCTCTATCTTGAGCCCCAATCGGATTAGAGTTAAGGTGATCTTGTCAAACCCTAATTTTCATCATATGAATTAATCATTCGATTTAAGTCCAATACGAAAACCCTAATAGAAATTCTTTCTATTATTTCACTCTGCCATGGCCATGAGCTTATGGACTTGATTCTCATGATCATCATAGGGCTGCTCCTTATCTACCGAGGTAGATAGATCTCCTATTGGTGCAATCCAATTTCTACAATGAATATGCTATAGCCAATATATACCTTAGGATTCTTAATGGCTAAGAGACCGTGTTATAGTGTAGTCAAATTATAACACCCTCAAGGTGAACTGCCAATGCATCTCAGATCAAAGAACTAGACACACCATTGCAGCTTTGAGCCAATCACCGATGAGAAGGTACACTTCCTCATGACTGCTCGAGGAGGTCACTCTCAGTGCCCTCATTCTATAACGTGTACTTGTACTCTCACTCCAATGCCTCTACACCATAGACTCAAGATTCATCTATCCTAAAGAAGATATCGTACACCAACCTTTTGGATCAATCATCATCCTCATGATGATCCTACGATCGAAAGCATTTTATGAGTTAATAATGAAAAATTCATGTTTTAAATTTTCAACTCTTAAAAATATGAACTATCATTACCATTAACTCAAGGGATGTATCACAAACACTTCCAAATACACACTATGATAGAAAATAATCTATTTTATTATTTATAGTCAAAATTATAATTTTATCCTTAGAAGTGTATTATAAGTGTCAGCCAATCTGGCTTCTAGGGCACATATATCTAACAAACTCTTATTTGACCTAAAGCCAATTGGCAACAAATCTAAGTTCTATCTTCTCAAGGTGGGCTTCAATCTTCAGCTGGCCTAATGACTTTGTGAGTGAGTCTGCCGCATTGTCTGCGGAGTCGACTCTCTTGACCTCGACATAACCTTTCTCAAGATAATTACAGATGAGGTGATGTCACCACTTGATGTGCTTGGATTTTTGGTGAGACCTCGGCTCCTTAGCAAGGGCTATGGCGTAATTATTATCGCAGTACAGAGGAATGGCATCCAATGACATCACTCTGATCTCTATGGCAACTTTCTTGTACCAGAATGCCTCCTTCGCAACATCTGATGCAGCGATGTATTTTGCTTCCATGGTGCAATCTGCTATCACTGGCTGCTTGAAACTCTTCCAACTGATAGCACTACCATTACACACAAATAGACTCCCAGATGTCGACTTTCGATCATCTATATCAGACATGAAATCTGAGTCTGTATACCCCTAGACTTGGAATTCTCCATTACCAAAAACCAACAACATATCCTTAGTTCTTCTCAAGTACTTAATGATACATTTTATAGAAGTCCGGTGTTCTTCACCTAGATTCGACTCGTGACACTCACAGCATGGGCTATATAAGGCCATGTACATAACATGGCATACATGAGGCTTCCTATTGCTGAAGCATAAGGGATCTTGCTCATGCGTTCAATCTCCTCTAGTGCGTTGGGAAATATTTTCTTGGAGAGATGAATGCCATATCTAAAGGGTACCAATCCTCTCATGGAGTATTCCATGCTAAACCTCTTTAGCACTTTCTCTATGTACATCTTCTGTGAAAGACCTAGCATCCTATTCGGTCTATCTCTATAGACTTTGATTCCAAGAATGAAGGATGCTTCTCTTAGGTCTTCCATGGAGAATTCTTTAGATAACCACATTTTAACTATGGTCAATATGAGAATATCATTTTCAATAAGGATGATATCATCTACGTATAGTACGAGAAAGACAATAGTGCTCCCACTGATCTTTTTGAAAATATATGGTTCCTCCTCATTTTTGATGAAATCAAATAATTTGATCACATCATTAAAATAAGTATTTCAGCTCTGAGATGCTTGCTTAAGTCCATATATGGACCTTTGCAGCTTGCATATTTTGTGATCAGCATCACTGGATGTGAAACCTAGCAGTTGTTCCATATAGATATCTTCCTCAAGGTATCCATTTAAGAATACCATTTTACATCCATTTTCCATATTTTATAATCGAAATAAGTTGCAACAGCAAGCAATGTATGGATGGATTTTAACATAGCTACTGACGAAAAGGTATCCTGATAGTCAATGCCTTCACAGTGACTATAATCTTTTGCCACTAATCTAGCTTTGAATGTCTCCATATTCCCATCTACACCAATCTTTCTCTTGTAGATTCATTTACACCTAATAGGTACTATACCTTCTGGTGGATCTACTAAGATCCAGACTTGGTTTGAGTGCATTGTGTCAATTTTTGACTTCATTGCCTCTAACCACTTTTTGAAGTCGATATCTGATATTGCCTCATCATAGGTTTTGGGATGACTATGAACTCCATTATCTACGAGGAACATTTTCTCTACTTTCTCTGAAATAGTACCTAAGTACTACTCAGAGGGACGGAAAACCCTTTTCGATCTATGAGGTGGGGGAGATAGTGATTGTATTGGCTCAACCTGATTTGGTTCCATAGGGTTCTTAGCTCATTTCTCTTGGGAGAGTTTCTCCTCTAGCTTGATTTACTTTCCAAGGCCGCTATCTTGAATAAACTATTTTTCAAGAAAGATGGCATGACGACTCACAATCGCATTATGGTCTTCTGAAATATAGAAATAATATCCTAATGACTCTTTAGGATATCCTATGAATTGAGCTCTAAAGGACTTATAGTCTAACTTATCCGCTTGTTGTCTTTTGATATGAGCCGAACAACCCCAAATTTTGAGATGACTCAGACTTGGTTTCTTACCATACCATATCTCATACAGTGTGGTAGGAGCAGTTTTAGAGAAAATCCTATTCAGTAAATGTACTGCAGTTAATAGACTATGTCCCTAAAGAAAATCAGGAAGGTCTGTGAAGCTCATCATGGATCGAACCATACCTAATATGATCCAGTTTCTTCATTCTGAAATTCTGTTGAGTTGAGGTGTTCTAGGTAGAGTCCATTAAGAGACTATGCCATTTTGCTTGAGATAGTCTAGAAATTTTTGACTAAGGTATTTACCTCCTCAATCTGATCGAAGAACCTTAATGAATTTTTCAGTTTTCTTTTCGACTTCATGTCTAAATTTTTCAAACTTTTCAAAAACTTCAGACTTGTGTCTCATAAGATACACGTATCCATACTGAGATAAATCATCGATAAAGGTTATGAAGTAATCAAAGATGCCTCTAGCCGACATATTAAATGGGCCGCACACATCTGTATGTACTAGGGCAAGTAGATCCGTGGCCCTTTCCCCATATCCTACAAAGGGAAGCTTAGTCATTTTGCCATGAAGACATGATTCATAAATTGGATATGACTCGAAAGTCAACGGACTCAATAGCCCAATTTTCTCCAATTTGTTAACCCTATCTTCTGCTATATGACCTAGCCTTAGGTGCCATAGATACCTATCATTTAGACTATCCCTGGGTCATTTTACGGCATTCACATTTTACTCGATATTAAAGATAGATACATCAATATGTAACTGGTAGAGATTGTTAATGAGCAAAGCACTTGTAATTTTATTTCTTTCATAAAGAATATTATAATGGTCCTTAAGAAAACTAATTACATAGCCTTCTTATGCTAAACATGAAATAGAAATCAAATTTCTGCTTATGGTAGGAACATAGTAACAATCCCTAAGTATTAAATCTAAGCCAGATGGTAGTCAAAGAGTATAGATTCTCATGACCACAGTAGCAATCCTTGCTCCATTTTTGATGCATAGGATCATCTCACCATCCCTCAGCCTCCTGCTATCCTCAAGACCATACATAGAAGTGCACAAATGATCACTAAAACCAGAGTCAAGCACCCAATTGGATGCAGAAGAAACCATAAGGTTAGATTCAATAACAAGCATACCTCGAGAAGGACCTATCTCCTTCTTATTCTTTAGGGTGGCTAGGTATGTAGGGCAATTCCACTTTCAGTGGCCATCAGTATTACAATGAAAATACTTTTCTTTGTCAGCGGCCTTCTTCTTCAGCTCTGTCTTCTTTTTCTTTCCACCTTCTACCTTTTCACAGACTTCTTCTTCTTTCTAAAAGACTTTCTCTTGAAAGAAGTCCATTTCATAGCAAGTACTAAGCCTTTAGAACCTTTCATAGAAAGCTCAGTAGTAACCAGCATATTCATAAGTTCGGCCAAAGTATTTTGAAGTTTATGCATATGGTAGTTCATGATGAATCGCCCATATGCATCAGTCAAGGATTGCAGAATTATATCATTTTGTAGATCTTGATCTAACTTCACTCCAAGCTTCTCAAGCTCTTCCAAATCCTTGATCATCATCAGACAACAATCTTGGACCAACTATCCATCATGCATTTTAGCCTTAAATAGTCGTTTAATGATCTAATATTTGGCTGCATGACTCTGTTCACCAAACAACTCTTGTAGGTGAGCCAATATTTGATGTGCAGTCTTGATATCTTTATGTTGGCGCTGAAGCTCATCAGACATCGATCCCAATATGTAGTATCTAACCTTATTATCTTAATCCATCCATTTATCAAGAGATGCTCTCTGTTCAATGGATGGACGAGCTAGTAAGATGGGAAGATCTTGGTCCAATACATGAGTTAACTTCTTGAAACCCAAAATGATGTTGAAGTTCTAAAGCCAATCATTGTAATTGGGTCCAGTCAATCTATGGGTGTCCAGGATATGAGCTAGTGGGTTGGATGCAGATATTTTTTTTTCTGTAGAGAGTCAAAATTTTTAGTTAGATTTTATAATTAAGACTTGACCAATTTATTTAGAAATTTAATTTTTAAATAAATTAGCTTCCACTATTTTCTTGGATCCCTACACTTCCTCTGTAGAGATGCAAAAATCTCCATATTTAATGATTTCTAGTGGATGGTGTAGTCCCACCAACTGATTCATCACCTCACCTAACAGTTATTGATGATGGGTTAGCCAATGAGTGAACAACTCTTGTCCAATGATTCTCTAACCATGGTATACCTAGGCTTGGTCTCTAATTCATGAATCTCACCATGCCCAAATACTGATTCACTTCTTAGTTATGTCAGATCCACTATTTGCATAGATTGAATCCCTAATTGGGTCTCTCATCATATCCAAAATATTGAGCCCAATCCATTCTCTAGCCCATAGCATCCAATGCCTAATAGACATGGTTGCATCTTCCCGATGCAGCTGAACCACTGTGACCAACCGAGAAAAATCAACCTTGAAAAGGGCCCGCATATCTACAATGGTGGAAGACCTGAGACATAATCTTTTCTTAGAAAGATTTAATTTAGGTCTCTTTAAACTTGACTTGATATAGCCATAACCATTATGACAAACCTAGTGGCATGGGTTAGCTCAGATTATTAGCCACCTTAGATCAGGACCGAGTCAACAAATATGGTCAGATAAGTAAGATCGGTGGAAGGGATATGCCATTAACTCGATAAGAATGCATTCAAGTTGAGTAGATTTCAATTAAAAATTAGTCCGTCGTATCTACCAAACTTACCTTAGACACCAAATTATTGAGCCAGAACCAATCAGATTAGCCTATAATCCAGACTCTAACCACTGAGCCTAATTAGATCTTAACTTGATCGATCACTCATATGACTCGACCTTGATCCAGACTTAATGCTATTAGGCTGGTCAATTTAAGCACTCTTGATCCCATCTAACCAACTCTTGATTCGATTTGATCAACCACTAGACCTAATTGAGCTACCTAAGCCCGAATCCAATTTTATGAATATGTCTTAGATCTAAAAATTCTCAATTTTAGATCTAATATATTTCATAATCTTAATTCTTAATTAAGTTTATGGTTCATTAACAAAGCATGTAAATAAAATTTTAGGATTTCAGGATTTAGGATTTTGCAGAAAATAAGTTTTTGATTTTTGATTAAGGACGAATGCGTAGCATCCCTACACATCATAAGAGTATCCCATCGAATGGGAGGAGAGGATCTTTAAATCCTTCTTTGTTCTTATGATCGGATGGCCAAGGGGAATGCTTTAATCAGAAATATGATAAATCTACAAAACTAGTTAGATCTACATATATATCACATATATAAAAATTAATCTAACTTAAAAAATATATTTTGCATGCATCTCATGTATCATATCATGCATCTTTTTAGATCTAAATTATCTCATAAATATCTAAAAAATAAAATTTAAATTTGATCATATCAAATTAAATTTATTCAAGATAACTTTGTAGAACTATTCTACAACTAGTCTAAGCATGCATCTGTCATATCTCATATGAATAAAATTAAATAAATTTATTTTTTATTTCTTAGATCTAATTATAATATTTATAGTATCAAAAAATAATAAATAAATAGATCTAAAAATTACAATTAATTAAATTAAAATTATGATTATGCTAGACTACACATAGAATAACTCTATTCCTAGTCTAGTCATGCATCTCATACATCTTAGATCTAGATTATTTAATTTTTTTAATTTTTAATTTTAGATCTAATCATATCTAATATGACATCTAAAATTATCTAATTATTAGATCAAAAATATATTAAAATTAGATCTAATTAATTATTAAATCTGGCTCTGATACTAGTTGAAGGAAAAATCCTATTTTTCGAATCATGTTCATTCAGATCTGATTAGATCAATAAAAATATTTTAAAATTTTTTTCTCTTAGATCTAAATCAGATCTAAGATTCTTTAGATCTGATCTTATTGATTTAATAAAATAAAATAAAAATAAATTAAATCTAATTTAATTATACCTATATTTTGGGTAATCTAATTATCCTATGATGATCTTGATGTTTGCTTGAGGTTCTAGATGTAGCCACGCAAGCGCCTGGCCCCTATCAGTATCTACTTGGGCAAGATCTAGAGATCTTCTTCTTCTCAATCTATGCTCTAAAATCAGATCTGGATCTGATCTTGAAGATCTTCAAAATGATATTTGAAGATCAGCCATTGTCTCTTGCAGTAGTGCTGCCTTCTTCCTTTCTTGTCGTCTTTTTCTTGCTTGGATCACACCAAACTCGAGCCCAAGAACTCTTGGACGTGGATAGGAGAGAGAGGACCTAAAGATGGCATGGATATGGAGGGAGAGAAGCTTTGTGGCATGGGCAAAGGGTAGAAGCTCTCAATTCTAGGCGCAGATAGGATTTATATAGACCTTGCTGCACCATGCAATGCCACATCATCCCGACCAATCATGGCTCTTTATGCAATCAGATCTAAATCTGATTGGTGGGATGACATTATCTGATCCAATCAAATTAGAGTCCCTCATAAACCTCCTTAGGTGGCACCAAGACTGGTCAAACAGGACTCCTTGGTGCCACCTAATTTGAAATCATGAAGCAACCTAGAGTCCTATCTGTATGGGACTCCAGGCATGATCCTCATGGGGCACACGCCTCCCTAGGCATACACCCCCTCTCTTTCTACTTTTTAGTAGGAGGATAAAGTCTCATGTTCTCTCCTATGGGTGCATGACATATGGGCAGATGTCTAAGTATCAAAGATCAATATTTGACCAAAGTCTAAAGATAAGATTTAGCAGGTGATGGAAAATGGTAGGTGTTGTCTCAAATTTATCTCATAAATTAAGACCTCCCTTTTCTAATCTGGACAAGCTTCAGTCAAACCAAGTAAAGGTTCTTGAGTGAGCCCAAACATATTTGGCTCAGTCGAGACAAGCTTTAATGATTGTTGAAGGAGAACATTAGGCTCAATCATGTGCTAGCATGATTTCCTTGAACCTAATTGAATCTTATTCAAATTAATTGAATTGGGTTAGTCTAATTGATGATATCCAGATCCAAATCCTTATTTGTGTGATCTAGTTGAAGGAAAATCTTGATTTCTCGGATCAGGTTTGTTCAGATTTGATTGGATCGAGAGTCCTATTTCAAAAATTCTCCTCTCGCATATTTCAAAAATTCTCCTCTCATATCTAGATCAGATCTAACACTTTTCAGATCTGATTTATAATCTAATAATTAAGAAAATAAAACTAAATTAATTTTGAATTAATTTTTATCTTGATCTTGGGTAATCTGATTACTCGTTGATGATCCTGCGGAAGCTCTGAGGTTCTGAATCTAGCCACGCAAGCACCTAGCCTCTATCGATATCTGCTCGGGCTAGATTTGGAGATCTTTTCCTTCTCTTTCTTTTCTCCAAAAATCAGATCTAGATCTGATTTGGAGGATCTTCAAAACATCTTCTGAAGATCACTCGTCATCTCTGCAGTAGTGCTGCCTTCTTTCTTTTTCATCAGCCTTTCTTACTTGACTCGCACTAATCAGAAGAACCCAACTTTCTTGGACATGGAGAGGAGGGAGAGGGCCAGATGGTGGCATGGAGAAGAGAGAGGGATAGCCTTTGGGGTGTGGGCTAAGATCAACTTATTAAAAAGTGGGCGCAGATAGGATCTATTTATAGACTCTGCTGCGCCATGCAGTGCTGCATCTCGTCGACCAATCACGTTGCTTCTTTCAATCAGATCTAAATCTGATTAATGGGATGAGAGACCCATGCATTCATCCTAAGGTAGTGCCTAAGGCTGGTCAAAGTCTATAGGTGAGGGTCACCTAGTTTGAATCCAACAAGCAACCTGGAGTCCCATCCATATGGGACTCCAGCATCCCTATCTATGGGCACACGCCATCCTAGGCATGCGCCCCCTTCTTTTTAATTTCTAGAGAGGGGACAAGCTCCTATCTACTCTCCAATAAGTGCATGACACATAGGCAGATGTGCAACGATCAAAGGTCGACATTTGACCAAGTCAAAGTACAAGAATTAGCAGGTGACGAAAAATAGCAAGTGTTGTCTCAAATTTATCTCATAAATTAAGACAACCCTTTTCTGACTTGGACAAGCTCCAATCAGACCAGGTAAAGGTACCTGAGTGAGCACAAACTCATTTGGCTCAGTCGAGACAACTTTTAAGATAGAAAAAGAAGAATGTTAGGCTCAATCGTGTGCTTGCATGATTTCCTTGAACCTAATTGAATCTTATTCAAATCAATTGAACTGGATTAGTCCAATTGATGATATCCAAATCTAAATTCTTGTTTGTATGATCCAGTTAGGTTCAGTTCTGTATGGTAATGGGATATGTCATGATCTCCTATCATCGACATCATCGAAACTCCTTTCGATGGATCAGAACTCTTCTGATTCAGACAACTTAGAATGATCGATCATCTAAATCATTCTAATTGCTCCCAAAATCCACCAGTGACACCTAGCAGTATATGGTGGCAACCCATCAAAAGCTGAAAATGCGAACCTCTTGGTGTAGCTACCTTATGTGATTAAGTTCTTCTATCTTGAGCCCCGATCAGATTAGGGTTAAGGTGAACTCGTCAAACCCTAGTTTCTGTCATATGATGTAATCATTCGATTCGAGTTCCGATGTGAAAATCTAAATAGAAACTCTTTCTATTATTTCACTTTCTCTGCCATGGCCATGGGCTTCTGGACTTGATTCTCATGATCATCATAGGGCTGCTCCTCATACCACCGAGGTAGATAGATTCCATCTTGGATGCAATCCAGTTCCTACAATGAACATGCTATAGCCAACATACACCTCAGGGTTCCATATGGCTAGGAGATCGAGTAATGGTGTAGTCAAACTATAACACCCTCAAGGTGAACTGCCGATGCACCTCAGGTCAAAGAACCAGACACACTACTGCAGCATCGAGTCAGTCATTGACGAGAAGGTAGACTTCCCTAATGACTACTCGAGGTGGTCACGCTCAGTGCCCTCGTTCTCTAACGAGTACCTGTACTCTCGCTCTGGTGTCTCCACACCGTAGACTCAAGACTCATCTACTAAAGAGAAGCGATTGTACACCAACCTTCCGGATCAATCACCATCCTCGTGATGATCCTATGGTCAGGAGCATTTTATGAGTTAATAATGATTATTCATGTCTTAAATTTTCAACTCTTGAAAATATGAATTATCATTACCATTAACTCAAAGGATGTATCACAGACACTAAATACACATATGTGATAGAAAATAACCCATTTTATTAATTTATAGTCAAAATTATAATTTTGCCCCTAGAAGTGTATTACAAGTGTCAGCCAATTCTGGCTTCTAGGGCACATATATCTAACAATCTCCCACTTGTCCTAAAGCCAATTGGCTACAAGTCTAAGTCCCATCTTCTCAAGGTGGGCTTCGATCTTCTGCTGGCCCAACGGCTTTGTAAGTGGGTCTGCCACATTATCTATGGAGTTGACTCTCTTGACCTCGACGTAATCCTTCTCGAGGTAATCGCGGATGAGGTGGTATCGCCGCTCAATGTGCTTGGATTTTTGGTGAGACCTTGGCTCCTTAGCAAGGGCTATGGCACCATTATTGTCATAGTATAAGAGGAATGGCATCTGATGGCATTACTTCAATTCTCTGCAGCAAACTTCTTGTACCAGAATGCTTCCTTTGCAGCCTTCTGATGCAGCGATATATTCTGCTTCCATGGTGGAATCTGCTATCACTGTTTGCTTGGAACTCTTCCAGCTGACAGCTCCACCATTGCACACAAACAGACTTCCAGATGTCGACTTTCGATCATCTATATCGGACATGAAAGTCCGAGTCTGTGTATCCCTGGACTTGGAGTTCTCCATTACCAAAGACCAACATCATATCCTTAGTTCTTCTCAAGTACTTAAGGATACATTTCACAGAAGTCCAGTGTTCTTCACCTGGATTTGACTGATATCTGCTTGTGACACTCACAGCATGGGCTATATCAGGTCGTGTACATAGCATGGCATACATGAGGCTCCCTATTGCAGAAGCATAAGGGATCTTGCTCATGCATTCTATTTCCTCAGGTGTGCTAGGGCACATCTTCTTGGAAAGATGAATACCATGTCTGAAGGGTATTAATCCCCTCTTAGAGTTTTCCATACTAAACCTCTTTAGTACTTCCTCTATGTACATCTTCTGTGAAAGTCCTAGCATCCTATTCGGTCTATCCCTATAGACCTTAATTCCTAGAATAAAGGATGCTTCACCTAGGTCTTTCATGGAGAATTCCTTGGACAACCACATTTTGACTATGTCAACATGGGAATATCATTCCCAATAAGGAGGATGTCATCCACGTACAATACGAGGAAGACAACAGCGCTCCCACTGACCCTTTTTGAAAGACACATGGTTCCTCTTCATTTTTGATGAAACCAAACATTTTGATCACATCATTGAAATGAGTGTTCCAGCTCCGAGATGCTTGCTTAAGTCCATATATGGACCTTTGCAGCTTGCAAACCTTGTGATCAGTATCACTGGATGTGAAACCTAGCGGCTGTTCCATATAGATATCTTCCTCAAGATATCCATTTAAGAATGCCATTTTCACGTCCATTTGCCATATTTCATAATCGAAATAGGCTGCAACAGCAAGCAATGTGCGGATGGATTTTAGCATAGCTACTGGACGAAAAGGTATCCTGATAGTCAATGCCTTCGCGTTGACTATAACCTTTTGCCACTAAGTCTAGCCTTGAATGTCTCCACATTCCCATCTGCACCAATCTTTCTCTTGAAGATCCATTTACACCCAATAGGTACTATACCTTCTGGTGGATCTACCAAGGTCCAGACTTGGTTTGAGTGCATCGAGTCAATTTCTGACTTCATTGCCTCTAAGCCATTTCTCGGAGTCGATATCTGATATCGCCTCGTTGTAGGTTTTGGGATCATCACCATGAGCACCATTACCTATGAGGAACATTTTCTCTACATCCTCTGAAATAATACCTAAGTATCTTTCAGGGGGACGGAAAACTCTTTTCCGATCTACGAGGTGGAGGAGGTAGTGTTCTTATTGGCTCAACCTGATTTGGTTCCAATTGGTCCTTAGCTCGTTGCTACTTGTGAGACTTTCTCATCAAGCTTGATCTGCTTTCCAATGCCGCTATCTTGAATAAACTATTTTTCAAGAAAGATGGCATGTCGACTCACAATCACATTGTGGTCTTCTGGAATGTAGAAATAGTATCCTAATGACTCTTTAGGATATCCTATGAATCGAGCTCTAAAGGACCTAAACTCTAACTTGTCCGCTTGTTGTCTTTTGACATGAGCCGGACAACCCCAAATTCTGAGATGACTCAGACTTGGTTTCTTACCGTGCCATATCTCATACGGTGTGGTAGGAACGGTTTTAGAGGGAACCCTATTCAGTAAGATAGATTGAAGTTAACAATGAGTGTCCCCAAAGAAAATCAGGGAAGGTCTGTGAAGCTCATCATGGATCGAACCATATCCAATAGAGTCCGATTTCTCCATTCTGAAACCCCGTTGAGTTGAGGTGTTCCTGGTGGAGTCCATTGAGAGACTATGCCATTTTCCTTTAAGATAGTCTAGGAATTCCCGGCTAAGGTATTCACCTCCTCGATCTGATCGAAGAACCTTAATGGGTTTTTCAGTTTGTTTTTCTACTTCATGTCTGAATTCTTTGAACTTTTCAAAAGCTTCAGACTTGTGTCTCATAAGATACACATACCCATACCTAGACAGATCATCGGTAAAGGTAATGAAGTAGACAAAATTGCCTCTAGCCGGCACATCAAATGGGCCGCACACATCAGTATGTACTAGGGCAAGGAGATCTGTGGCCCTTTCCCCATGTCCAACAAAAGGGAGTTTAGTCATTTTGCCTTGAAGACAAGGATTCACAAGTTGGATATGACTCGGAAAGTCAATGGACTCAATAGCCCATTTTTCTCCAATTTGTTAATCCTATCTTCTGCTATATGACCTAATCTCAGGTGCCATAGATATCTATCGTTTGGACTATCCCTAGGTATTTTGATTTTTGGCATTCACGTTTTGCTCGATAGTTAAAAACAGGTACATCAATATGTAGCTGATAAAGACCATTAATAAGGAAACCATTTGCAATTTTATTTCTTTCATAAAGAATGTTACAATGGTCCTTAAAGAAGGTGATCACATAACCTTCTTGTGCTAAGCATGAAACAGAAATCAAATTCCTGCTAGCTGCCGGCACAAAATAACAGTCTTTTCAAAACTAAGTCTAAACCAGATGGTAATCGAAGAGGGTATGTTTCCACGGCTACTGCAGCAACTCTTGCTCCATTACCGACGCGTAGGATCATGTCTCCATCCCTCAGCCTCCTGCTATCCTCAAGACCCTGCATAGAAGTGCACAGATGAGCACTAGAACCAGAGTCAAGCACCCAACTGGATGCAGAAGAAACCGTAAGGTTAGACTCAATAACGAGCATACCTCCAGAAGGACCTTCCTTCTTGTTCTTTAGGGTGGCCAGGTAAGTAGGGCAGTTCCGCTTCCAATGGCCGTCGCTGTTGCAATGGAAACACTTTCCTTTGCCATCGGCCTTCTTCTGCCTTCTTCTTGCCTTTTTCTTCTTTTCTCCTTCCACCTTTTGCTTTTTCACAGACTTCTTTTTCTTTCCATAAGACTTTCTTTTGGAAGAAGTCCGTTCCATAGCAAGAACTGAGCCTTTAGAACCTTTCATAGAAAGCTCAGCGGTAACCAGCATATTCATTAACTCGGCCAAGGAATTTTGAAGTTTATGCATGTGGTAATTCATGATGAATTGCCCATATGCATCAGTCAAGGATTGCAGAATAATATCATTCTGCAAGTCCAAGTCCAACTTCACACCGAGCTTCTCAAGCTCTTCCATGTCCTTGATCATTGTCAGACAGTGATCTTGGACTGACTGCCCATCACGCATCTTAGCCTTAAAAAGTCATTTCGTGACTTGATATTTGGCTGCGCGACTCTGTTCACCAAACATCTCCTGCAGGTGAGCCAACATTTGGCGAGCAGTCCCGATATCTTCATGTTGGCGCTGGAGCTCATCAGACATCGAGCCCAACATGTAAGTATCTGGCCTTATTGTCTTCGTCAATCCATTTTTCCAGAGACGCTCTCTGTTCAGTGGATGGACGGAGCTGGTAAGGTGGGAGGGTCCTGGTCCAAAACATGTGTTAACTTCTCTGAACCCAAAATAATTTTGTAGTTCCTGAGCCAATCTTTATAATTGGGTCCAGTCAGTCTATGTGTGTCCAGGATACGTGCCAAGTGGGTTGGACGCAGACATTTTTCTGTAGAGAGTCAAAGATTCTAGTTAGATACTGTAATTTTGACTTGACCAATTTATTTAGGAAGATTTTATTTTTAAACAAATTAGCTCCCACTATTTTCTCGGATCCCTACACTCCCTCTGTAGAGATGCAAAAATCTCCACGATTAATGATTTCTAGTGGGTGGTGCGGTCTCACCAACTGACTCATCACCTCACCTAACAGTTATTGGTGATGGGTTAGCCAATGAGTGAACAACTCTTGTTCAATGATTCTCTAATCATGGTGCACCCAAACTTGGTCTCTAATTCATGAATCTCACCATGTATCCGAAATATTGATCCACTCCTTAGTTAAGTCAGACCCACCATTTGCATAGACTGGGATTCCTAATTGAGTCTCTCACCGTATCCAAAATATTGAGCCCAACTCATCCTCCAGCCCATAGCATCCAATGCCTAATAGACATGGTTGCATCTTTCCGGTGCAACTGAGCCACTGTATCCAGCCGAGAACAATCAACCCCGGGAAGGGCCCGCACATCTACAATGGTGGAAGACCTCAGACTTAATCTTTTCTTAGGGAGAATTGATTCAGGTCTCATTAAACTAGACTTGGACTTAGTCATAACAATTATGACTAACCTAGTGGCATGGGTTAGCTCGGATTATTGACCACCTCAGATCAGAACTGTGTCAACAGATATGGCCAGGTAAGTGAGACCGGTGGAAGGAATATGCCATTAACTCGTACAAGAATGCATTCAGGTCGAGTAGCTTCCAATTAAAAACCAGTCGGTCGTATGTGCCAAACTTACCTTAGACACCAAATTGTTGAGTCAGAACCAATTGGGTTAGCCTACAATCCAGACTCTAACCTCTGAGCCTAATTAGGTCTTGCTTGATTGATCGTGACTCGATCTTGACCCAGACTTAATCCTATTAGGCTGGTCAATTTAAGCATTGTTGATCCCATCTAACCAACTCTTGATTCGGTTTGATCAACCGCTTAGACCTAATTGAGCTACCCAAGCCCGAACCCAGTATTATGAATATGTCTTAGATCTGAAATTCTCAATTTTAGACCTAATTAATATTTCATAAACTTAATTCTTAATTAAGTAGGGTTCATAAACAAAATATGCACAATAAATCCTAGGGTTTCAGGATCTAGGGTTTTGCAGAAAGTAAGTTTTTGGGTTTCTGATTAAGGACGAACACGCAGCACCCCTACACATCATAAGAACACCCCATCGAATGGGAAGAGAGGGCCTTTAAACCCTTCTTTATTCTTATGACCGGACGGCCAAGAGGAACGCCTTAATCAGGAACATTCAATACTACAAAACAATATCAGATCTATATCATATATCTCATATATAAAGTAGATCTAATCATGGCATATTTTGCATACATCTCATGTATCAATCATGCATATTTTTTAGATCTAAATTATCTCATAATAATCTAAAAAATTAAGATTTAAATTGATCATATCAAATAAAATTCTAATCTAGACCTAATTATGTAGAACTATTCTACAACTAGTCTAGACATGCAATCAATCATATCTCATATGAATAATTAAAATTTAAATAATTTTATTTTTTATTTTTTAGATGTTATTATAATATTTATAATATCAAAAAATAGTAAATAAATAGATCTAAAAATTATTTTTAATCAAACAAAAATTATGATCAAACTGCAAGACTATTCTATAGAACTATTCTATTCCTAGAACTAGTCATGCATATCTTCTAATCTTAGATCCTAAATTAATTTAATTTTAATTTTTTTAATTTTTTGATTTTAGATCTGATCATATCTCATGTGACATCTAAAATTACTAATTAAAATAAATTTAAAATCAGATCTAAATTTAATTAGAACCATGGCTCTGATACCAGTTGAAGAAAAATCCTGATTTTTCAAATCAGGTTCGTTTAGATCTGATTGGATCGAGAGGCATATTTCAAAATTTTTTTTCTCATATATAGATTAGATATAACACTTTTTAGATCTAATTTATAATTTGATAATTAAATAAAATAAAATTAAATTAATTCTAAATTAATTTTTACCTTGATTTTGGGTAATCTGATTATCCGTTGATGATCCTGCGGAAGCTCTAAGGTTCTGGATCTAGCCATGCAAGCGCCTGGCCTCTATCGGTATCTACTCAGGCTGGATCTAGAGATCTTCTCCTTTTCTTTCTTGTCTCCAAAAATTAGATCTAGATCTAATTTGGAGGATATTCAAAACTCCTTTTGAAGATCAGCAGTCGTCCTTTGCAGCAGTGCAGCCTTCTTTCTTTTTCATCAGCCTTTTCTTGCTTGAACTCGCACCTAATCAGAAGAACCCAAAACTTTCTTGGGCATGGAGAGGAGGGAGAGGGCCAGATGGTGGCATGGAGAAGGGAGAGGGACAGCCTTTGGGGCATGGGCTAAGATCAACTTATTAAAATCTGAGTTGGGCACAGATAGGGTCTTATTTATAGATTCTGCTGCGCCATGCAGTGTTGCATCACCCCAACCAATCACGTTGCTTTCGTTCTGAAATCAGATCTAAATCTGATTGGTGGGAGATAGAGACCCACTGGATTCCATCCTTAGAGTGGTGCCTAAGACCAGTCAAAGTCTATAGGTGAGGGTCACCTAGTTTGGAATCCAATAAGGTAGACCTGGAGTCCCATCCGTATGGGACTCCAGGCATCCCTATCCAACTTGGGTGCACGCCATCCTAGGCGTGCACCCCCTTCATTGCCAATTTCTAGAGAGGGGATAAGGCCCCATATCTAGCTCTCCAATAAGGTGCATGACACATGGGTCAAGATGTCCAAGGGTCAAAGGTCAAGTGTTTGACCTAAGTCAAAGTATAAGAATTAGCAGGTGATGAAAAATGGCAGGTGTTGTCTCAAATTTATCTTCATAAATTAAGACAACCTTTTCTGACTTGGACAAGCTCCAGTCAGACCAGGTATGAAGGATATCTGAGTGAGCACAAACTCATTTGGCTCAGTCGAGATAACTTTTTAATGATAGAAAAAGAAGAATGTTAGGCTCAATCGTGTGCTAGCATGATTTTCTTGAACCTAATTGAATCTAATTCAAATCAATTGAACTGGGTTAGTTCAATTGATGATATCCAGATCCAAACCCTTGTTTGTGTGACCCAGTTAGGTTTCAGTTCTGTATGGTAATGGGATATGTCATGATCTCTATCATCGACATCATCGAAACTCCTTTCGATGGATCAGAACTCTTCTGATTCAGACAACTAGAATGATCGATCATCTAAATCATTCTAATTGCTCCCAAAATCCACCAGTGACACCTAGCAGTATATGGTGGCAACCCATCAAACTAAAAATGCGAACCTCTCGGTGCAGCTACTTATGTGATTAAGTTCTTCTATCTTGAGCCCCGATCAGATTAGGGTTAAGGTGAACTCGTCAAACCCTAATTTCTATCATATGATTTAATCATTCGATTCAAGTCCAATGTGAAAACCTTAATAGAAACTCTTTCTATTATTTCACTCTCTCTGCCATGGCCATGGGCTTATGGACTTGATTCTCATGATCATCATAGGGCTGCTCCTCATCCACCGAGGTAGATAGATTCCATCTTGGTGCAATCCAATTCCTACAATGAACATGCTATAGCCAACATACACCTCAGGATTTCGAATGGCTAGGAGACCGAGTCATGGTGTAGTCAAACTATAATACTCTCAAGGTGAACTGTCGATGCACCTCATATCAAAGAACCAGACACACCACTGTAGCGTTGAGTCAGTCATCGACGAGAAGGTAGACTTTCTTATGACTACTTAAGGTGGTCACGCTCAGTGCCCTCATTCTCTAACGAGTACCTATACTCTCACTCCGATGTCTCTACACTATAGACTTAAGACTCATCTACTACAAAGAATCGATTATACACTAATCTTTTGGATCAATCATCATCCTCATGATGATCCTATGGTCAGGAGCACTTTATGAGTTAATAATGAAAATTCTTGTCTTAAATTTTCAACTCTTGGAATAAGAATTATCATTACCATTAACTCAAAGGATGTATCATAGACACTAAATACACTTATGTAATAGAAAATAATCTATTTTATTATTTATAGTCAAAATTATAATTTTGTCCTTAGAAGTGTACTACAAGTGTCAGCCAATTCTGGCTTCTAGGGCACACATCTCTAACACTAGTTAGGTTCAGTTCGATATGGTAATAGGATACGTTGTGATCTCTATCATCAACATCATCGAAATACCTTCCGATGGATTAAAACTTTTCTGATTCAGACAACTAGTATGATCGATCATCCAAATCATTCTAATTGCTCCCAAAATCCACCAATGACACCTAGTAGTACATGGTCGCAATCCATCAGAACTAAAAATGAACCTCTCGGTGCAGTTACCTATGTGATTATGTTTCTCTATCTTGAGCCCCGATCGAATTAGGGTTAAGGTGATCTCGTCAAACCTTAATTTTCATCATATGAATTAATCATTTGATTCAAGTCCAATGTGAAAACCCTAATAGAAATTCTTTCTACTATTTCACTCTGTCATGGCCATGTGCTTATGGACTTGATTCTCATGATCATCATAGGGCTACTCCTCATCTACTGAGATAGATAGATCTCCTATCGGTGCAATCCAATTCCTATAACGAACATGCTATAGCCAATATACACCTCAGGGTTCTGAATGGCTAGGAGATTGAGTTCTGGTGTAGTCAAACTATAACACCCTCAAGGTGAACTATCGATGCACTTCAAGTCAAAGAATCAGACACCCCACTGTAGCTTCGAGCCAATCATCGACGAGAAGGTAGACTTCCTCATGACTGCTCGAGGTGGTCATGCTCAGTGCCCTCATTCTATAAAGAGTACCTATATTCTCACTTCAGTGTCTCTACACTATAGACTCAAGACTCATCTATTCCAAAAAAGCGATCGTACATCGACCTTCTGGATCAATCATCATCCTCATGATGATCCTACGGTCGAGAGCATTTTATGAGTTAATAATGAAAATTAATGTCTTAAATTTTCAACTCTTGAAAATATGAACTATCATTACCATTAACTCAAGGGATGTATCACAGACATTTTTAAATACACACTATGATAGAAAATAATCCATTTTATTATTTATAGTTCAAATTATAATTTTATCCTTAGAAGTGTATTACAAGTGTCAGTCAATCTAGCTTTTAGGGCACACATATCTAACATTTGATATGTGCGAGTATTTGGTGATCTGACTGTAGTAAATAAATGATGTTATGCATGCAAAAATAAAAAGAAGAAGAACTGACAAGGCGATTACCTTGAGGAAGATCCCAAGAGAATCCCAGATGAGCTGCGTATGGTCAAGATCGGCCATCTGGTCTACCACCTTGGGCATGGCAAACATGTCAGTTAGGTCCTGGATGATTTTTGGATTACCAAAAGGGTGTTCTCTCGGATTATCGCTATCATCGTTGGATCCACCAAGGCACGCCTTGCAGAGCACCTTCATGATGACCTTCTTCCCCTTTTTCTTCTCCCCTTCTTTCCTTCGAGTGGGAGGATGCAGAGCTAGGTCTTTAGCTGGGAGGCTCAAAGATGATGGAGTCATGGAGCCCCCATCAATAGAGCCGAACTCGACGGCAGGGATGACTTTGGTGTCTTGGGTAGCTGCAGAGACCTCGACGGCAGCAGTGGGGGTCGTAGAGCTTGGAACATTGACCTTCACTTTCTTTGAGCTTTCACCAGATGCCTTTCCTTTCCTCTTCGGGGAATGAAGCTCCTTGGTAAGCATTTTGACCACCTGGGTGTCCATCTCTGCAATAAAGAAGGAATCACAGTTAGCAACTTATGCATACAAAATCTTATAAAAATTTGCAAAGAAGAAAAGTATACCTGCAGGATTGAGGGAACTCAAGCCCACGTTGAACAGAGTATGTTCTTTCAAAAGTTCAAAAAAAAGAGGAGCCCAGTAGGTCATAAGTTTATTAATAGAGTCAAGGTCGCTCCTATCTAAACTAGGTGCTCGACAGACAGACTCTCTAAGAAGACCTCAAGGAGGAAGCACAAGTTGCAGGGTTGGACAATGTATGAAGAAATACCTCTCCTTCCAATTATGGATGGAAGAAGGGGCACCTTTCAATAATCCCTTCTTACCGAACTAGGGAGAGAAGTACCACCAGTTCTTTGCAGAAGGATGGCGTTCGAAGGTATAGTAACTTCTGAAAAGCAAAATGGTTGGGTGGACTTTGGCCAGGTGGCAAAGTGAGAGAAATTCAATCAAAAACTTAAAAGAGTTTGGCACAATGAAAGCTAAGGAGATGTTTAAAAAATGAAAAAGTGTAATTATGAAAGGTGGAAGGAGAAGTCTTAGTCTGGCATGAAGAGCTTCTAAGTATAGGTAAAATAGGCTAGGCGGAGGAGTACAAGCCTGGTCATTGGGTCTTGAGAGTTCTAGTTCATATTTTGGGGAGACCCCATATTGAATCCTAGTTAATGAACGATCGTCTGGGTTAAGGTATAGGGGATCGTGCCCAGTGCGAAGGTCTGATGGGACAAACTTCAATGGTCATTCTTGTCCGTAGGATCAGGGTTTCGAAAGGTCGAATTGGATGAACTCCAAGAATAGGCAGATTGAGAAGTTCTCAAAGATATTTGGATTAAACGAACACCAAAAAATTTCTAAAAAATCAAGAAAATAAGGAGTGAAATCTTCTTGAATAAACCAAAAGGACGAAATGCAAGAGACACCAAAGTAATTGAAAGAAAGGTTGTAAAACTAACCTAGATCGATCGAGAAGGGCAACGAGACAACTGGCATGACAGAAATTGAGTAGGAAAGCACTCACGAGCAACAAAAATAGAGAAGAAAATCAGAGAACTCTCGAGCATGAAGAAGGACACCAGAGGAAGAAAGAGAAGAGTTTGTATAGGAGTGAAGATCTTGGGAGAAGAAAATGGACTTAAATATCTTGCAAGGCTCGAGATGGTTATGATGGCAGGTCGTCTTCGATCGATCTATGATTGACATGTGTTCCACTCATCATGGCATGCAGCTGATGGCTGATAGAATTTTAATAGTGCCGTACGTGGAGCAGAATCCCAGTGGGAGTCTCAAAAATTATCTTTTCAGATCACTTTGTATTTAAGAAACTTTGGCGCCAGCACAATAAGTGCCAGGACCCTCCATTCAGTGAGCGTGGAACCCAAGAAAGAACTTCAATAGTTGCCTTTTTCATACTCTCTTCTCTCGAAACTCGAACTCGAAAGTAGGAGGGCTATTATTGGGGTTGAACCAGCTCCTGCCGAAGTTCAACTTGGTGTCTTGTCTCAAGATAGGCCGGACTTCCTCCAGCTAGACTCCTTCTAGTCGGACTCCCTCAAGACGGACTTCTTCCAATCGAACCCCCTCCAGTCAGACTCCTCTAGTTAAACTCCTTCTTGACTCCCTCTAGTAGCCTAACGGGCTCGTTCCAATTGAACTTTCCTCTGTCCATGGAAGAACCTTAGCATCAATTCTTGATACAGCCAATATCAGTCAACACTTAGATGATATCGGAGGCATCTAAACTTCAACTGTTAAATTTCAACAGACTGGCACGTCACAACAATGGACACAACCCTCCATAATAAACTTCACGTGGCCTCGAATGGCCACTATCAGGCAGTTATGGTTGTCACCATCAGTTTGTTACAAGCTCTATCTATATAAGGGATCCTCTAGATATGTTTTCTTTTTAAGCTAAAAACTCTATTTCAATTTCTCTGAGAACTCCATTTCTGTTGGCCAAAAAAGCTGACTTGACCGTTTGAGGGTCCTATCAGAGCCACTATCCTCTACTCTGGCCAAGACTTTATTTTGCAGGTTATCGATGATGACCTCATCTTCTCCAGCTCCAGCATCATCCAGCATCAACCAGATTATACACCAACAAAAAGAATTACCATAATTCTGCTAGAGATGGATTCGAAATTTTAGAATATTTTTAATTAATTCAAAAATCATAATTAATTAAGTATTTATCTTTTTTATTTAATTTACTAAAATCTCCATCAATTTTCTTTAATTTACTACTTTAATTTTTTATTTTTAAAAATTAATTTAAAATTTTATTTTTTTAATTGAACATAACTCAGTCTTCAATCTTCAAGAAAATTGACATCCAACTCACCACTATCATAATTAATCGTAAGATCAATTCTAATTATTATTTGTTGTTGTAATGACAAGCATCATATTTTTGATGTCGTTGTCAAGGATTGTAGCATGATTGCTTCAACTAAATAAAAATTAATTAATTAATTTTAAAAAATAAGAAAAAAATTATTTTTTTTAAATTTTATCTAGTTATTACTACCTTTCATTACTGATTTATTGTTATCTATAATTTAGATTAATTTATTATTTTTTAAGACTTAATCCCTTGAATTTACTTTCTTTTGCAAAATCATACAATAAAAAACTAAAAAAATATCTATAAAAAGATAAAATCATAAATCTTAAAAAATCACCGACATCTCATGATACTTAATTAATCTAGCATAACCATAGATATAATATAAAATTAATTTTTAACATGTTTGGATACCTTGCTTTATTTGCATTGCATATTCATAATACACCTTATGGGCACTATCCATTAAGTAAGATAAGGTGGAGATTTAATCATGCTTTCTTAGCCCATAAACTAACATCCTTCATATTGCATTAGCCCAGATCTTAATTTAAAATTAATTAGACATTGGCCCTAGGATATTCGAGCTCAATAGGATAAGAAAGTCCTAGAGTTAGATCAAGTTTGAATTGGTTAATTACTTCGTATCTAAGTCAAGTTGTTTAAAGAAGGTGGTTTTCAATTGGTTCTATTATCTGATCTGGATAGCTCAATTGGTATCTAAGAAAAGCAACAAGCAAGAAACCTTCCACATCTTACACTTAGCTGGCCGAGTCAGTTAGCCAATTTTGAACTTGGAGTGCTCAAAGACGTTTTTGGAATAGTTAGGAGCTATCTAGATCTAGGTTAACCCTAGGATAGAGAGTCTATGCTTGCTTAACTTGTTTATCATTACAAGTCAAACCCTAATTAAAACATTCTCCTCTATCATCTCTAGATCTAGGACTCTTTAGGACTCTCATCTTTAGAATTCTCTTTTTATTTTTTCTTCTCACATATATTAAAAAATAATAATAATATAAAAAATTAAAAAGAAGAAAAATTATTATATAAAAAATATAGAGAATATAGCAAATTATCCACTTTCTTCTTGGAAAAGGAAACCTAGACGTTTAGTAAGAATAAATCAAAACCCTACCCTTGACCAAGTAGCCAAGGAATCCACTATGGATTGTGAACCTCCGGTGTTAATAGACCTTTGCTACCTAGTGGGCTCAGCCCAACCATCCTGTATTCAATTATGTCAGACTGATGCAATCAATTTTGAAATTAAATCTCAAATCATCAATATGCTTCCTAAATTCACTAAGATTGAAGATGCATATATTTTCATTAGAGAATTTGAGGAAGTATGTGACACCATGAGGATACATCAACTCTATGAAGATGCTATTAAACTTAGGTTGATTAATTTTGCCCTCAAGAAAAATGCTAAAAAATGGCTATATAGTTTGTCCAATCACTTGATCACAACATGGGATAGCTTTGTAAAAGAATTATTGAGAAAATTCTTCCCACATCACAAAATAGCCAAGTTAAGAAATGAAATTGATCAATTTTATCAATTAGTGGATGAGTTATTCTGGAAATGTCTAGACCATTTTAAGAACCTCTTGAGCCAATGCCCACATCATGGGATAGAAATATGGAGGTTGTGTTAAATTTTTCTATGAAGGTTTAGAACCAAATTCTAGAACTATGCTAGAGTCAACGTGCCAGGGCTAATTCATATATAAGGAAGCTAATGAGGCCTGACAATTTTTAGAGGATCTAGTAGAAAAAAATCTACAATGGGAGGCAATTAGGGAAATAGACAAACCCACACCAAGAAAAGGAGGGATGCACCATGTCCAAACTTTTCTAGCTGAATTTGCAAGCCTAGTCGGTAGAGTTCAGGCCTTAGAATTACAATGATCAGCTAATATAAACCAAGTATCTACTTTCATGTGTAATGACTGCAGTGCACTAAACCATGTCATAGAGAAATGTCCAGTCCTGATGAACCAGATTGATAATGATTATGCATAGGTGAATGTAGCCTATCAAAGACTTACCAATGATTCTTATGGATCAACCTATAATCCAGGATAGAGAAACCATCCAAACTTTTCTTGGTCACAAAATACTAATTCGAGTAACTCTAATCAACAATCCAATTTTTCATGGCCACAACGATCAAATTCAAATAGATCTATTGTCAATCAATCATATTCAAGGCCCAATCAACCATTGAACAATCTAAATGACTAAAGACTTAAATCTTCAGAAAAAAACTTAGAAGCCATGATACAATCATAAAATGATCTTATTAACCAACTTACGAATTCAAATTCTCAAGCCATAAATTCAAATTTCCAAGCCATTCTCATCTAGAAATGTAGTTAGGTCATTGAGCCATAGCTCTTAATAAAAGAAAAAAGGGTAAATTACCAAATCAATCTGAGGCTAACCCTAGAACCCAAAACAATCAAAAACCTCAACAAGGAGCCCATATTAATCAATTAAATGCTATCCATACTCTAAGATCTGGAAAATAAATAAATAACCATGGGTGTACACTTGAAGCACCAGAAGAAGGAATAAAAGATCCATAATCTGAACCAATATCTTAATAGAGCCAATCTAAAAAACTTAAAGAAACAAAACCTGATTCACCAGTAGAGCCAACACCAGAATTAGTTGGACCAATACCCAAGATTGTAGCACCCTTTCCTAAAAGACTTAAGTCTAATCAAAACTTAGCCTAACTAGATCAAATTTTGGAGGACTTTAAACAACTTAAAGTAAATATTCTTTTATTAGATATAATTCAATAAATTCCATTATATGTTAAATTTCTTAAGGACCTATGTACTAGAAAAAAGACTACCAATATACTAAAGAGAGCCTTTCTGGCAGCTAGTGTGAGTTCATACTTATCAAACTAAGTGCCAGTGAAATACAAAGATTCAGGGTCTTCCACTATTTCTTGCATCGTAGAAAAAACCCTCATTAATAAGGCTCTATTAAACTTAGGGGCCTGTGTCTATATACTACCTTATTTAGTTTTTGAAAAATTAGAGTTGGGAGAATTAAAGCCTACAAGAATGACTTTACAATTAGCAAATCGATCTTTGAAAGTACCAAAGGGAATGGTAGAGAATGTATTAATTAAGGTTAGTGATTTCATCTACCCAACAGACTTTATGATTTTAGAAACTGAACCTATAATAAATCTAAATGGCCACATCTTAGTTATACTAGGTAGACCATTTCTAGCCACAGCCATTGCCCAAATCAACTATTGAAGTGGTCTAATAAAACTTTCTTTTGATAATATGACCATAGATCTAAATATTTTTAATCTATCTAAAATAAATCAAGCAAGTGACCTTAACTTGATACAGGACAATGTTTGTGAACTTATTGACCTAAGTGATGAAAAATCTGATATGAAACTATGGACGAATCAAAACTATGAAGAATTTGAAGAGGTCAATAATTTAGCTTCAGTCAATATGGTACTTAGATGGGAACCTCCAGTTGAACCATTGTCTAGATCATTAGTAAAGGAAACACCCAAGTTAGAATTAAAAACCCTCCCCAAACACCTAAAATATGTATACTTAGGTCCATCAAAAATCTTGCTAATTATTATTTTAGCAGATCTAGACCCTATACAAGAGAGAGAATTATTAGCTATCCTTAAGGAAAATAAATAAGCATTAGGATGGACCATGGCTGATTTAAAAGGAATTAGTCCCTCGATTGTTCCATATAGAATTCATCTATTAGAGGATGCTAAGCTAAAAAGAGATACTCAAAGAAGACTTAACCCAGCCACGAAAGAAGTTGCAAAGAAAGAAATAGTAAAACTCATTGACAATAGAATAATATATCCAATCTCAGATAGTTCATGGATAATTCCAGTATAAGTGGTACCTAAGAAGTCAGTAGTTACTGTAGTCCAAAACGATCATAACAAATTAGTTCCAATAATAGTTAAAAGCAGATGGAGGGTCTGCATTAATTACAAGAAATTAAATATAGCTATCCGAAAGGAACATTTTCCTCTAACCTTCATAGACCAAATGTTAGAAAGACTAGACTAGTTAGGCATGACTTTTATTATTTTTTGAATGGATCCTCGGGATACAACCATATTTCTATAGCCCCTAAGGATTAAGAAAAGACTATCTTTACCTATCCATATGAAACTTTTGCCTACAAATGCATGCCCTTTGGATTATGTAATGCACCAACTACTTTTCAAAGGTGCATGACTACTATTTTCTATTAGAATTTCATGCCTCAAATTTGGTCCACAGCAAAAAAAGAATTAGTTTTCAGTACAATGGTCGACTCTGATATGCAGTCGAGATGGCTTGGATTGAGATCGAGCCAGCTCGACTGGGATTGAGATCGAGCCAGCTCAAACCCCGATCGAGCTGGCTCTTTCAGAAAGATGACAACAAGAGTTTGAGCGAGATGCAGTTGAGCCAGCTCGACCCCTGACCGAGCGGGCATGATAGAGGTGAACAGAACATGATGAGATTTTTTCTGTTTGGACTCGAATTATGATTAATCCAAGGGGTCTACGAGAGTTGCACATGGACCATAGCATCCAGCGGCCATGGAGGGTTGCGGTCATGATCTGAAGATCCAAAAATATTCTAAGACTCCATCAAGGACATGTTCATCATATTAGGAGAATGAGCCCTGTTAGGACTCTTGTGAACTACTGAGAAGAGGATTCTCATCCTATTTAAAGGGCTAAGGTATTGTGGAGTAAAAAAAGATGGTGTGTGTGGCGTGAGAGGCACATAGAGAGGCTCAGATAGCCTTCGAAAAAAAAAAATGGTAGAGCATCGAGTATGTGCAGCCTGTAAGAGAGAGAAGCAACAGGTGCATAGCATTCAGCAAGGAGGCTATCAGTGCAGAGCATCTTGTAGCTTCTGTGGGTCTCCTTAGGATTCTAAGAGAGCTTTTATGAGGATAGCTTCTATTTGAAAGAGATTTATGTATGATGAGTTTAGAGTGGATGTTTTTCTCTTGTACCTATTTTTCTCTTTCATAGTGAGCTTTGCATACCCCATGAAGGTGAGCTTTTAGGCTGATCCATGTGCTTGATTATTTTCATATTTTATTTTTTTTCTTTCTTTCATAATAATTTGATACTAGATCCTTAACAAGTGGTATCAGAGTAGCTGATATCCCAATAGTTTAGTATCAGAGCGAGTTGATACCACAATAATTGATATCAAAACTAGATAGTACTAGAGCATAGATTGTAGCAGTGGATAGAGATTGAAGAATATGAATAAGACAAGCATAATCAAGATGGAGATCAATAGGTTTGATGAGAAGGACAAGTTCTCCTTATGGCAAACAAGGATAAAGGACGTCCTCATTCAACATGGGTTGATCGATGCTCTCTTGTATGACGAGATGCTAGCCACCATAGAGGTGAAGGATTGGATGTGGATCTAGATGCAGGTGGTGAGCACGATCTGCTTGTACCTAGCAGATGATGTGGTGATCCATATAGTTGGCAAGACTTTTTCAATGGTGCTGTGGTCGAAGCTCGAGGAGTTATACATGGCAAAGTTGCTCATCAATACGCTATTTCTTTAGAAGTAGTTCTACTAGCTATGGATGGACAAAGGCCAGTGCATTCAAGTGCATCTATCCAATTTTTAGAAGATTCTCACCAACCTCCTCGGTGTTGGTGAAAAAGTTGAGAAGAAGATCAGGGCATTGGTCTTGCTAGCATCGCTACCCCCTTCGTATGAGTCCTTGGTAGCTGTTCTTCTAGTTGAAAAGAGCACCATCAAGATGGATGAGATCACTATAGCGATACTTCAGAATGAGGTTCTTAGGAGGGAGAACCCAGCTTCGAGCTTAGATGGTGTCATCTCAACTTTGGAAGATTTTGGAGGAGCAAGAGGCAGTAGATGGAGCAGTAGAGGATCGCGAGAAGGATGATCCAGATCCAAGATGATGGATCCTAGTAAGATTAGATTCTATAAGTGCGACGGGTTAGGGCATCGAGTTAAGTATTGCCCATAACTCAAGGATCGGATGAGGGCTACTATAGTGATGGCCAGTAATGAGACAGAGGATGATGTTCTTGAGATATCTGATGAGGTATCTAGTTCTTTCCAGTAGTGAATTTTAGATTCTGCATGCACATATCATGTTTATTGCAAAGAGGAGCAGTTTGACTTTCTAGAGAGTGGTGAGGGCACTGCTTATCTGCTAGGTAGATCGAGCTATGCGATCAAAGGCATCGAGATGGTTAGCTAAAAGACACGTGATGGTGTAGTGAGAAGATTGGGGGAGGTCCGATACATACCTAATTTTAGGTGAAATCTTATCTCACTAAGCAGACTGAATTCAAATGGCTATAGGTGGGTAGCTGGTGATGAAATCCTGAAGATTATGCATGATGATAGGATGATATTGGAGGGAAAGAAGAAGACAAGAGAACATTACTATCTGACAGAAAGCCTAGTGCGAGGTGGAGCTTTAAGAGCTAGAGGAAGTCTAGTGCGAGGTAGAGCTTCAGGTAGAGATGGATCGAGCACAAGATGAGAGACTCGGGAGGACGAGAGGCAACATTGCAAAGTAAAGTTTCTATTATTGTAGGAGAATTTTTCAAGCAGTGCATGCACATATCATGTTTATTGCAAAGAGGAGCAATTTGACTTTCTAGAGAGTGGTGAGGGCACTGCTTATCTGCTAGGTAGATCGAGCTATGCGATCAAAGGCATCGAGATGGTTAGCTAAAAGACACATGATGGTGTAGTGAGAAGATTGGGGGAGGTCCGATACATACCTAATTTTAGGTGAAATCTTATCTCACTAAGCAGACTGAATTCAAATGGCTATAGGTGGGTAGCTGGTGATGAAATCCTGAAGATCATGCACGATGATAGGATGATATTGGAGGGAAAGAAGAATACAAGAGAACATTACTATCTGACAGAAAGCCTAGTGTGAGGTGGAGCTTTAAGAGCTAGAGGAAGTCTAGTGCGAGGTAGAGCTTCAGGTAGAGATGGATCGAGCACAAGATGAGAGACTCGGGAGGACGAGAGGCAACATTGCAAAGTAAAGTTTCTATTGTTGTAGGAGAATTTTTCAAGCAGATCTCAAGTCAGGAGGATTATAACCATTGATGGAGGTGGGATCGAGCAGCCTAGCTCAACTCCCATGTTTGCCCATCCATGACCAGTAAGCGTGCCCCAGGGCATGGAGGCGAGATGGATCATAAGCTCTCAAAGTCAGGTGGAGGTCAAATATCGAGTCAAGATGGAGATTGTTAGAATTTGATGCCTCAAATTCGATCCATAGCAAGAAGAGAATCAATTTTCAGTATAACAGTCGGGTCAGTTCTGATATGCAGTCGAGCTAGCTTGGATTGAGATCGAGTCGGCTTGAACCATAGTCGAGCCAACTTTCTTAGGAAGATGACAATAGGAGTTCGAGTGAGATGCAGTCAAGCCAGCTCGACCCCTTATTGAGCCAGCTCGACGGAGGCGAACAGAACATGATGGGGTTTTTTTTCTATTTGGACTCAAATTATGATTAATCTAAGGGGTCTATGAGAGTTGTCCATAGACCACAGGATCCAGTGGCCATGGAGGGTCGCGGTCATGATCTGAAAATCAAGAAACATTCTAAGACTCCATCAAGGACATGTTCGACTCATATTAGGAGAACGAGCCCTATTAGGACTCCAATGAACTGCTGAGAAGAGGATTCTCATCCTATTTAAAGGGCTGAGATGCTGTGGAGCAAAAGAAGATGGCACATGTAGCACGAGAGGCACGTAGAGGGCTCGAACAGTCGTCGAGAGGAGCTTGGTAGAGTGCCAAGTACATGTAGCCCATGAGAGACAGAAGCAATAGGTACATAGCATCCAATGAAGAGGCTATGAGGGTAGAGCATCTTGTAGCTTCTATAGGTCTCCTTGAGATTCTGAGAAAACTTTTATGAGGGTAGCTTCTAGTTGAGAGAGATTTATATATGGTGAGCTGAGAGTGGGTATTCCCCTCTTGTACCTATTTTTCTCTTTCATAGTGAAGCTTTGCATGCCCCATGGAGGCGAGCCTTTAGGCTGATTCATGTACTTGATTATTTTCTTATTTTATTTCTTTCTTCTTTCTACTATAATAATTTGGTACTAGATCCTTAGCAAGCAGTTTCAGAGTAGTCGATATCCTAATAGTTTGGTATCAGAGCAAGTTAATACCATAATAATTTTTTAGATATGGTTGAAAGGTTTCTTGAAATTTTCATGGACAATTTTTCATCTTTGGATCTACCTTCATTGATTATCTTTATCATCTTAAACTAGTCTTAGAAAGATGTAAGGAAAAGCATCTAGATTTGAATTGGAAAAAATGCCAATTTATGGTTAAGGCATAGTTCTTGGTTATGTAATTTCAAAATGAGGTATTAAAATGGATAAAGCCAATGTAGATTTAGTTGAAAACCTTTCACTATCAAAATCAGTAAAAAAAATTAGCTCTTTCCTTAGACATGCTAGTTTCTACAGGCAATTTATCAAAAATTTTAATAAAGTGGCTCAGCCATTAACTAACTTACTAGCCAAAGATGTCAAATTTGATTTCACACTTGAATATCTTGAGTCCATTGAAAATTTAAAGAAGGAATTAACTTTGGCTCCAATTATTCATCCACCCATATGGACTCAACCTTTTGAGCTCTTGTACGATACATCTGATCATGCAATAACAGCTGTTCTAGGTCAAAAGATTGATAAGCTACCTCAAGTAATCTATTATGCTAGCAGGACCTTAAATGAAGCACAGCTTAATTACTCAACCACCAAAAAGAAATTTTTAGTTGTAATATTTGCATTAGAGAAATTTAGATCTTATTTAGTGGGATCTTATGTAAATATCTATATTGATCACTCAGCTATTAGGCACTATTGGTGCAGAATTTGGTTGATATCAGAACTGGGCTAGAGTTAAAGAGGATGAGGTCACCTCTGGTGACCTATAAGATAAGTCCTGACTAGAGTGGGGGGTGGCTCCAGCAAGACTCTCCAACGATCAAGTCAGCTCTTCTGGCTAACAAAAATGGAGCACTTAAGAAATTAAAGCAGAGTGTAGAGCTTAGAGAGAAAATGCATTTGGAGGATCTTTTATATAGACGGAGCTCGTAACAAACTGATGGTGACAGTCGTAACTACCTGGTAGTGGGCTATTCAAGACCATATGGAGTTTGTTAAAGGGGCGATATCTATTGTCATGATGTGCCAGTCTATTGAGATTTAATAGCCAAAGTTCAGATAGAATAGACATTGGCAGTGAAGAGCTTCAAATCATGATAGTTCTAGAGAAGTATAGATTTCTCTAAGGTCATTTGCATGTAGGTTGGTTTGTGTTGAGTCAGAAACTGAATTTGCATAGACAACGAGGTCCTTCAGGGCAATCATAAGAAGTTCGACTGGAAGGATCTTGTCTAGCGACCGCGAGAAAGTTTGACTGGAGATTTCAAGATGACTTGCATGAATAATTTGGAGACGAGGTCCTTCCATTTATTCTGACTTGCACACCTGAGATTCCAAATTCAACAAGGTTGAGATATGCTACTCTCAGTAAGCTGTAGGAGTTCGTCTAGGGGAAGCTCTACCAGTCTATGATTCCTATCATAAGATTTAGTTTGCGACAGTGAGACTTGTCTTGAAGAAGATTTGATTGGGAAGGAGTTCGGCTAGATTCAAGATTGGCCAAATCAGGCTGTGTAGGGATTGAATGCTTAGTCACTTACTTAGATGATTGCTTTCACTACTTAAGCTCATCCGAAAAGAGTTCAATTGGAGCTAGCCGCTTATGAAGGAATTTGGCTACCCTCATATCATGTCACCGAATAGAGTTGGACCGATTGGGTTCTGCTACTCAAGCTTTACTGTTAAGTGAAAAATAATCATTTTTACTATTCAAGCTTATCTGAGTGAGGGCTACAATGCTTTATGGGCTCTGGGATTTGCTTGTGCAATCTAAAGGATCAGCTAGTGGGTTGAAGATTGACCATCGTGGGACTTCCTTGGGACTAGGTACAAGGTCGAACTTCAGTAGGAGTAGTTTTAATCCTAATAATAGTCCTCCTACTTTCGAATTTGAAGTTTGAAGGAAGTATAAAGAACAGCGACTACTGAAGTTCTTTATTGATTTTTCACGCTCGTAGGATGTAAAGTTTTGGCATTTATTGCACTGGTGCTGAAATTTCTTCAATACAAGACGATCCAAAAAGACAACTTGTCGAAACTCTCACCAAAGCTTTGCCCAATGTACGGTGCAATTAAGGATCTGTCAGCTATCAATCCTCTATCATGGTGAGTGGGATGTTGGAAAATGTGTCCTAAAGTCAATCATCTAAGTAGTAGATGATTGAAATTAGTGTATAAATTATCTAATAATAATAGTTATTTGGCAGATTTATCATAAAAGTTCTATCTTTCTTAAACGAACTCCTAAATTATGATGAAGTACTTAGAACCACAATCAATCAATAAGGAAGGATTTATCGAATGGATCTTAAACTGTTCATGAATAAATGATAAGTTATCAATAAGGATGATAACATATCGAGTGTAGGTTGCTGTAAGCCATATGCATTGGTTATCCACATAATCAAGTGGTGTGAAGACACTGGTATGACATCCAAGTGAGATGTAGGAGTACATCTACACTGAACGTGATCAATGTAGCAGTCTACTATCAAGTGTAGCTAGCTAAGGATAATAGGTATAAGTGTTCCTTTGATCTGAGATAACCATGATGACTTGCAAGCAACTCACTGTACTTTGGTGTTGGACTGCCTGTATTTCTAATATAGATTTAGAAGATTTCTAGATCAGTCAAGTACTTTTAAAGTTAATGTGTGAGTCAAGATGGAATTGACTACTTTTGATTAACTTCAAGAAGAGAATGACTCGCTGTGTTTCAATTTAGCAAAATCTAGGCCTGGGTAATCCTCGTGAGGTGTTACCAATTCCTTGTTTCATTATCGTCCTTTTTAGATCTTTGAATATCTTCTTCACTTCTATGGTGCCGAACTCATTTAGGTTCATTATAGAATTTCTTTTCTTGTGTATCATGGCCAATGTCCAACCTACCATTTTTCTATTCCACAACATTTTCACTTTCAAACGTCATCCCATTGCCAATGATTGTTGGTATGTCTCTCTCTAGTTCGGTAAGAAGGGGCTGCTCAAGGGCACTCCTTCCATCCATAATTGAAAGAAAAAATTCTTCTTTGTTTCATGCCCCTCCTTAAAGTTAGGACTCCCTTCTTGAGGGGATATGAGAGACTCCATCCGTTAAGCCCCTGGGCTAAAGAAAGAAGATTGGGACTCGATCGATAAACTAAAGAACTACCAAGCTCTTCTGATTTTCAGACTCCTAGATGATTAGACTTTATTTAACCTCGATCTTTGTTCTCTAGATCTGATAGGTAGTGCCCGATAATTAGTCAATCATGCCTTATTTTTTCTTTTGACTTTAACTATTTCTATTGCAGAGATGACTCTGAAAGAATGGAACTGCTTGTCTAAAGAGATTAAGTTCCTTAAGAGAAAGGGCAGTTCTGTCAGAGAACCATCGAAGAAGGCTTATGTTGAAGAGTCGAGCCCGGCCATGCCGATCCAGGCCACGCCTATCCCAGAAACTATTGTGGTAGTGCCAAATCCTGCCATGCCCGATGAAGTTGCCCCCCCACACCTCTTGAGTAGGGAAAAGTTGTGGAAAAGAGGAAGAAAAAGGAGAAAAATGCCATTGCCAAGAAGGTCAAGAGAAAGGTTGGGCGCTCTTGCAGTGAGAGCTTCGGTCAAGAGCAGGATTCCTTGGACAATCGGAAGATCATCCACTCTTTGATGGAGGGCAGCATCCTCCCGCACTTCATCGATAAGATGATTCAAATGGAGAATGTGGAGAGGTTCGATGAATCCTTCACTGCTTATCTTGAGGTAATTGGTTTTTCTCAATCTTGATTAAATATCGAATATGCCTCTGAAGTTCTGACCTGATCTCCATTCTATAATTAGGGCACTGTTTGTTTGCTTACTCGAGGGTAGTGAATCTCTATTAGGCTAAGGGTTACTCGAGGGCACTGTTTGTCCTCCGGGAGGCTTAGGCGGAGATCGAGAAGGTTCAGGCCAAGGTCAATTGTTTGAATATGTCTTCAAAGTTTCAGTCTACAAAAGTTGAGCACCTTCAGGAGGCACTACGGAAGGAAGAAGAAGTAGTAGTAGGGCTAAAGGCTGTTTTGACTCTTGCAGAAGAGAAGAAGAAGAAGAAGATTGAAGAGGAGGTCGGTGTTGAGTGGGTGCAGGCTATTGAAGCCTTTAAGTCCTCCAAGGCTATGAAGGACATCAAGATTGCCTTCGCTAGGGAGGCCTTTCTAGAAGGGTTTGAGATTTGCATGAGGAGGGTCATGAAAAACTTTCTTGATGTGGACCTCGACCTTCTAACGGATGAGCCTGATGAAGAAGCGGGTCCCTCCAACGTCGGTGCCACCTCTCCCGCTACCGAACCTGCCCCTGAAGTTTTTGAACCTACAGCCATGGCCACTGAATCTACTCCCAAACTCGAGGTCATGGAAAATGCACTAACCTCTTTTGTTGCCATGCCACCCGAGGGTGAGAACTTTTGATGATTGTACTTTTCTTCTTTTCCTTCCAATGTACACAAACTATTTTGAGCAATGAGAATATATTTCTTTTCTTTATACTTATGTTGTGTTGTGTGTCATTCAGAATCCTTCTAATGATTGTAGTCCTGACCCATCATCTCTAGCTGAGGTCATGCCACTACCTTAGGATGATCCTCTAAGGTCCATAGTCAGAGACTTGAAAAAAGAAGTTCATCATTTAAAAAAGAAGTTGAAAAAGATGGAAGATGAGCTTCAAAACTTGAGAAAAGGTTGTTCAAAGTTGACGATTGAGATTACTCACTTATGCCAAGTGCATAAGAAGGATTCTATGGATTATATCAATAACAATGGCCATTTGATTGAAGAACTGAAATGGGCGAAGAAGCAAAGTAGCGAGAAAGCTTGGATTTTGACCGCCAAGGCAAGTTCTCTGGGCATCAAGCTGAAAGCCGCACAAGAGAAGATCCGAATACTTGAAGGAAGTTTGGCATGGTCCACCAATCAAACTGAGTATGGTTAAGATTGGTCGAAAAGGTTTTCCAAATTATAGGGCTAGTTACAAGCAGCTGAAGACTCATATAATGATTATAAGCTAGGTTGGTGTGGTCAAGTTGCCGACCTTCAACATAAACTCTGAAAGGCTGACGATGTGATTGCCCAACTTTGGCAGCAATTGTCAGATAGAGCTCAAGTCAACTCAAGTAGAGATTCATAAGAGATTCTCTCTTTGAGAGGCACTTTAGAGAGTCTATCCACCGCACATGAAAAAGACAAAATTGAGCTGTGTGAATTGAAGATTCAAATGGAGTATCAAAAGGACATCATGAAGGACACCAAAGCCGAGTCTGCAGTTCTAAGGAAGAGGCTGAGGGAGATGGAGGAGGAATCACGCAGATGGAAGAGGATGCTGAGGAAGAGTTTGGTGGCTCAACAGAGACTCAAGGAGGAAGTTGAAGGTCTGAAACTCTTCCTTACGATGGCTGGAGCTGGCAGTCCAAAGTCCAACCCCAAATAGAACTTCATCTCCATTTTTTCTTTTCCTCTTTCTTCTATTTTATATATATATATATATATATATATATATATATATATATATATATATATATATATATATATTTGAACTTAATTGGTCTTAGAGATCTTTGTACCAAACTTTGGTTCAATGAAATTGTGCTTCTATTTATTGATCTTCTTACGTTCCATTCAGATTCAGTACTTGTTATTCTCATGATTTCTACCTTGCATTTGATGTTGATGTTGCTTTGGAATGATGACCTCTATTTGATACTTAGTTGGCCTATCCCTCTTGTTTATAAACAAAGATCCTCTAGACTTTAGGAATTAGCTTTTCTTACTGCTTAGAAGCTGGGAGTTTTCGTACCCTTTGTGAGGGTCTTCATTCACATCAAAATAAGATCTTTCTCCTATTTTTGATGTAATTGACTTTCATCCCTATTAGGCCAAGGTTGTTCTCCTGATCCTGACCAGCTTGATCTTTTCCTCTATTAGGAAGAGGTTCTCCATCTATTCCTAATATGGTCATTAAGCCACTAAAAGGCCGTCAAAAGGACCTCTTCCTTTCTCCTATCTTAAACAACCAGAGGTCTTCATCTATGTTAGGATGAGGTTCTCCTTCTATTACTAACAAGATTGGTTTTTACCTTCATTAGGATGAGGTCCTCCTCTTATCCCTAATAAAGTTATTAGGAAATAGAAGAGCCATTTAAAGGCCCTCTTCCCTCCTTCTATCTCAAACAATAGGAGGTCTTTATCTACGTCAGGATGAGATTCTCCTCCTATTTCTGATATGGTTTACTTTTATCTTCGTTAGGATGAGGTCCTCCTCCTATCCCTAATAAAGTCATTGGGGCACAAAAGGACCATTGAAAGGGCCTCTCCTCTTCTCTTGTCTCAAATAATTGGAGGTCTTCATCCATGTCAGGATGAGGTTCTCCTTCTATTTTTGATGCGGTTGGCTTTTACCTTTGTTAGGGCGATATCCTCCTTCTATCCCTAATAAAATCATTGGGGC
This sequence comes from Cocos nucifera, assembly GCA_006176705.1. Lineage (NCBI taxonomy): Eukaryota > Viridiplantae > Streptophyta > Magnoliopsida > Arecales > Arecaceae > Cocos > Cocos nucifera. The sequence continues at coordinate 33,203 of QRFJ01001311.1, read as the reverse complement.
ACAAAAGGGCCATTGAAAGGGTCTCTCCCCTCCTTCTATCTTAAACAATCGAAGATCTTCATTTGTGTCAGGATGAGGATCTCCTTCTATTTCTGACATGGTTGGCTTTTACCTTCATTAGGATGAGGTTCTCCTCCTGTCCCTAACAAAGTTATTGGGATACAAAATGGTCATTGAAAGGGCCTCTCCCCTCCTCCTGTCTCAAGCAATCGAAGGTCTTCATCTATATCAGGATGAGGTTCTCCTCCTATTCCTGACACGATTGGCTTTTATCTTTATTAGGATGAGGTCCTCCTCCTATCCCTAACAAAATCATTAGGGCACAAGGGCTATTGAAAGGGCCTCTCCCCTCCTCCTATCTCAAACAACTAAAGGTCTTCATCCTTATCAGGATGAGATTCTTCTCTTGTTCCTGACATGGTTGGCTTTTACCTCCATTAGGATGAGGTCCTCCTCCTGTCCCTAATAAAATCATTAGAGCATAAAAGGACCGTTGAAAGAGCCTCTTTCCTTCTACTATCTTAAATGATCGGAGGTCTTCATCCATGTCAGGATGAGGTTCTCTTCCTATTCCTGACATGATTAGTTTTGTTTACTGACTAAGCTCGGAAGGCAATCCCCTATCATCACATCCTTATTCTAGAGGTGAAGATATTAAAATAAGAAAATTTTATTAAAATAAAGTTATTGATGGTACATTTGTAAGTTTTTTAAGTTTCATGGTCACGGAAGTTCAGTTCCTTCATGTTCTTTTAGGTGATAAGTTTTAGGCCAGACTATCTTCTTGATTTCATAAGGGCCTTCGTAATTTGGGACGAGCTTTCCTTGATTCTGAGGTTGTCAGACAGCCGCTTGTTGAAGTATCAAGTCCCCTACTTTGAATGCTTTGCTTCTAACTCTATAATTATAGTAGCGAGCTTCTGCTTGTAGGCCGCCATCCGAACTTAGGCTTCTTCTCATTTTTCTTACAACAAGTTGAGGTTGGCTCTAGGATCCTATGAGTTTCTCCATTCATTGAATGCCATGATCCATACTGACGAAAGTTTGAGCTCTATCGGGATGACTGCTTCTATTTCAAAAGCTAGAGCAAATGGTGTCTCCCAGTCGACAACCTTCAGATAGTTTGGTAAGCCTAGAGTACATGATAAAGTTCATTTACCTAAGTTTCCTTCATTCTTTCAAGACTTGCCTTTATGTCTTGCAACAAAGTCTTGTTGGTCACCTCGGCCTCTCTATTTGCCTGTGGATGAGCCACTGATGTAAAATTATAGGAGATATTTAGGTCTTCGCAAAATTCGGCAAATCTCATCCCCACAAACTGGCATCGATTTTCGATTATAAGAATCTAAGGTAGGTTGAATTTGTAGACTATTGACTTCTAGACAAAATCCTATACTTTAGCTTTGGTGATCTTGGCCAGAGGTTTGGCTTCGACCTATTTGATAAAATAATTGATCATCACTAAGAGAAACTTTTGCTGTCCAGATGCCATATGAAAGGGCCTGAGTATGTCCATTTTTCATTATGCAAATGGCCATGGGGCACTCAGGGGTGTAAGCTCAGAGGTCAGTTGTCTTTGAATGTTTGCATTTTTTTAACAATGGTCACACTTTCTAACATACTCTATAGAGTCTTGATGCATGGTTGGCCAATAGTAGCCCTACCGAAGTAGCTTGTGAAATAAAGATTTGGCCCACAAATAACTTCCACATATTCCTTCATGCACTTCTCATAGAGCATAGTTGACTTCATAAGGTTCGAGACATTTCAGTAATAACAAAGAGAATGATCTTTTATACAACTTGTTTTCATATAAAACATATCGGATAGCTTGATTTCTCAGTTTTCGAGCTTTCTTTGGATTCCGAGGAAGAACACCATCTTTAAGATAAGCGACAAGTGGATCAATCCAGCTGGGCTCGTGGTCAACTTGCATTATAGCCTGGGGTTCCTTTGAACTTGGGCATTTCAAAACTTCAAGGAAAACTTCTCTTGGTAGTTCGTTTGGTGCTAGTGTGGCTAACTTGGAGAGAAGGTCGGTCCTAGTATTTTTTGCTCTTGGGATTTGTTGAATGTTGAAACCGTTGAAAGCCAATTTCAAACTCCTCACCTTTTCAAGATACTTCATCATGCTTTTCTATTGAGCTTCATAATTGCCTCTGACTTATACTACCATTAATTGGGAGTCACTATAAGCTTGGAGTCAATCTACTTCTAGCTCTTTGGCTATCTTCAACCCTAAAATTAGGGCCTCATATTCTGCCCTTGTTTGTCACTGGGAAATCAAAACGTAACACTATTCGATGATGACTCCTTCTAGATTAGCCAAAATCATACCTACACCTGCACCAGAAGCATTGGATGATCCATCCATATATAGGGCCTAGAAGCCGTCAGGAGGTCTGCTCTTTCTTTAGGAGAGTTTGGTTGCAAGCATGGAATACCGACCTCATTTTGCTTTAGTTCGACTTCATCTGAAATGGTGCATTCCACTATAAAATCTGCCAAAATTTGGACTTTGATTGATGGTCGAGATTGAAAATTGATGTCAAACTCTATAAGCTTGATTGCCTACTTTGCAATTCTTACAGAGGCATCTATTCGATGGAGAACTATCTTGATTGCTGATCAGTAAGGAGCATTATAGTATGCCCCTGAAAATAAGATTAGAGCCTTTAGACAGTAATCAGTAGAGCATAAATTAGTTTTTCTAACTTGAAATACCTAATTTCATCATCCCTCAAGACTCAGCTTATATAGTAGATCGGTTGTTGCACTTTCGCTTCTTCCTTAATTAAGACCACTACAAGGGACACTGGAGAGATCGTTAGGTACAAAAATAATTCTTCTTTGGATTTGGGCTTGGCCAATAGGGGTAGTGAGCTGAGGTAGCTCTTAAGTTCTTCAAATGCTTGCTGACATTCAAGAGTCTGGCAGAAGATTTTTGGTTGTTTGAGGACTTGAAAGAAAAATATGCATCATTCGATCGAGTTTGAAACAAAGTGATTTAGGGCTACTATCTTTTCTATTAGGCATTGAACTTCTTTTATTGATTTTGAGGTGGTCATCTCTTGAATGGCTCGGATCTTCTCTGGATTTGCTTTGATTTTGCACCTCGACACCATGAACCCTAAAAACCTTCCTGAGATCACTTCGAAGGCACACATGGTTGGGTTCAACTTCATCTTATACTTTTGAAGGGCACTGAAGATTTTTTCAAGGTTGACAATATGATTTATTGAAGAACAGCTCTTGATAAGCATGTTGCCTACATAGACCTCTATGTTGCGGTCGATCTGCTCTTTGAAAATTTTTTTCACTAGGCGTTGGTAGGTCGCACCTATATTTTTAAGCCCAAAAGACATAATCCTGTAACAATAGAGACCATAGTCAGTAATAAAAGCAATTTTCTCCTCATCTTCTGGTGCCATCTAGATTTGATTATAGCCGGAGAAGGCATCCATGAAAGTAAGAAGCTCATAGCCAGATGTTGCATCCACCAGTTGATCGATTATTGGCAGTGGGTAGCTATCTTTTGGGCAAGCTTTGTTTAATTTTTTGAAGTTTATTCACATTCTGCACTTGCCGTTCATCTTTTTTATGAGAAATACATTAGAGACCCAATTCGGATAAGAGACCTCTCGGATGAATCCAACCTTGAGGAGTTTATCAAGTTCTTCCATAATTGCCTTCTACCTCTCTAGAGCATAGCTGCACATTTTTTCAGTCACTGGTTGATATTTGGGACAACAGTTAGATGATATTCCATAACTTCAACATTGATTCCGAGCATGTCTACTAGGATCCAAGCAAAAACATCTATATTTCTCTACAAGAAGGCGATGAGCTACTTTCGAACCTCTCCTCCTAGGTTTGAATCAATCTGCATAGTGTGTTCTTCATTTCCATCATTCAATGGGATTGAGATGAGGTCTTCCATAGGTTCGCCCCATTCTTCAGTAAGATTATTGTGGGCATCAAGTCCATCCACTAGGCAAGGATCTGGCTGTCCGCTCTATTGCAAAGCAATTGAGTAGCAATGCCTTGCCAAAGCTTGATCTCCTCTGACTTCACCAATCCCATAACCTATTAGGAATTTTATTTTTAGATAATAAGTCAACACCACCATCCAAAGTGCAATTAGACCAGGTCGGCCGAGAATTGCATTGTAAGCAGATGGGACCTTTACTACCAAAAAATCCACCCAAGCCTTAGACTATCTTGGGTATGAACCTGCAACCACAGTCAACGTTATTATCCCTTCAACTAGTACAGCATCGCCAGTGGAGCCTACCAATGGGGCATTCATTGCCCCTAACTGGTTATTAGGTATGGATATTTTGGAAAAAATATCATAAAATAAAACATCAGCAGAGCTTTCATTATCAATAAGAACATGACGTACATCATAGTCATCAATATTTAAAGAAACTACAACAGCATCGTTATGAGGGAACTGAACTTCTTGCATATCTGTTTTAGTGAAAGCGATGGGTTCTATAGTTCTCTACCTTTTAGCTGATTTTATCAGTCTGTTGGCCTCTCCCCATCGAAGTCTCCTAGAGATAGTTTTGATGATGCCTAGTGGGGGTCGATCTCTTTATTGCTCATCCCTCCTTCGTGGCTCTAGTAGCGGCAGCATCCTCAATCAATCTTTCCTTGCCTTAGACCAACATCATAGAAATCGGCCAAGCCGACCTTGCCTGATGAGCTCCTCGATCTCGTCTTGGAGCTAAATGCACTCTTCAGTATTGTAATTATGATTACAATGCTGGAGGCAATATTTGTTAAGATTGCGCTTGCTGGGATGAGTGTGCACCTTTTTGAACTCGACAGTTGCTCCTTGATCTCTATCAGTACTTGAGTCTTTAGGGCATTGAGGGGGGCATGGTAGTGGAACCTTCTAAGGGGAGAGTTCTATCGTGTCCTTCAATCAGGGCTTTTTTGTTGATGAGCCCGGGAGGGAGTTTGGGCTCGTCTGTGCTCAGGAGGAGTTCTAGAGCATGGACAAGCTGTACTTTACTTTTTTTCAACCGCAGGCTTGCTGGATTCACCTGCTTGTCACTCTCTCATGGCCTCATCATCCTTCATTTTGAAGGCCTCCTCAGCTCGGGCATAACCTTCAGCCCACGCTAGCATATCAGCAAAGTTCCTAGGATACTTCCTTATTAGGGAGGATAGAAGGTCATTCTTCAGAAGACCACCCTTTAACGTGGCCATAGCAATAGATTGATCTAGATTTTGGATCTCTAGTGCAGCAGCATTAAAATAGTTGACGTAAGCTCAGATGGACTCTCCTTCTTTCTGCTTGATGTTGATGAGGGAGTCCAAACCTCACCTTAGACATCGACTACTGATGAAATGAGCCACAAACTAATGGCTCATTTGGTCAAAGGAGAAGATCGTACCTAGCTTCAGTATTAAGTACCAATTTCTTGTCATTCCCTTTAGAGTAGATAGAAATGCTCGACACAGAATGGTGTTGGGTTCATCCTGGAGTTGCATTATGGTCCGAAAGGCCTCTAGATGGTCGATTGGATTAGTAGTCCCATCGTAAAACTTGAATTGAGGGAGCTTGAAGTTTGGAGAGACCAACTCCTGCATGATCCTCTAAGCAAAAGGAGGGTCGATGCAGATATTGTCGTCGTTGGCGGGGGGAGCATGATGGAGTTCCTTGATCCATCGATTTATTTTCTAGAACCTTTGATCCAGATCCTCTTGATCATAGATATCGAGGGTCTTCTAGTAGAATGGAGGCAGGCATCCTCTAAGAGTGGAATCATGATCTGAATAGGAGATCTCTTCCCTCTGCTTTTCCTTTCCAGGGGTCATCAGATAACTGGCCCAGGTGGGTCATCCGAGCACCAGATCTTGGTACTCTAGTAAGGTTCTCTTCGACTGAACTAATATTGGAAGCTGCTGCATGGCCTACACTACTTTTGTGAGGCTCTTAACCTACTGGATCAGTAGGTTGAACTGCCCACATCCATCACTACTATCAGTGGAGGTTTCTGGGGTACCGAAGATAGAGTCAAAATAGGTAGATCTGGATGAGATCTGGCTGTAAAGGTAGTTGATTGCCTCGTCGATGCTTTCTTGGGTGGCATCCTGGCAGAATAAGTTGGAGAAGAAAAAGAAGTGGAGGTTGAGAGGGAATTCCATCGAGTGCTCCTTTAAGAATAAGGGATCAAAGATGACCCTTCCTCTAGCACTAATTCTATTGGTGTAGAATTTGGTTGACGTCAGAACTGGGCTAGAGTTAGAGAGGATGAGGTCAACATCGATGATCTGCAAGACAAGTCTTGATCAGAGTGGGGGGTGGCTCTGATAGGATCCTCCGATGTTCAAGTCAGCTCTTCTGGCCAATAAAAATGGAGCACCCAGAGAATTAAAGTAGAGTTTAGAGCATAGAGAGAAAATGTATGTAGAGGTTCCCTTATATAGGTAGAGCTCGTAACAAATTGATGGTGATAGTCATAACTACCTAATAGTGGACTGTTCGGAGCCACATGGAGTTTATTATGAGGGGTGATGTCTGTTGTCATGATGTGTCAATCTGTTGAGATTTAATAGCCCAAGTTCGGATGAAATAGACATTGGTAGTGAAGAGCTTCAAATCATGATAGTTCTAAAGAAGTATAGACTTCTCTGAGGTCGTCTGCATGTAGGTTGGTTGTGTTGAGTCGGGAACTAAATTTGCATAGATGATGAGGTCCTTCAGGTTGACCATAAGGAGTTCAATCAGAAGGAGCCTATTTGGCGGTCAAGAGAAAGTTCGATCGGAGATTTCAAGATGGACTGCATGAATAATTTGGAGATGAGGTCCTTTCATTTATTCTGACTTGCACACCCGAGATTCTAGATTCAATAGGGCCGAGATCTGCTACTCTCAGTAAGATGTAGGAGTTCGTCTAGGAGGAAGCTCTGCTAGTCTATGATTTCTATCGTAATATTTAGTCTATGATGGTGAGACTCTGCTTGAAGGAGATCTGATTGGGAAGGAGTTTGGCTGGCTTCAAGATTGGCCAAACTAGGTTGTGCAGGGATTGAATGCTTAGTCACTTAGATGACTACTTTCACTATTTAAGCTCATCCAAAAAGAGTTCAAATGGAGCCATCCACTTATGGAGGAATTTGGCTACCTTCACAGCTTGTCATCGAATAGAGTCGGACTGATTGGATTCTGCTACTCAAGCTTTACTGTCAAATGGAAAATAATCATTTTTACTATTCAAGCTTGTCCAAGCGAGGGCTGCAACATTTTATAGGCTCTGGGATTTGCTTGTGCAATCTAGAGGATTAGCTAGTCGGTTGAAGATTGACCATCATGGGACTACCTTAGGATCAGGTACCAGGTCGAACTTTGGCTGGAGTGGGTTTAACCCCAATAGGCACCTTCTCTCAAAGAATGTTGCTAAGGCATGCCTAATCAGATGGATCTTACTTTTGTAAGAATTTGACCTAGAGATCAGAGATAAAAAAGGTACTGAAAATATAGTGGTAGATCATTTATCTCATCTAGCAATTACACCAACTGAGGAAACACTTATTAATAAGTCCTTCCCTGATGAACAATTGCTATTAGTAACATCTAAACCATGGTATGCTGACATAGTAATTTCTTAGTTGCTGATCGAATTCTTATGCACTGGACCACTCAAGACAAAAATAAATTTTTCTCACAAGTGAAGTATTTTATTTAGGGTGATCCATATTTATTTAAACAATGTCCTAACCAAATCATAAGAAGATGTGTTCCTGATAATAAAGTTAGGAGCATTTTATCCTTTTGCTATGACCAAGCTTGTGGTGGTCATTTAGGATCTAAAAAGACTATAACTAAAGTGCTCGAATATGGGTTTTATTAGCCTAACATATTTAGAGATGCCTATGAATATTGTAAAAACTACGTTAGGTGTCAACAAATAGGTCAGATAACAAAGAAAGATATGATGCCTTTGAATTCAATTTTAATTATAGAAATTTTTGATGTATGAGGAATAGACTTCATGGGACCATTTTCAAAATATTTTGGGAATGAATACATCTTAATAGCTATTGACTATGCATCCAAGTGGGTAAAGATAGTCCCGTGCAAGACCAATAATAGTAGGATTGTTATAAAATTTTTTAAAGAAAATATCCTATCTCGATTTGGTACACTTAGAGCAATTATCAATGATCGTAGAACATACTTCTGCAATCGATCTTTTGCATCACTATTGAAGAAGTATAACATTACCCACAAGATAGCTACACAATATCATCCGCAAATGAGTGGACAAGTTGAAGTTTCTAATCATCAAATTAAGCTAATTTTAGAAAAGATAGCAAGTACAAATAGAAATGACTGATCTTTGAAATTAACAAATACACTTTGGGCATATTGCACAGTTTTCAAGACCAACTAAGGAATGCCTCCATATAGACTTATATTCGGTAAAGCATGTCACTTGCCGGTAGAACTAGAACATAAGGCGATGTGGGCCATTAAATAATTAAATATTGATTTGGATGCAGCCAGAGAACTGAGAAAATTATAGATTAATGAACTCGAGGAAATAAGGAATGAAGCCTATGAAAATACTAAAATTTATAAAGAAAGAACTAAAGCTTTTCACGACCAAGTAATTATTAGAAAATCATTTACACCTGAACAAAAAGTTCTTCTATATAATTCTAGACTATACCTATTTTTGAGTAAATTAAGATCTTAATGGACTGGACCGTATATTGTTAAGAAAGCTTTCTCACATGGGGCCGTAGAGATTGAAAATTCAAGTAATGGTGTTACTTTTAAAGTTAATGGACAATGACTAAAATCATTCTTGGATCTACCTACTAAACCTATAGAAGAAACCATGGGTCTTTATGAACCTATTTATTCAAATTAATTTTTAGACAAGTCTGGCTGAAGACGTTAAACTTAGTGCTTACTAGGTGGCAACCTAGCTACAGCTTTTAGCTTTTACTTTTGCTTTTTCTTTTTCTTTTTTCTTTCTTTCAAGATTAAGTTGGGGGGAGAACTACAAACCCATGCTGAATGAAGAACAAATAAACCCCAGGACAAGCTGAGAACCATACTAAGTCAGGTGAACTCTTTTCTTGTTATCTTCTTATTATTTATCATACTCTATTTCTTTCCTCTATTAATGACAATGAAAATTAAGTTAGAATAAAAGATAACATAAAAATATTTAAGTCCTTAAGTATAGTAATAATTAATTTTATGTACCTAATTTTGTGCCGATTTAAAATTTTTTTAGAAATTTTAATTGATGATTGATTGTCTAGAGAATTTTTGAAATATTAAGGATCAAATTATTAAGAAAATCTAATAAATGGTTATGTATGGAATAGAACAAATTTTTGAGTGATTCTAAAATCTTCTTCCAATCTTTATTCAATAAAGAATCTACTTTCTATGGGTATGAGTGAAAAAAATGATGATATATATATATAATGCAAGTTCTAAACATTGGTCTTCCATCGAGTAACCAGATCCCACTGTCTAAGTAAATAATGCTATTCACATAAAAAAATGGGCAATATGAAGAAGCTTGTTATGCAGCTAGTTTTAACCTATAGCCTACTTGACTCGAGTCAGTAAGTCTGAGAGGTGTTTTATACCTAATGCCCTAAAGCTAACTAGTTTAGGAGTCATTGGTCCAAAGTTCGCTACAAGGGTCAGATAGAAAGTTTAAAGGGTTAAAATATTGCACTAGCTTAAAAAAAAAATTCTAGTCCATACTAAAGATAGAGGATTTAAAGAATAAAGGTGAAAAATTGATCAAAAAAAAATTCTAAAATTTTATGTTCTTTGCTTAGCCATTATTTGGGATAGAATTAATAATTTGATGACATATCTTTAATCAAATATCAACTGACTTTAGGATGACTTGAAGAAACTTTCATATCCTATCGAGTCGATATAAGCTTCTAATTTTTCCTTTTTTACTCGAGAACGAGTAAAACTTAAGTTGAAGGATGTGGTAATTATCATAAATTACTAAATAATAGCATTAAATCATATATTAATTAATATTTATTTAAAAAGTTAATATTTTATTAATATTTTATAGAAAATAAGCTAATCAATACAAAGAGCTTGATTTATGGGTTCAAATGAATCAAATTTTACTCAAACCAGAGCTAAAATAGAAAAAAATGGAAGCTAGAAGTTTAAAAAAATAATAATAATTAGACTGGCTAGATGGCTGGTCCAGCAAACTTAGTTTGGTCTAGAGAAAATCGAGCTGACCGTTTGGTCCACTAGCGCCACGGCCCAGCCCCCGTGCACTACAGCCCAGCCTAGCTCCCCTATTTGGCTGACATCACCATGACATCAAATTTCCCATGGTCCATGGTGGACCGAAACCCAGCATGCCACATCATGGACCCTTAACAGGTCTACCATGAAAAAATGTGGCTCACAAGGCAAATTCGTAATTTCATTTGGTGTGTCGCATGGTCATTGGGCATGGTTTTTAGTACACCCAATCTATGCATGGTCAACACAGTGAATGATTGTGATCTGTGTGCTAATGGACTATTCTTAGAGTAGTCAGTCACCATCCGATGGCAGGCATGGCTTTTGATTTTGATCGAGAATTCTCAACACTCCCAAGCATGATCCAAAGGCCATTAACCCTTGATCTGAAGATCTAATGGCCTAGATTCAATCCAACACCAATCTTGATGCTGAGTTGTGATTTTTGAGTAGATTTTGGGCCTTTGATCATGGATCTAATGGCTAGGAATCTTCAGGTTCATTGAATTCGAGCCAAACCTGAATTTTGACTCCAGAAAGGACTCCATAAGCCTTATTTTTCCCTCTATTTAAACCCCCCTATGTCCTGAGTCTCGAGATAGATCCTCGATGCCAAAAAAATATAGAATAGAGCCTCCCCCCTCTATTCTTCTCTCTTCTCCTCCTTTCTTCCACCTTTCTTGTTCTTCCATCTATCATCCAACGAGTTTTGAAGATGCCGGGAGGGAGCAGATCATCAACCATGCACGGCTAAGGAGCTGAATTCTGGAAGATTAGATGAAGGTTTCTAGAATGGGTTATGCCTTTCTTTTCCTAAATTTTTGTAATTACATTTTATGCAATATGTTCACTTGCTTAGTTTTTAATGAAATTTATCTTTGAGCAAGAGATCTTGACATTTTGACATGTTTATTATGTTGGGAATAGTGTTTCAAAGCTAATCATCAGTCTGTTGATAGTAGTGCTGACTCTTGTAATTAAATATGAAGTAATAAATGAATAAAAGTTATTTTAGCATTTTTTATCATAAATTCTTTCATCTTCTAATGAACACATATGTTGTGGTGAAGTTCTTAAAACTATTTAGAATCGACAAAGGAGGATTTGTCGTTTACTCCTTAAACCTATTCATAGCCAAATGATATGTTATGATTAAGGACGATAATGTTTATCGAGTATAGGTCATTGTATGCCGTATAGATTGGTTGTCCTCTTAACCAAGGAGTGTAGAAACACCGATATAGCATGCAGGTGAGATATCGCGATACATCTGCACCGAACATGACTGACTCCAGAGCTATTCTACTATTAAGATTTGCTCCAATGGAATATGAGTATAAGTGTCCCTCCAACCTAAGATCACCATGGTGACTTTCAAGTAACTCACTGTGTTTTGGTACCAGACTACCTAAATTTTTAATTCAGTGATGGAAAGTTTTTTAGCACAGTTAAGTACTTGAGGAGTTGGTGTGTGAGTTAAGATGGGATTGACCACTCTGGTTTAGGAGCTATATTCAATTATATTTTCATTTAGCAAATCCTTAGCTAGGGTAGTCATTATGCGAAGTCACGAGACTGATTGCATTGAGATACGATTTGGATGTACCTTTTAGGATTGGTAGTTTAACTTTGAGTTATCCTAGACACGGAGGTCAAAGGGATGAATTATGCAGTAACCATATTCATGTAGGTTCTTAATATTGTGATTATGTTTATTCAATCTATCCAGACATTGGATACCATTGCTAGATGGTCATTTCAATTAGTACAAAATTTGGTTCCAATGCTATCGGCTTAGGTTCGAACCTATGGGATCACGCACATTAGAGGTTCCTTCCTGATATGATTGCGATGAAGACTCCCACTAGACTGAGACTCTATGGTCAAGAGTGCCACTAGACTAAAATTCTTCGATCAAGAGTTCTACTAGGCAGGAACTCTGAGTCTTGCTTGTCTTGGACTCTGTGATCAGAAGTTCCACTAGATTGAAACTCTATGGTTAAGAGTCCCACTGGACTGGGATTCTTCGACCAAGAGTGCTACTACACTAGAACTCTGAGTCCTACTAGTTTGGGACTTTATAATCAAGAGTTCCACTGGTTTGGGACTCTATGATCATGAGTCTTATTCATTTGGGACATTGAGGTCAAGAAATCCACTGATTTAGAACTCTTCATTCAAGAATTTCATTTTGATGGGACTTTATTGCCCAGACATCTACTAGATTTGAACTCTATATTTATGAGAGGATTAATTAGTAATTTGATTACTAATTAACATAATTTGATTGAGTAATTATTTTTAGATCAAGTTCAATTGAATTGGATTCAATTGGGTTTGACCCAATTAGTTTATGAAATGACCTAATCGCCGAGGAGGTTTGATCCCTGATTTGATCAAGGGTTGGGCTTAAGAAATTCTTTATTTGATTAGGATTTAATTAAGTCTAATTAAACCTAAATGAGTTAGATTTAATCTATCTAATTGGGCCTAACCAAATTGGTTTGGGTTGGTTCAATTGGATAAGATGAATTAAGACTAGTTTAACTAGTCTTCCCCTATACCAACTCACCACTTTTTATGCCATCCCATTCTCCACGAGAAAGTGTTTTTCATGCATTTTCTCATGAAAGAGAGGGTGTCCACCTCTCCTTTCTCATGCACCAATTGGATAAGAATTGGTTGATTGCATTCAAATTCAAATAAGTGTGAGTTTGAATGAACCAACCCCTTATCTTATCCTTCCACGCCATCTCTTTTGTGTTTGCACCATTATTTAATTCCTAGAATTTTTTGGGATGTGCAGTAATCTGAAAGGAAGCCTCCTTATGTGTGTGAGCCCTCTCCTTTGCATGAGAAAAATATCAAAAAATATTTGAGAGAAGGAAAACTATAGAGAAAACTTGGTGCAAAGTTTTTGGTGAAAGCTGTCCTAGGGTTTCAACCTAGGATTCGAGAAGGAGTTTGATGAGATCTGAGAGTTAGATCTTCATGAAATTTTTTGGAGAGCCTCCTCAACCTCTCCTCTACCTCTGCTTCTGATCCAGAGTGTCCAATGATTCGATGGAGGGAGATCAAAGTATTCAATCTATTGCCCAGCTATGCAACCCAAGGGAGGGGGTGAATTGGGTTTTTAATATTTTAAAGCTAATTTAAAGATATCAAGATTGAATGATGATATGCAAGATGTGTATGTGAAGCTATTTAGATTAGAAAAAAATATAAAAGATTAGAGAGCAAGAATTTAACAAACTAAGAAAAGAAAGATAACAAGCACACTATAAAAAAGTAAGATTTATAGTGGTTCGATGCTTTCCTTGCACCTACTTTCACTCTCTAAGCTCCTACTTGGGAATTAAAATCCACTAACCATATTCAAACTGAATATACCATTGAAAACCTCCAACTCTAGATATCCCAAGCTAGAACACTTATTTTTAGGGTATAAGTCAATCCAATACAATTCTATTCAAGATTTGGATCAACCATCCCAAGTTTTGGAACCCTCCAAAACTTGAATCAAAATAATAAAGCAAAAAAAAAAAATTAATGACAATCAAATACAACTTTAGCTCCCTTTATGAGCAAATAAAACTTTAAGAATGCTTTTCACAATAGTGAAGGAAGCTTCTTTGATTTTCCTCAAGGTTGTTGGAGATTTGAAAGAGCTCTTGAGAGGTAGGTAAACTTGAAACAAAGGCTTCTTTGCTTGAAGATGACTTTTGCTTAGGATTGAAATTAAATCACACCAATCTCTTGTATTTTTTTCTATTTAAAGTCTTTTAGATCTTCAATAGGTGAAGGAGAGAATCCTGGACAAAATTTGTAGCCGTTGGAGATATTAAAGAAATCATTAAAACCTACCAAAATAAGAAAAAACTAGCTGTTGCAGAAAAGTTCCGTTGCAGGGGTCGACTCATGGGTGGACTCATGGCATAGGGGTCGACCTCGAGGTCGACCTCTAAGGTAAAATCTAGAAAAATAGTCATTCTATATTTTTAGCCTTTGGAACAGCAGAGGTCGACCCTTGGCATAGGGACAACATGCCAAAAAGCCCGTCGACCTCTGAGGTAAAATCTAGAAAAACAGTCATTCTATATTTTTAGCCTTTGGAACAGCAGAGGTCGACCCTTGGCATAGGGACAACATGCCAAAAAGCCCATTTCAGTAGGGGACAACTTAGGGGTCGATTCTTTCGCTTCAAACTTGATTTTCTTTCAAAATAAGCATCTAAAAATCATGGGACTGCCTCCAAAGGATTAGAAATCTTTTATACTTGCTCTTAAGGCTCTCTGATCAAAACTTGATAAAATTATAATTTTGCTTCTGAAATATAAAAAGTCTTTTTGCAAGCCAAATTCATTAGTAATCCCCTCAAATGCTTTGTAACCATCAAAATCAATTCTTAGAGCAATAATCTCCCCCTTTTTGATGATGACAAAATATTTAAGCATAAGCAAAAATAAAGCATGCAGAAGCATTGATTGAGGATTTCAAAAATTTTGAAGGAACATGCTATGTCACATACTAGGATATTATATTCAATTATTTGATCAATATGGTATCAAGAGCAGTTTGATGATTATTTATGGTCAGACATTTAAATGATTTGCAAAAATATTTGACTTACTTATTCCTTTTATCAATTTTACTTCTATTTTAATTTTTCTATCAATTTTACTTATAGCCCAATTTTATTTATTCTACTTTCTTTTTTTGACATCATCAAGTAAGATCTTAAAGAATTTTAAAATTCAAAAATAAAAGAGCCTCCTCCTTAAGTTATTCCATATATTTTTCTATTAGAACAAGAGTTTATAATAAAACTTTCAATTTACAAAATAATGATCATAATGAAATTTAGCCAATTCACAAAGGTTTCATTTCACATCATTCAAATGACATCATCACATATTTACATCCAAATGATTATCATAACATCAAGTCATCAAAATATATAAGTGCTAAACATACAAAATATAAAGGTATCAAAAGTATTCATGAGAATTAGACCATCAAAACATACAAAATTCATGGATACTACTATCCATGACCCAAATAGCTAATAGTACTAATGCCATAAGTTTGATCCAAAAAAAATATAACAAACTATGACTTGATCAACAACATATAGAAACAACTAAGAGATACTAGATCATAATCTAATACAAAGATGACTAAACTAAATCTAGTAGAGATCATGGCTAGAAGCATCTAAATCAAATGAGAAATCGGAGATGTGATAGGGTGTACCAAATGAAAGACGTATCAAATTCAGAAAATTGAATCAAATCAAATGAATCATCTCCCCTTTAAAAGCTTATTTTTTGAAATTTCTTTCATTACAAAAATTAGCTTAAATTCAAATATCAAATGCTCTCCCCCTTTTTAAATGAATATGATTCTTTAAACAAGTTTTCAAGTATGTATTTTTAAGCTTTAAGAGGATTAGAGCTTTTCAAAGATTTGAATAGTAGAATCAAGCACAATATTTAATTTATTATTCATTCTTTCTTTTTCTTAAATAAATTTCAGTCAATTAAGCTCGAAAAAGATATATATAAGAAATATATCGA
Source organism: Cocos nucifera (assembly GCA_006176705.1). Lineage (NCBI taxonomy): Eukaryota > Viridiplantae > Streptophyta > Magnoliopsida > Arecales > Arecaceae > Cocos > Cocos nucifera. The sequence goes on along the minus strand of QRFJ01001311.1, from coordinate 17,357 downwards.
GCAAAATAAAGATAGTATCAGAGCAAAAATAATTTTATAAAGATTTCTAAAGGGATATTAAAAATTTTATATTATATTTATATTTTTAAATAAGTTTTAAAATTAAAAATATGTATCAAAATTAATTTTTTGGAGTAATAATATATTTTAAATTAGTTTTAACTCCAATTAGTTATCAAAAATAATTTGCTAATCAAATCAATTGAATTTAAACTGAATAATCACATGAAGGCTTAAGTTAAAAGGATCATAAAACAATCAATGTTCATTATCCTTAACTCAAATTAGTTAGAATGTGCAGTCAAGATTAACTAGATAATATTTAACAAACAAACATTTTTTTTCTTATTTTTTTTAAGAGTAAATACTAGAAAATTCATCACATAATATTTTCTCCCCCTCTTTTTCATAATTATTATTGGATAAATTTACCTTTTAGCTTTTCTTCCCCAATTTGAAAGAACACAATAAATTTAGAATGAATATATTTTTCCTTTTTTTTTAAATTTTATTTATGAACAACATAAATTAAAAATACATCTCTTTCTTTTTGAATAATATAAATGCATTAAACAAAATTATTTTGAACTTCAAAGATTCAAGAGAGATGGAATATTTCAAAGATTAAAGATTTTAAATAGATCATTCAAAGCAAATTATAAGATATATTTAGTTTTTCAGGGATCATCTCTTTTTTTCTTTTATTATATATATGTATATTAAGATCAATAAAATATAGAATAAATAGTAAGCTATCTAATATCAATTGATTAAAAACTAAAGTTCTCTTTTAAGATCAAAAATGATTTTTTGATACTAATTAATTTTCAAAAAGAATAAGTGATATGATCAAAATGTGTAAAATATAAATAGTTTCTTAAAATGAATTAAATGATAAAAATCATTAGAATGCTCAAATAAATTCATGAGTCAAATAAAGTATAATTGTTTATTCGTAATTTTTCTTATTAAGTTCAAAAATAATTTTTCTCCTTATAGTCCAGAAAATGATAAGAAGGATGGATAATTTTTAACTTAAAGCAATGAAATTAAGTCTCAAGGATTGATCCAAAAATATTAGTAAAGGATAAGTTGGGATCAAAAGAAGGATATTTAAGCAAAAAAATCTAGAATTCCCAATTCTCTTCTAATCTTATAGAATTTATCTTCACTTAAGGTCTTAGTAAAAATATCAGCCAATTGTTTCTTAGTACAAATATAATCAAAAATTATGTCATTATTTTGAACATGCTCTCTTATGAAATGATGTCTTATTTTAATGTATTTTGACCTAGAGTGTTGGATTGGATTTTTAGTTAGATTTATGGCACTAGTATTATCACATCTTATGAGAGATTTATTTAGTTTGATGCCAAAGTCCTCAAGTTGTTTCTTAATCCATAAGATTTGTGCACAGCAACTTCCAGCTGCAATGTATTCAGCCTCGGTCATGGATAATACTATTGAATTTTGCTTCTTGCTAAACCAAGAGATTAAGTTAACTCCTAAAAATTGACATGTTTTACTCGTGCCTTTTCTATCTAATTTACATCCAGCAAAGTTTGCATCTGAATATCTAATTAAATCGATTGATGAATTCTTACAGTACCATAAACCTATGGATTGAGTTCCATTTAGGTATTTAAGTATTCTTTTTATAGCATTTAAATGTGATTCTTTTGGATTAGATTGAAATCATGTACATAAATAAATACTAAACATAATATCTCATCTACTAGTAGTTAAATACAATAAAGAATCAATCATGCCTCTATAAAATTTTTGATCAACACTTTTACCTCCATCCTAATCAAGCTTACATGATGGACTCATGGGGGTGTTAGATATATGTGCCCTAGAAGCCAGAATTGGCTGACACTTGTAATACACTTCTAGGGGCAAAATTGTAATTTTGACTATAATTAATGAAATGGGTTATTTTCTATCACACATGTGTATTTAGTGTCTGTGATACATCCTTTGAGTTAATGGTAATGATAATTCATATTTTCAAGAGTTGAAAATTTAAGACATGAATAATCATTATTAACTCATAACAGCTCTCGACCGTAGGATAATCACGAGGATGGTGATTGATCTGGAAGGTTGGTGTACGATCACTTCTCTTTAGTAGATGAGTCTTGAGTCTACAGTGTGGAGACACCGAAGTGAGAGTACAGGTACTCGTTAGAGAACGAGGGCACTGAGCGTGACCACCTCGAGTAGTCATTAGGGAGTCTACCTTCTCGTCAATGACTGACTCGATGCTGCAGTAGTGTGTCTGGTTCTTTGACCTGAGATGCATCGGTAGTTCACCTTGAGGGTGTTATAGTTTGACTACACCATTACTCGGTCTTCTAGCCATATGGAACCCTGAGGTGTATGTTGGCTGTGACATGTTCATTGTAGGAACTGGATTGCATCAAGATGGGATCTATCTACCTCGGTGGTAGAGGAGCAGCCCTATGATAATCATGAGAATCAAGTCCTGAAGCCCAAGGCCATGGCAGAGTGAAATAATAGAAAGAGTTTCTATTTTGATTTTCACATTGGACTCGAATCGAATGATTATATCATATGACAGAGACTAGGGTTTGACGAGTTTACCTTAACCCTAATCTGATCAGGGCTCAAGATAGAAGAACTTAATCACACAGGTAGCTGCACCAAGAGGTTCGCATTCAGCTCTGATGGGTTGCCACGATATACTGCTAGGTGTCATTGGTGGATTTTGGGAGCAATTAGAATGATTTAGATGATCGATCATTCTAGCTGTTCGAATCAGAAGAGTTCTGATCCATCGAAAGGAGTTTCGATGATGTCTATGATAGAGATCATGACATATCCCATTACCATACAGAACTGAACCTAACTGGGTCACACAAATAAGGGTTTGAATCTGGTGATCATCAATTGAACTGATCTAGTTCAATTGATCTGAATGAGATTCAATTAGGTTCAAGGAAATCGTGCTAGCACTCGATTGAACCTAACGTTCTTCTTTAAGTATCACAAATAGGTTGTCCTGACTGAGCCAAAGGAGTTTGTGCTCAATCAGAGGCCTTCATATGGTCTAACTGGAGGTTGTCCAAGTTAGGAAGGTTGTCTTATTTTATAAGACATTACCTGCCATTTTTGGTCACCTGCCATTTCTTGTTCTTTGACTTTGGTCAAAAGTCTACCTTTGACTGGTCAAACATTGACCATTGACACTTTGACTTTTGACCACATGTCATGCACCTATTGGAGAGCTGGTGGGGGCCTGTCCCCCTGCTAGAACCTGGCAAGGAGAAGGGCGCACGCCAAGGGTGGCGTGAGCCCAAGTAGGAGGCGCCTAGGAGTCCTTGTTGGACAAGGACTCCATCTCCATTTTGGATTCCAATTAGAGTTCTTCTAAGAACCAACTTTGACTGGTCTTAGGCACCCTCTAAGGAGGAATCCAGGGGTCTCTATTCCCACCAATCAGATTTAGATCTGATTTCACAAAGGGATTGTGATTGGTTGGGAGGAAGAGGAGTTGGATCACGCTTAGTCTATAAATAAGACCCTGCGCCCAACTCAGATTCTAATGTAATTCAATTGAGAAACCCCACGCCCCAAGGCTGCCTCTCCCCTCCTCCTCCATGCCATAGCTTCTTCTCCCCTTTCTCTCCACGTCCAAAAGGTGTTTTGGACTTTGGTTGGTGCGATTCAGATCAAGGAAAGGCGATCAAAAGCAAGAAGGCTGTGCTGCTGCAAAAGGACGACTGCAGATCTTCAAAAGAGTTTTGAAGATCCTCCAGATCAGATCCAGATCTAATTTTTGGAGACGTGATAGAGAAGAAGAGGATCTCCAGATCCAACACGAGTGGATGCCGGTAGAGGCCAGGCGCTTGCATGGCTAGATCCAGAACCTTCCGCTGCAAACAGGATCATCAACAGGGTAATAGGATTACCCAGATCAGGTAAATTAAATTTGATTTAATTTATCTTTTAATTTTATTTTATTAAAATAATAAGAATCAGATCTGAAACATATCAAGATCTGATTGAGATCAAGAGAAAAATTTTTGAAATATGTCTCTTGATATGATCAGATCTGAACGAACCTGGACCGGGAAATCAGGATTTCCCTTCAGGGGGTACCAATTGCTTTGGAGATCTCCATCCTAAATCTCTTGAGTTGTTCTCTTATGTACTTGCTTTGAGTGACAGAGATTCCTTCTTTTGTTTGTTTGATTTGAACTCCGAGGAAGAATGTTAGTTCACCCATCATGTTCATCTCGAACTCCCCCTGCATGAGCTTAGCAAAATCTTGACATAAAGTTTCATTAGTAGATTCAAATATAATGTTATCAATATATATTTATATTACTAAGATATCATTGTGATCTTTTTTTATGAAAAGGGTTGTATCAATATTTTCTCTTGAAAATTCATTATGAAGCAAGAATTTACTTTGTCTTTCATACCAAGCCCTAGGTGCTTGTTTTAAACCATATAATGCTTTGTTTAATCTAAAAATATAATTTAAAAAAGCATGATTTTCAAAATCAGGAGGTTGTTCTACATAAACTTCTTCGGTAATATATTCATTTAGAAAAGCACTTTTAACATCCATTTGAAATACCTTGAAATTCATAAAGCATGCATAAGGGAGTAAAAGTTTAATTGCTTCTAGTCTAGCAACAGGTGTAAAGGTTTCATCAAAATCAATTTTTTTTTCTTGATTATAATCCTTTGCAACTAATCTTGCTTTATTCCTAATTACATTTCTATTTTTATCTAATTTATTTTTATATACCCATTTTGTACCAATTATTGGATAATTTTTAGGTCTTGATACTACGGTCCATACATTATTTCTTTCGAATTGATTATGTTCCTATTGCATTGCATTTATCCAATTATAATCCTTTTCGACTTCATCAATGGTTTTGGATTCAAAATAAGAAATAAATGCAAAATGATTGTATGCATCTCTAAGTGAAGAGCGAGTTCTTATTCCTAATTACATTTCTATTTTTATCTAATTTATTTTTATATATCTATTTTGTACCAATTATTGGATAATTTTTAGGTCTTGATACTACGGTCCATACATTATTTCTTTCGAATTGATTATGTTCCTGTTTCATTGCATTTATCCAATTATAATCTTTTTCGACTTCATCAATGGTTTTGGATTCAAAATAAGAAATAAATGCAAAATGATTGTATGCATCTCTAAGTGAAGAGCGAGTTCTTATTCCATGTGTAGGATCACCAATAATTAGTTCTTTAGAATGATTTTGAATATACCTCCATTCTTTTGGAAGATCATTTGTACCTTTAGATTGTTCTTGTTGTCTTTTACCCTCAATTTTTTGCTTGTCTTCATGATTCTCTTCATTTTGAATTATTGAATCCTTTAGGAAGATCTCCTTCAATCCTTCTATAAGAGGATCTGCATCATCAATATCCTCACTCTTTCTTGATGGAAGATCATTAGTCTCATAAAAAATAAGACGTATTGACTCCTCTACAACTAATATTCTTTTGTTAAAAATTCTAAAAGCTTTACTAAAAGAGGAGTAACCAAGAAAAATAGCTTCATTAGATTTTGCATCAAATTTATCTAGTTTTTCTTTACCAATGTTCAAAACAAAACATCAGCAACCAAAAATCGGAAAATATGCAATATTAGATTTTCTTTCTTTTCAAAGCTCATAAGATATTTTCTTTAAAATTGATCTGATTAGGACACGATTTAAGATATAACATGCTGCGTTAATTACTTCCATCCAAAAGTATCTTGGAAGGTTGCTTTCATATAGCATAGTATGGGCTATTTCTTCTAGAGTTCTACTTTTTCTTTGTACTACTCCATTTTGTTGGGATGTCCTAGGTGCTGAAAAATTAAGGCTAATTTTTTTTCATCATAAAATTTTTCAAAGTCTTGATTTTTAAATTTGGTTTGATGATCACTTCGAATGCTTTAAATTAAAAATCCTTTTTCATTTGTAACTTTTTGGTAAAACTTTGTGAAAACATGAAAAAATTCATCTTTGTGTGCCAAAAAGAAAATCCATATAAAACATGAGTAGTCATCGATAATTACAAAATCATAACATTTTCCACCTAAGCTTGCTTATCTTGTACGACCAAACAAATCCATGTGCAAAAGTTTCAATGGCCTAGAAGTTGAAACAATATTCTTAGATTTGAATGAAACTCTTATTTGTTTACCTAGTTGGCATGCATCATAAATTTTATCTTTTTTAAAATTTAATTTTGGTAAATCGGTAACTAATTTCTTTTTGATAAGCTTTGAAAGTGAATGCATACTAATGTATGCAAGCCTACGATGCCAAAGTTAATTAGTTTCATTAATTTTGGCATTCATAGCTACTAAACATTGCATGTTTATCATAGAAAGATCATTCAAATCTACCATATAAACATTATCATGCTTATGAGCAACAAACTTAATGCCTCATCATTGGAACTAGTTACAATCCACAATGAAGATTCAAAAATAGCTTTGTAATCCATGTCACAAAATTGACTAATACTTAAGAGATTGTATTTTAAACCATTTACTAATAGTATATTTTCAATATACTTGGAGGGAGTGATACCAACATTATCTATACTAATAATCTTTTCTTTGCCATTGTCTCCAAATGTGACCATCCCTCCATTTTTAGCATCAAGCATGATGAATTAGGACTCATCGCCAGTCATGTGTCTTGAGCATCCACTATCAAGATACCATTTTTGATTTTCTTCTTTGGATGCAAGACATACCTACATGCAAAATCAAATCCTTACTCTAGATACCCAAGTTTTCTAGGATCCTTTAAGGTTAGTTACAATGGTTGCTTTTAGAACCCATATTTTCTTTACATTTGAATTATTAGAGAAGCATGCATAAGATTTGTGTCCTAGTTTACCACATTTAAAGCAAGTAACATTTAAAATTTTATTGCTTTGTGAATTTACAAAAATATTTTTCAGAAATTTTTATTTTCTTAGGGGGTTATAGCCTAGACCAGCCTTATCATAAATGGTCTTTTGATTTTCAAGAATCATATGAAGTTTGTTTGAACTCAAAGTAAAATTTTAAACTATCGATTTTAAATTATTGATTTCATTTTTTAAATTTAGATTCTCTTGAGTTATGACTAGTTTTTCACTTAGGATAGTTTCATTTTCATTTTAGCAAGACCTGATTTTTTAATTTTAGTTCTTTACTTTTAGTTCCTAACTTCTTTAAATTATCTACTAAATCATAGAAGGCTTAATGAAAATTTTCAAATATAAATTCATTTAAGATTTCAGCACTTACCTCATTCTCATATGCCATAAGGCACAGGTTGGCTTGTTCATGAGCTTCTTCCTCTTCGGAGCTTGAGTCATCACTATCACTCCATGTTGCCACCATAGCCTTTTTCTTATATTTCTTAGAAATCTTTTTAAGTTGAGAACATTCAAACTTAAAGTTCCCCTGCTTCTTACATTCATAGCAAATAAGGGGTTTCTCCCTATCCTTTTTCTTGCTATGCTCCCCTTTGGTAGGTAGCCTCTTTCTCATCCCTTATTTTCTCTTCAAAAATCTCTTGAACTTTCTTATGATGAGGGTTATTTCTTCATCTTGTTTTTCATCTTCTATTTCATCAGATTTCTCATCTTGTTGATTGATGGATTTAAAGACTATTGTCTTCTTTTTCTTGACATCTTCTTCTTGATGTTGTTTCATGCTTAGCTCGTGCATCATTAGTGATCCTAGAAGCTCCTCCAAGGGTAAAACATTTAGATCTTTGGCTTGGATTGCAATCACTTTGGTTTTCCATGTCCTTGGCAAAGACCTAAGAATCTTCCTTACAAGATCACTATTAGAATAAGACTTGCCAAGACTTTTAAAATTATTTATAATATCCATAAATCTAGTAAACATTATAGTTATTGACTCATCATGCTCCATTTTGAAAAGTTCATATTTGTGCACAAGCATGTTAATTTTTGACTCCTTAACTTGATTAGTGTCTTCATGAGTTACTTCTAACCTATCCCATATTTTCTTATTCGACATGCATGTTGAAATATGATTAAATTTATTAGCATCTAGAGCACAATATAAAACATTCATGGCTCTTGCATTGAGTTGAGCCATTTTATTATCAATCTCATCCCATTCCTTTTTGGGTTTGATTGATTCCTCACAATCAATTATCTTAGTGGATGTGTGTTGTCCATTAACTATGATACTCTACATATCATAGTCAAGTGCTTGTATGAAAATTCTCATCCAAGCTTTCCAATAGGTATAGTTTGTCCCATTGAAAAGTGGAGGTCGGTTTGTGGACTGCCCCTCGGCTAGAGAAATACTAACTTGGGTTGCCATAGATCTTTGGCTCTTTGATAGTTAAATCAAATTAGGGCTAGAGCACCAAGCTTTGATACAACTTGTTGCCCAGCTATGCAACCTAAGAGGAGAGATGAATTGGGTTTTTAATATTTTAAAGCTAATTTAAAGATATCAAGATTGAATGATGATATGCAAGATGTGTGTGTGAAGCCACTTAGGTTAGAGAAAAATATAAAAGATTAGAGAGCAAGAATTTAATAAATTAAGTAAAAAAGATAGCAAGCACACCACAAACAAGCAAGATTTATGGTGGTTCGGTACTTTCTTTGCACCTATATCCACTCTCCAAGCTCCTACTTGGGAATTAAAATCCACTAACCGTATTTAAGCTGAATACACTATTGAAAACTTCCAACCCTAGCTATCCCAAGCTAGAATACTTATTTTTCAAGTAGAAGCCAATCCAATACAATCCTATTCAAGGTTAGGATCAACCTTCCCAAGTTTTGGAACCTCCCAAAACTTGAATCAAAATAATAAAGCAAAAAAAAAATTAATGACAATCAAATATAAATTTAGCTTCTTTTATGAGCAAATAAAATCTTAAGAACACTTTTCACAATAGTGGAGGAAGCTTCTTTGATTTCCCTCAAGGTTGTTGGATATTTGAAAGAGCTCTTGAGAGGTAGGTAAACTTGAAACGAAGGCTTCTTTGCTTGAAGATGACTTTTGCTTAGGGCTAAAATTGAATCAAACCAATCTCTTGTGTCTTTTCCTATTTAAAGACTTTTAGATCTTCAATAGATGGAGAAGAGAATTTTGGACAAGATTTTTAGCTGCTGGAGATATTAAAAAAATCATTAAAACTTGCCAAAATAAGAAAAAACTAGCTGTTGCAGAAAAAGTTCCATTACAGAGATCGACTCATGGGTCGACTCATGGCATAGGGGTCGATCTCAAGGTCGACCTCTGAGACAAAATCTAGAAAAATAGCCATTCCATATTTTAGCCTTCGGAACAGCAGAGGTTGACCCTGGGGTCGACCCTTGGCATAGGGACAATATGCCAAAATGTCCTTTTCAGTAAGGGTCGACCCTTTCGCTTCAAACTTGCTTTTCTCTCAAAATAAGCATCCAAAAATCATGGGACTACCTCCAAAGGATTAGAAATCTTTTATACTTGCTCTTGAGCCTCTCAGATCAAAACTTGATAAAATTATGATTTTGCTTCTAAAATATAAAAAGTCTTTTTCCAAGTCAAATTCATTAGTAATCTCCTCAAATGCTTTGTAATCATCAAAATCAATTCTTGGAGCAATACGATCAGATTCAACCTTAAAGATTATTCTGTATCGAGCTAGCACTCGGGAGGAGCTAATCGGGAGAAGGACCTCATGTGGACCATACATGGAGGCCAGACATACTGTGTGGCTACATTATGATGATCAGATCTTTTAAGTGATGATCAGATTGTAATGATCGACTACCCATGCAAAGGTAACATGTTCTGAACACATAAAGTATTAAAACTATTTTTTTGTCGATAGTTTTTTTTCAGATTTCCATGCATATATGTCACATTAGATCCTAAATTTGTATGATTTTTAGATCAAATTTACAGCTCTAAAAAAATTAATTAGATTAATTTTTAATTCTACTATGTTTGATTTTTGAAAAAAATTTAAAAGTAGAGCTAGAAATCCTGCATGCTTCCCATCAATGGTATCAGAGCATCTGGGTTATTTAATGTGATGTATATGCATGCATAGATTATTTTTTAAATTAAATCTAAATAATAATCTAATTTTTAAATCTAAAAATAAAATCATGATCCCATAGACTAAAGGTTATCCTACTATAAGGTTTATCTTTTACAGTGAAAAGGTTATCTTGGTATGTTGCTGATCTAAAATACTGATCATAAAATTTTACATTTGATCTAATATTTCATTTTTTATGATATGATTGAAAGGCTTTAATCTAATTTTTAATCATGGATTAGTGTTTAGATTAGATCTAAATTCATTCATGATTTTTTATGTAAGTGTACATAGATTTGGATTAAATCCTATAACTAGTATTGTTTATGAAATGAGCCAACCCATTTTTGAAATGAGTCGACCCATTTGGTGAACAATGCTAGATTATGAAAGAACCTTTCTAAACTTTAATAAATATTTTTGAAATGCTGTACCCTAACCCTCAACCCAAAAACTTAATTAAGAATTAAGCATGATGAATTATGGTCTGGAATTATGAATTAAAGATTCTAAGATATTGATCATAAAATTTGGATTATTGGATTAGATGAATTAGGTCCATTAATTAGGTTAGCCCTAAGGTTAGTTAAAGAATGGATTAAATTAGAGTAATTGATCAAATCTTACCAAATGTTGATTTAGATTAGATCAAGGATTCTTTAGGCTTAATTATAGTAGTTGTAGTTGGTCAAGTCCATGCCTTTAATAAGGACCAAATGGACTTGATTTGTGGCTACATAGTCAAACCCAAAATTGCTAGGTTGGTCAAATTGAAACTAATGAACTGGATGATGTCTAAGGTAAGTTTGGCAGTTCAGACCAATGGCTTTTAATTGGGAGCTACTCTCACTATTTCTATCTTTGATGAGTTAATGGCATATCCCTTTCACTTATCTTACTTACCTGGCCATCCTGTTGAATTAGATTTTGATTAGATTACTTGGTAATTTAGGCTTATCCATGTCAATTAGGTAAATTAGTGTGACTGATTTAGGTGTTGCTAATGCTAGCTTTAATTAGGTCCTTTTTTATCTGACTTGGTGAAGTCAGTGGGAGGATTAAAATTGGCTAATTAATTCTTCTCTCCTCTTCTTAAAATCAATTAATAAAATTTTTTAAAATTATTAGATCCTTAAAAATGATAAAGTTATGGTGATAACTAAGTTATTACCTTCCATTAAGTTGAGTGATAATGGGTCCATTAGTTTAGTAATCATTGGAGGTCCAAAGGCTTGGTGCTTATTGACTAATGAAATCATTATTTATAATATAATGATTTGATTGTGTCTTTTTAATAGTGGTCAGGTTAACTGGCCAAAATGGGGCCTGATCATTTGTTGGTCAGATGCACTAAATATGGTCATGTTAATGGTTGAACCTAACCAGATCTTTTTAGTAGAGGCCAAAGCCTACTGATTAGATTTTTGAACAAAATTAAATTATTAAAAGTTGTTTAGAGAAATAATTGATTATAAACCCACCCATTGATGCACATGGGTTGACCAATCAAAGTTGGGCTTGTGTGTAGTCTGTGTGGATTCTGGCACTCACTAAAGAATTAAAGTAATTCCTCAAATTGAAGGTAGAGGCTACCAATTCATATAAAATAGTGGAAGGATTTTTAGACAAAAGTTCAAGTCTTTAGGATAATTAATTCATATACTAATTAGGTCTTATTTTTCTTAATACAGATATGGCCACTACCCTATCACTTCGGTCATTGTTGGATAATAACAAACTCATGGGATCAAATTTTGATAGTTGGTATCGAAAGTTGAAAATCATCTTAGAGCATGAGCGGATCTTCTATGTATTAACTGATCCGACACCTAAGGAGCCAACCCCGAATGCTAGAGCGGTGATTAGAGATACTTACCAAAAGTGGCTCAATGACCGCACCACCATTCAGTATATTATGTTGGTGGCGATGAATGATATGTTCAGCCATAGGTTTGAGAATGCCCAGCCATAGAAGATGCTTCAAATGTTGAATGACTCCTTTGGCATGCCTAACGATGTTGAGAGGCACAAGACTAGTTGTGCCATTTTCAATGCTTGGATGAGGGATGAGACGTCAGTCACTGATTATGTATTATACATAATTGAGATGATTGAGCGCTTGAGTAAGTTGGGCTTCCCCCTGCATGTGCAACTCGATAAGGATGCGATCATGAATTTTTTGCTCAAGTCCTTCCTTCCCTTCCTTACTCATTTTAGAATGACAAAGCCTGCAATGAACTACCATGATTTATTGGGGTTGCTGTAGAACTTTGAGAAAAATCACCAACTCCATAAGGAGATGGTGAATGTAATGGGAGGGTCTTCTTTTTTGTCATCGATCCTTTGAGAAAAGAAAGAAGAATAAGAAGAGGAAGAATAAGAAGGTGCAGCCACATGCCGAAATATCTGCATAGGATCAGATCAAGAAGTGCAAGCCTGACTAGAGCCAGGTGGAGTGCTTCTTTTGTAAGAAGCAGGGGCACTAAAAGAGGAACCATCCTCAGTATATTGTCTCCTTGAACTCGAACAGGCTGAGGAAGAAGCAAGCAGTTGCTGGGCAAGGTAATTATATGATAACACCTTGCAACTTCTCAATATGTGATACTACTACCTAGATATTAGATACTGGAAGCCCTTATCATATTTGTAATTCGATATAGGGATTGCAGGTTAGTAGAAGATTTGATGAAGGTGAGAGATTCCTGAATGATGGAAATGAAAGACAAGTTCCAGTTCTAGCTTTAGGAACCATGAACCTTACAATCAATTCTAATAAAGTTATTCTTAGTGAATGTCACTTTTGTCCAAATTTTTTTGTTAATATTTTTTCTGTAGGTCTTCTGGCCAAGAATAGTTATGAATTTTTAATAAAAAAATTTATAATATCATTTTGAATGGTATTATGATTTGTATTGGATAGTTAAATAATGATATTTATTTATTATCATAGCCTAGTAATATGGTCCAGTCTTTCGGTAAATGTCCTAGAATAAATGATGTGTCTGAAGTTTATCTTTGGCATTATAGGCTAGGTCATATTAATAAGAATAGAATAAATAGGTTGGCTCAAGAAGAAATTCTTAAAGTTGGTGATTGTTAATCACTTCTAACCTATGAGTTCTGTCTTCTTGGTAAGATGACCAAATCACCTTTTACTGGAAAGGATGAACAAGCCAGTGAACTCTTGGGTCTGGTACATACTGATGTATGTGGATCCATAAGCTCAAATGCTAGAGGTAGATATTTCTACTTCATAACATTCATGGACGATCTATCGATGTATGGATCGTCTACCTAATGAAATACAAATCATAGTTGTTTGAAATGTTTAAGCTATTTCGTGATAAGGTAGAAAAGCAAACTAGAAAGAGTATTAAAATTTTTTGGTCTAATCGAGGGGCTGACTGTCTTTCTAGCAAATTTTTGATATATTTAGGGAAGAATGGAATTCTCTCCCAATGGACTCCTCCTAGAACACCATAGCATAATGGTGTGTCTTTGAGGAGGAATCGGATCCTTTTGGACATGGTCCAATCCATGATGGAATTTGCTAGTCTGCCTATCTTCTTATGGGGATATGCACTTGAATCAGCTTGTTACATTCTAAATAGGGTTCTGAGTAAGTCTATTTCCAAAGTACCATATGAGATGTGGACAGGGTGTAAGCCAATACTCTTGCATCTTAAGATTTAGGGGTGTCTGGCTTATATCAAATATTTAGTAACGGACAAGCTTGGATCAAGATCTGATAAGTGTAATTTTATAGGATACCCAAAAGAGACCAAAGGTTATTACTTCTACCTTACCGATGAACAAAAGATGTTTATTAGCCTTAAGGCAATCTTTTTAGAAAAGAAGTTTCTTGGTGAAAAACTAATGTCCCTAAGGTCAAACTTGAGGAAGTTTGATAGGTGAAAAAATCGATACAAGTAGCTAAACCTGAACCAAATTTGATTAGATTAAATCCAAAGCCTAGTAAACCGGCACCCTTAAGGTGGTCTAGTAGAGTACCACATCAACTGGATAGATACTATGATTTCTTGATTTGAAATGGTGATTCTATCGAACTTGATGAGAATGATGAGGATCCGATCACTTACTTGGATGTAATGCAGAGACTCGACTCTGAGAAAAGACTTGAGGCTATGAAATCAGAAATAAAGTCCATGAAGGTCAACGATGTATGGACATTAGTTGACCCACCCGATGGGATAAAATCTATAGGGTGTAAGTGTCATACAAATAAGGGTTTGAATTTGGTGATCATCAATTGAACTGATCCAGTTCAATTGATCTAAATGAGATTCAATTAGGTTCAAGGAAATCGTGCTAGCACTCGATTGAACCTAACGTTCTTCTTTTGCTATCATAAATAAGTTGTCCTGTCTGAGCCAAAGGAGTTTGTGCTCAATCAGAGGCCTTCATATGGTCTGACTGGAGGATGTTCAAGTCAGAAAAGGTTGTCTTATTTTGTAAGACATTACCTGCCATTTTTGGTCACCTGTCATTTCTTGTTCTTTGACTTTGGTCAAAAGTCTACCTTTGACTGGTCAAACATTGACCATTGACACTTTGACTTTTGACCACATGTCATGCACCTATTGGAGAGCTGGTGGGGGCCTGTCCCCCTGCCAGAACCTGGCAAGGAGAAGGGCGCATGCCACCCTAGGCGTGTGCCCAAGTTGGAGGCGCCTAGGAGTCCTTGTTGGACAAGGACTCCATCTCCTTTTTGGATTCCAATTATAGTTCTTCTAAGAACCAACTTTGACTGGTCTTAGGCACCCTCTAAGGAGGAATCCAGGGGACTCTATTCCCACCAATCAGATTTAGATCTGATTTCACAAAGGGTTGTGATTGGTTGGGAAGAAGAGGAGTTGGATCACAGCTAGTCTATAAATAAGACCCTGTACCCAACTCAGATTGATATGAGATTGAAGCTAAGAGTTTCCATACACCCCAAGGCTACCTCTCCCCTCCTTCTCCATGCCAAACCACCTTCTCCCCTTGCTCTCCACATCCAAAAGGAGTTTTGGATTTTTGTTAGTGTGATTCAAGCAAGAGAAAGGCGATCAAAAGCAAGAAGGCTGCACTGCTGCAAAGGACGACTGCTGATCTTCAAAAGGAGTTTTGAAGATCCTCCAGATCAGATCCAGATCTAATTTTTGGAGATGTGATAGAGAAGAAGAGGATCTCTAGATCCAACTCGAGTGGATATCGGTAGAGGCCAGGCGCTTGCGTGGCTAGATCCAGAACCTTCCGCTGCATACAGGATCATCAACAGGGTAATAGGATTACCCAAATTAGGTAAATTAAATTTGATTTAATTTATCCTTATTTATTTTATTTATTAAAATAATATTAATCAGATCTAAAACATCCCAGATCTGATATAGATCAAAGAGAAAATTTTTGAAATATATCTCTTGATCTGATCAGATCTGAACGAACCTGGACTGGGAAATCAGGATTTTCCTTCAACTGGTATCAGAGCCATGGTTCTAAAAATATTTAGATCTAATTTTAAATTTATTTTAATTAAAAAATAATTGATTTTAGATGTCACATGAGATGTGATCAGATCTAAAATCAGAAAAAATTAAAATTAAATGATTAGGATCTAAGATTAGAAGATATGCATGACTAGTTCTAGAATAGAATAGTTCTATAGAATAGTCTTGCATGTTTTCAATTTAATTTGATTAACCCATATTTTAGATCTATTTATTTACTATTTTTTGATATTATAATAGTTATAATAACATCTAAAAAATAGCAAATAAAATTATTTAATTTTAAATATCATATGAGATATGATTGATGCATGTCTAGACTAGTTGTAGAATAGTTCTACATAGTTGTCTAGATTAGGGTTTATTTTGATAAGATCAATTTAAATCTAATTTTTAGATTATTATGAGATAATTTAGATATAAAAATATGCATGATTCGATACATGAGATGTATGCAAAATATGCCATGATTAGATCTACTTTGTATATGAGATATATGATATAGATCTGATACTGTTTTGTAGTATTGAATGTTCCTGATTAAGGCGTTCCTCTTGGCCATCCGGTCATAAGAACAAAGAAGGGTTTGAAGGCCCTCTCTTCCTATTCGATGGGGTGTTCTTATGATGTGTAGGGGTGCTGCGTGTTCGTCCTTAATCAGAAATCCAAAACTTACTTTCTGCAAAACCCTAGATCCTGAAACCCTAGGATTTATTGTGCATATTTTGTTTATGAACCCTACTTAATTAAGAATTAAGTTTATGGAAATATTAATTAGGTCTAAAATTGAGAATTTCAAATCTAAGACATATTCATAATACTGGGTTCGGGCTTGGGTAGCTCAATTAGGTCTAAGCGGTTGATCAAACCGAATCAAGAGTTGGTTAGATGGGATCAACAATGCTTAAATTGACCAGCCTAATAGGATTAAGTCTGGGTCAAGATCGAGTCACGATCAAGCAAGACCTAATTAGGCTCAGAGGTTAGAGTCTGGATTGTAGGCTAACCCAATTGGTTCTGACTCAATAATTTGGTGTCTAAGGTAAGTTTGGCACATACGACCGACTGGTTTTTAATTGGAAAGCTACTCGACCTGAATGTGTTCTTGTACGAGTTAATGGCATATTCCTTCCACCGATCTCACTTACCTGGCCATATCTATTGACACAGTTCTGATCTGAGGTGGTCAATAATCCAAGCTAACCCATGCCACTAGGTTAGTCATAATTGTTATGACTAAGCCAAGTCTAGTTTAATGAGACCTGAATCAATTCTCCCTAAGAAAAGATTAAGTCTGAGGTCTTCCACCATTGTAGATGTGCGGGCCCTTCCGGGGTTGATTGTTCTTGGCTAGATACAGTGGCTCAGTTGCACCGAAAAGATGCAACCATGTCTATTAGGCATTGGATGCTATGGGCTGGAGGATGAGTTGGGCTCAATATTTTGGATACGATGAGAGACTCAATTAGGAACCCAGTCTATGCAAATGGTGGGTCTGACTTAACTAAGGAGTGGATCAATATTCTGGATATGGTGAGATTCATGAATTAGAGACCAAGTTTGGGTGCGCCATGATTAGAGAATCATTGAACAAGAGTTGTTCACTCATTGGCTAACCCATCACCAATAACTGTTAGGTGAGGTGATGAGTCAGTTGGTGAGACCGCACCACCCACTAGAAATCATTAATCGTGGAGATTTTTGTGCTATCTCTACAGAGGGCAGTGTTAGGGATCCGGAAATAGTGGAGCTATTTATC